>JAVQMG010000132.1:41915000-42515000 GCA_032878915.1 Castanopsis chinensis
TTTCATTTCCATATAGATATGAGCTGCAGGAAAAGAGTAAAGCTTACAGATCTTGATGTCAATATTCCCTTGAGTTGCAGAATAAATGCTTCTTCCACAGCTTTAGAAGGAAGACAGAGTCCGAGATGTAAGTTTCTATTGCTGCCCATACATTGCTTTGCTCTTCTGGAGCTGCATATTCTTTGGGTTGTCAGTTTAACTTATCATTTTCCTTTTCATCAAGTAAAAATATTATTTCTCTTTGTGCTAAATGGTTAAATATATGCAAGCTCTATTGTCATAATTATGTTGTATTACCAGTGGTACCAATCATAAGTAATTGCAACTTGTGTTTGAAAATATTAATCATTCCATTTGAATGTAACATGCAGCCGATGACTCTAAAACTTCCGAATTCGCATTTAAGAAACTGAAGGAAAATGCAGGCTTCAAATACCAATCCCATACAATGCATATAGAAGAAAACCAGTCAATGAAATTCAAAATTAGTGACTGTTCCGTAAATAAGTGTTCAGAAATGCATCTCAACTACAATTTGGGTTTATTTGTATATTTTTTTCTCCTGGTCTTAAAGGCTGGTATAAATTTTATTTAAATGCAATGCACTGGTCTGGACATGATTATTTATGTGCTTTCTCTGTACTATGCAGAAAACACCATCAGTGCCAAATTTAGCTGTAAGGACTTCGGTTGCTCAATGCTTGCTGAAAACATTACACCTAATAACTTTAGCTCACTCCTCTCACCTCTTTGTGGTGCATTGATGAACTCAGGTGTTTGCTATAAAGTTGGAATTTTTTTCTTTTACATGGTATGCTTCTGATTAAGTCTTTTCTTGGATATTTTATCAATAAAAAGTGGAGAAAATTTTGACAACAAATTATCGCTCCTAATTCAGTAATAATGTTATGGTAATCTTGCTTGTAGATAAATGGAATGTTCACTCTAATTTGAATATTCAATCTAATTTTCATACCCTTTTGTGATTCTATCATAACCTTTTAAGTTATTGTAATATTGTGTGAAATAGCTTCTCATCTGATGTCCAGAATGCGCTGGACAATCATTTTTAACTTCTTTAAAAGTGGCAGATATAAATGCAATTATAATGACTTATTAATTTTTTAAAAAGAAAAAGTGATATTGTACTTTCCTTAGACCACTTTTAGTGATATCACTTGGTATTCTGAATCCCTAGAAAAAATTTTCCAATGCTTTGCAAGAGGTGAACTTTGCTTCCTTCATTGTTGACCACTTGTTTCTTGGTAATTGATTCCTGGTGCTGCCCATGCACTATGACACTTGTGGGGGGCTATTTGACAACATGGATAGAATTAGAAAGCCATCTAGGAATGGTTTTGTAGGCTAGGATTAGACTAAATTGTATTTTAGTATTCCAAAAGGTGAGAGAGAGTTATTTAACCTCACTTAAGTAGAATATTCATCACCACTTTAGTTAACCTCACTCTCAGTATGGTATTCTGCTTCATAATTTAATGTTACATTATTTGTAATATATTTAATTACAGTATCCACATTAATGTTCTCATCTTGTAAATTATGATGCCAAATTAGAACCACTAATGAAATTTCTCAGCTCGCTATATATCCCGTGGAATTGGAATCCAGAACTTGATTTGATACTTGCAAGTAACCCATTTTGACTTTTAGATTTTGGTTGGGAGAGATAACTCCGCTGGAAGCTTGTACAACACCTCAGCAGGTATATGCAGCATACATGAAAATATTGAGAAATATCAATGTGTTGAATCTGGGGGTTATGTATGCTTTGTTTGGTAGCTAAAATTATGGAAGGAAAGGAAGAAAAGAATATATATTTTTACAAGTTATTTAGCATTTTCAAAATCTACTCCATCCCTAGCAATCCCATGGATTTTAATTGCTTGTTTAAGTTAGATTGTAACAATCTTTTACTACTCCAAACCTTACAACTATAGATGCTGGTGGAATGCTTTGCTGAGTAGTCTTAAATACTTGCAGGTATGCCTTTATGTTCAGGAGCCCAGAACAGGCATGGAGACATTTTTTCTAAAAAGAGAGAAATTACATGAATGGGTTGTGGAGACCTCGTATCATTATATTGAAAAACTATGTTCAAAGGGGTTAAACACATGACCATTAATAAGTTTTCTCTTCTTTTTTTAGCCTCATATCATGGACTTGTTGAAATCTCTTTCTAAAAAGAGACAGAAATTATGCGAATGGGTTGTGGAGACTTTATATCCTCATATTGAAGAACTCTGTTCAAAGGGGATAGACACATAACATTAATAAGTTCTTTTGTTTCTTTAGCCTCGTATAATGGACTTGCAGAAATTTTCTCTGGTATGACTTTGTTTCTTTGCTTCTCAGTTGCCTGTTCCCTAAGAGCAACAAAAACAGTATATATGCTCCTTTTGCTTTCCATATGGATGTGACTCATTCTGTTGGTGTTCGTGATTAAGCTGAAATTAAATGTCTCTGGCCGGGTTTAAGGGAAGTAGATATTAATACCAAAACTCAGTTTCTTGCTTCTTTGGAATTGCATAGTCTGCTCAAATATTTAAGTCATATGCCTGCAAGGAACTATATGGAACTTGACTATGGTTCACACTTGGATGATGGTTCTTCGTCTTTTTGATTGAATAGACTGCCAGAGGTGGTTCTCTCAAATTTTTACACTCCCCCAAGTAATGCTAGTATGGCGTTTCTCAAGTATGAAATGAGGCAACCCAGATTTGAAGTAGGAGGAAGAAGTCCTATTCTATGTACTCAGTGTGATTCCACGTATGGCTTTCAATCTATAAGATATGGATCTCTTGAATATAATCATCTCAAAGAACTGGATGACTAGCATCCAAAAAATTATTTGATTGAAAGTGAGTCACATCCGCTTCTTCTGGGTTGGGACTTTGACCGGAATACAGAGGAAAGAACCTTGTCTATTACTTGTCAAAATATAGAGCTGAGTGTGTATTCACCTTCATTAAGTTCCTGGGTTGATTATTATCAGCAGTCAGGATTATAGGATAGGTGCAACAGAGTTGAGTGAATCATCCTCCCTGTACACATATTCTCCAGATGTTATTTCATTTCCATGGTCCCATTCCGCCAGCTATATGGCCTTGATTTTGGAAGACAAGTTGAAGTCAAGGAAGATATAAATGCTGATTTTAACCATTTTCCTTTAGCTCTAACACTTGCACCAGACTGTCTTACTCTGGCTGAAGATTGCAGAAATGACACTAAATGCAAAGATAGCAGCATGTTCCTTTCTCCTCACAATCTCCATATAATGAGCAAGGTTTTCAGTGAGAGATATCATCATGCTGGTTTAGAAGGTTTCCTCCTTTGCTCTGGACTTCATATTGATTTAGAATGGGATTGTCCATCATTAAGTGGTTTCTCAAGGAGGCATCATTCACCTTTCAATTATGCTCTTCAATCTCCGGGAAATGAAGGAACATCTTCATGCATTCTACTTAAAGACAAGAAATAAATTTGCCTGGACGGTTCAAGTCACAGAGGAACCCCTAGTCTTGTCGGCAACATTTAAGCTTCCCAAGTGCCTCTTCTAGACAAGAACAAGTCCGCCCTTTGCTGCTTGATAAATCAAGCTGGGATGGGATTTTTGGAAAATGTATTATGATGATAGTGAAGATGCTTCCAAGCACTTTGGACATGGTCTTCATGATTTCATTATGCTTATCTGTGGCTGCACATTATTGTTAATGTGGCTACTGTTTTTGCTGGAATTTTCCAATTTTTTAAAAATTTTAGGTGTAAGGAAAACTTGGATGTATGGTGGTGAGTTAGATGGTTTATACAGTCTATCAATAGATCACTTTTTAAATTGACTGTTTATACTCTAGGGACAATATGATATTGCTTGCTGGTTTTTTTTTTGGGGAGGGGGGGGGGGGGGGGGTGGTGTTTGGGAAACTATGGTAGGAAAACTCAAATTTCGATTCTGATACTGTGACGCTTCTGGCTTTTCTTTTGAGATCAGCTTTAGGAATAGAACCCAACTCCTTTCCAGGCACAGGTTAAGCGGAAAACTCAATTTGATTCTGATACTGTGACGCTTCTGGCTTTTCTTTTGAGATCAGCTTCGGGAATAGAATCCAACTCCTTTCAGGGTACAAGTCAAGCGAAAAAAGTATTCCATCCTTCTAGTTCCGGAACTCTAGCTCAAGCGGATCAGCAATAGAAGCTATACCCGGAAAAGTGGTCTATACAACTTTAGTTAATGGAAGGGATTTTGTAGTGTGAGTAGGCATCATTGAAGGAAGGGCAAGGTGAAAGAATTTAGTAAACAAAATATTATTAGGGCACATTTCGAACGCTTAATAGACCTTATAATGGAATAGCTATTCATTAAGAATAAGCATTTAATTTTTTGGCTGTGTTTTTATCATAAAGAATAGCTATTCATTTGGAATGACTATTTTTAAAAAAAAAGAATAATTATTCTTTGCCAAAATAAGTGTAATTGCTATTTCTTAACCTACTTAATGATAAGAAATATAAATTTCCCAAAAAGCCCCATGCCACTGTGCTCTTCCTCACCAATAGCCATGAATCCTTTATCCATTTCCTCTCTCTGTACCATTGTTTTTTATGGTTTCGTTCTTGATTCTTAATTGATAAGCATTCCCCCCCCCCCCCCTCCCCTTTCCCATTTTTCTACCAAAATTGCACTTCACGAGGTTCTATTGTTTTAAATTCCTTGAAAATTCATTGTTTTAAATTTCTTTTAATTCTCCATTTCAACTAGGAAGAATGCTAGCACCGATCAACTATTCCCAGAAAAGCACCACCCTCCCCCTCCTCTCTCTTTGGTGCGAACGAGGAACATGGAGATATTATCGTCTTCTTTTTTGGTTTATTTTATATTTATAAAAATATTAAATTTGACAATAAAAAGTAATATTAATTCTATATTCTTTTTAGTTTTTACAGTTATCGAAATAGAATGTTGAGCAAGATTCACAAATTACTAAAAAATAAAAAAGAGGGAAAGCAAAATTCATAAAAAGTGTAAATATATAATTCATTTTAAAAAGGGTACTTCAGAAAAAATTTCTAATATGATGCCATTACTCAGTTCTATTCCTATATTATCATCAAACATGAATACGAATAATCACTACATTTCATCTACTTTTAATGGTTATTCACTAAGTATTACAATGTAATCAATGTTACAATATACCAAATGTGCCGTCAAATTGAAAAAGGATCTTTGTTTTCCTACTTTTAGATGATGTACTGCTACTTGGCATTGTTTATAATTCAACATGCTCACTAAAAAAGACATTGGAGGCAATTGACAAATGTGAACCTGAACCCGATAATCTGTCGGAATCCAAAACCTGTATACAACCTTTTGAACAATACGTTGGGTTAGATTGACTTGCGGGTCACACAGATGGATTTTACTTTTTCTGTATTTTCCCTTGTTTTGGGCTTTTTGACTCCTCTAGTATTTTTCTGTTTTTACAACCGAAAAAGTTGCAAAACATGTTCACAATGGTTTACGAGAGTTTTTGGTGCGTGTTTAGCTCTATTCAAAACCAAGCAACAAGCAAAATTGAACCCCTCGTCTCTCTTGTAGGCTAGGACCTAGGTCTGCTATTATTAGTGCTTGAGCAGGTCCATGTGGTTGTTAGTAGTCTTGTCTTTAATGGCTTTGGCATGCTTCTTGCTCAGGATTATTGGAGTAACGTTAGTATCACAATATTTTATACAATTTTTTCCACAATTCGCCATATGAAGAAATAGACTCACATAGATCTACCATTTTTTCTACACTACTCACAACTCATTACATGGTAAGTTGTGACAAAAATTGTGTAAATATCGAGGTACTGCTCTGTCAAATCCTCGGGTTCTAGCTTGGTGAGTTGGTGTAGAACTTCTCTGATAGCAACTAGTGTGGCATTTATTTGGGGGAGATCTGAGAATATAGTGATAGTATAGTACTCATGGTTTTTTATTTCGTGAAGTTAAAGCTAACAACTCATGTCAGAATAATAGTACACAAATACTTTTTTTTTTTTTTTTTTTTTTTTTTTTTTTTTTCGGTTAAGAGGTAGAGTTATTAAACTAAGAGCATTCTTATCAAGAATTTTAAAATTTTTAGCATTTAACACTTCAAAAACTTACTTTATTTACTATACCACTCCACTTTAAGATTCATCATACATCAAAACTTCTATATTTTTTACCATTTCATTTAAATAATATAAACTACTCATTAAAATAATAATAAAACAACTGCAAAAAAACCTATAGCAAACAGCAAACACCACCTCCACCACCCCCTACCACTGCTCCACTTGTCATAACCACAGCTACAACAATTGCCACTGTCGCCACCACCCACAACCATGACCACCAACCACCAAAATCATAACCAAATCACAAACCCAAACCCACAACCTCATCACCATTCACCACCAACAACCGGAAAAAGAAAAAGAAAGACAACCCTCCAAAATCACAAACCTACAACCTCATCACCACCAACAATTGGAAAAGGAAAAAGAAAAAAAACCATCGAGAGAGACCCACGCGATCAAAGACCCACGCCGATCTACCCTTAATGCCGATGCCCACGCCGATCAGAGACCCATGAACCCAAACCCACAAATCACCCCGCCGTCAAGCTCTACCTCTATATCGGTGGCAACTGCATCATCAGCATCCGTCGCTTCCTCCAAGCTCCACACGAGGACCGAAGAAGATCCGGCGCCGGATATGGTTTCGCTTACTCTTGTGCCGGTTGTGAAGGTCTCCGATGAGGAGCTCAAACCGTGAAAGTGATGGACGGCGGTGAAGATGAGGCTGTGGTGGTAATGTTGAGGCCGGTAGAGAGGAAAGATTCAATGGAGGGGAGGACTCAAACCATGAATTTGAGGAAAACAGAAGCTACGGGGAAAGAGAGAGGAGGAAAGTGAGAGAGGAGAGAGAAGAAAGAAGAGAAAAATAATAATAAAAAAAAGAAAGGGAATAGTAACGGGAGTAAAATATTATTTTTCGTTTGAGATTTGTGCTACAGTGGACTTGTATTAATACAAGCTCACTGTAGCAATATCTTAAAATTTTTGAGATTTGAAATGTTTGATGGAACTAGGTTGTTAGTGTATTGGTGCTAAAATTTAGCATAGAGTACTTTAAGCATTCTTGATAAGAATGCTCTAAGAAGCCAACGTGGCCAAAGTATTGGCTAAGCTCCTTACAGAGTACATGGTAGCAGCATCAGAATACAAAATATTACAAAGTTCAGCAGAGGAAGCCTATCTAAAACAACAAAGTCCACTTCTAAAAAGCATCCTTCCTTGGCTAGTTTGTCTGCACACCTATTTCCTTCCCTATACACATGGTTGATTCTGACTTGCCTGAACCGAGTGAGGAGGGATTTGCAATCATTAAGAAGAGGAGAGTAATATTTGTTAAGATTGTTTTTAGAAGCAACAAGATCAACAACTACTCTAGCATCCAATTCAACAGCAAGCTGTGCTATTCCCAGCTGGGATGCGAAGAGCAGACCATCCCTCAAGGCCCAACATTCTACAATAAAGCTTGTGGCCACCCTAATGTTCCTCATATATCCTTTCACCCAATTGCCCTGAGAGTCACGTATCAGACCTCCCCCACCTGCTTTCCCTAGGTTTCCTAGAGATGCTCCATACGCAAGGGGATAAAACGGTTCAAAACTTCAATGTTATACTCTCACCCAATATTTCATGGTATCAATGCCGAATATTTGTTGAAGAAACTGCATGCTTAGATAATAAAGCCAATACTTTTAGATACTTCAGCAATAACTGGTCATGTTTAGTTGATATTCACCACGTGTTTATTATATAGACAGATTTGCAGATGAGCTATGTAACCCACCCAAATGGCATTTTTCTAATCACAAGGCTTGCGTTGCTTAATCTATCGTTAGTAGACATGGCAAAACGGTCGGGTCGGGTCGGGTTCGGGTCGGGTCAATCGGGTTGCGGGTCAAACGGGTCACGGGTCAAAAACGGGTCATCTTAAGCGGGTTAAAAACGGGTTCGGGTCAATCGGGTTTCGGGTCGGGTCGGGTTGACCCGTATTTTTCACATGATTTTTTTTTTTTTTTTTATAAATAAAACATGTATTTGTCATTTGAAAAGTTATGCAATAAATTATTTTATGTAAAATGCATTATTTTGACTTCATCACTTATATCAAGAATGAATTCAGTTAAACTTATTAATACTTATTCAATAATTTTAAAATTATACAAATCTTAACATTGCTATCTAAAACAAAATAACACAAACATAAGTAAAACAAATACACATGTTTTATTTCTATACAATATCAATATTTCAAAATATAAAACAAAATTACAAATGACTTATTGGATAACTCATTTGATAAAGAATAAAAACATATAAGAAATTTACAATCTTGAAAATTAATTTTATAATCTATTATCAATTGTGGTTGGCATTCTATTTCAATTTGAGATATACATTAAAATTTGATTGCTAACTTATTTATACATGTTTTCTTTTATGAATATCATATCATTGTTAAGCAACACACACTCTAGGAAATATTATAATTTATTTTGAAAAGTCGTTTGTTTTGGACATAAATTGTCAAAAAATGAGTCTAAGCATTTATAATTTATGCAAATTTGATACTTTGGCTTCACTATTTTTACACTTGTAAATGTTTCTCACACATGTCTACAATTTTAAATCTATATTTTTAACTTTACTGTAACGATATTATCTTGGCATGTACTTTGCTATTTGATATCTAAAAATCTTTACCCATTACAGAATGCTCAACTTTTTATCTTTCAATTAATTTACATATGTAAATGTATCAATTGTTTCCTTAAAACTCACAATAAGCAATTAAACTACTATTGTTTTAATTTTACTCTTTTTTTAACCCAAAAAAAAAAGTTTTAAAAAAGTGATTCGGGTTCGGGTCAGGTCGCGGGTCGGGTCGAGTTGACCCGCAAAAAACTTAAAAAACTCGGGTCGGGTCATGGGTCAACCCGTTTTTGTTTCGGGTCAAAAAAATCGGGTTCGGGATGAGTATTTTTCGGGTTGGGTCGGGTCGGGTCAGAAAATTTTGACCCGTTTTGCCATGTCTAATCGTTAGATTACATTTTTTTTCTTATATTTTTTATACTTGTAAAATTTTCAGAATATAAAAGATAAATAGCTATGTCAACAATCAGTTGTTTAAATTATAAGTTTTTATAATATAAAATTATGTATAAAAAATAATGTTTAGATTATATAGTATATGACATCCGATTAACACAAAATTTGACATGTGTGTTAAGAGCATAAAGAACATACAATCCAATAATTAGATTTTCGATCAAAATATGTAGCAATGTTAATTTTTTTTAAAGAAAGTTTTAGCCTCAGGTTACAACCAATTTTATATCTAAATTTTGTCTTTTTTGTATTTGCTGAAAATATATGTTTATAATTATCTTAGATTAAGAAGTATCAAGTATCTTAAACATAAGGATGATTTTATATATTAAATCTCAATTTTAGTAATAGACATCCAAAAAAAAAAAAAAAAAAAATTGACAACCAGTAACAAAAAGTAAGTTATATCTTTACATTATTAATTTTTTTAGTTTAACTAGTTATATATTTTTTTTACTCATATTAATATCTTTTTGGGAATTTATTTTATCTTCAACTTTTTTGTGTTTTGCCTGAAATCTTAACAGCGAGCTAAAGTTGTGTGGGCCTTGCCTTGCTTGAGAAAGTCCAGTCACATTGGTGGCCTATTCGGTGTTGACGCAGTGACATTCATATCAGCCCACCTGCTACGATCTGAGGAAAATGTTAGAACCTTTAGAAATGATCCACATGGGGTTTTGACGTTTTGTGGTTATGCACTTATGCGTGACAGATCACGATGACTTCTCTCGATTATGAATAATAACATAAAGATGTAAATATGAACACAACTTTATATAATCTATCAAAAAGCAATATAAACATGACTCGAGTAATAAAGGCGTTCAAGAATAGTCAGTCGGGACCGGTAACTAAAAAAAAAAAACAGTTGGGGTAGTAAGGATAAAAGAAAAGGTTTGGAATCATATTTTGAACAAAAACAAATGCTGGTATAAAATAACAAGTTGTTCTTTAAATTAGAACTGTATCCAGAGGCGTTATTGCAAGAGGTTATAGAGCTTCACAACAACAAAAGTTCTGCAATTCTCCAAATGTGTAAGTTATTGCTTTTCTTGCACACATCCATGTCTTGTCTTCTACTTCCCTCCCAGAAATAAAATATCCACAACAAAGTTTTCTTTTTTTTTTTTTTGCTCTAATTTATTTTACTTCAATTTGAAATTGCAATGGAACTACTTAGTGGTTCAAGATTTATCAAGATATGCTACGATTTATTCCTTTGAAACAGATGGTGGCCACTAGGGTCATTAGGATATTGAACTTGCCCGCATTCTTGTCCTAAGAGTTAGAGTCTATTTGCTAGACATACTTAAGTTGTTGACATATTATAGTTAAAAAAACAAAAAGGTAGTTTGGAGACTGCTGCCCTCGTGCTTGATCTGGTTCCTACAGTTAAAGAGACGTGGTAGTTAGTTTGAATCGGTAAAAACGTTGTATAACTGATGTCAAAGCTTCTTTCTATGAATTTTCTTTTCTCCCACCTCTCATTTTCAAGGAAGTAAATGCTTTAGCTAAATTTATTGCGCCTCTCAAAACCTTTGTCTATTGTAATAAGAACTACCTGCCTGATTCTATTCGGTATGTGTGAAGGAAGGATGTAGTCTTTGTTTGTGTTTAATGAAATTAGTACTTAATAAAAAATAAAATAAAAAAATTTCGATAGTTTTTCCAAGAAGATACTAGGAAGAGACGAATGGCGAGTTGCAAACCCTAATTTTGCCAAAAGAGTAAAAATCTTCGTGGGTCTCTTTTATTTAATAATATTATTATTTTTTTAATCAATGTGATAACTTTCGGTCTTGCTTTTGACTGGGAGATGCCTAGAAGGAGAGCGCAACGTGGGTGAAAGTGTTTTCTTTGTAATTTTTCTTTTCATAAATCAATAATTGGCAAAGGAAGGATTTAAATCCTTAATATTTCAATTGAAAATATGAAGAAATTTTAATCAGTTTTTGACAAAATATAAAAAATAAAACATTTGTTGTTGAGGATGTGAATGATCGACCCTTTAATGAATCAATTACATGGAAAACAATTTATCATTAAGGGTTTGTTTGAATCTCACTTATTTTGCTAAAATTGAAAATATTTTGTTGAAAGTACTGTAGATAATGGTAAAAAATAGTTAAAATAGTACAGTGAAACCTATAAATAGTACTAAAAAATACAATAAAGCTCATAAACAGTAGCAAAAATAATTTTTGCCAAAAACACTTATTCATTTCAGTTAAAAATATATAAGTCTATCCTTGATGTATATATTTATATTAAAAAATTATTATATTTAAAAATAATTTTTGGTTGTTGTTTTGCCAGGAAGATTCCTGGAAGAAAAGGACCACTTGCTCATCTACTTTGTTTAAGGGAAAATGAAAAGGGGTTCAATTGTTACTTGTTAGTGGGAAAAAAAATACTTGCTTTCAAGAACAATCAGTTTAGTTAGAGCATTCTTATCAAACATTGTAAAAAATTTAACATTTACTCTCTCAAAACCTATATTTATAACATATAACATACCACTTTACAATACAACCTATATCAAAACTTCTATTTTTTTTTTATAATTTCATTTAAATATTGTTTCTTTATTATTTTTTACTAATTTTTTTATTTTCCCACTCTCTCTTCTGTCTCTCTCTTTCCAAGCTTTTATTAAACAAGTATATATTTTTTTTACAATCTTGCTACAGTGGGCTGCTATGTCTAGCAGTCCACTGTAGCTGGATTGTAAAAAAAGTAAAATTTGAAAGGATTGATAGAGGGTGGTTTTTGTAATGATAGCATATTGTATCTCAAATTTTAGCATCAATAGCATTTGCTCACCTTGATGAGAATGCTTTTAGTAAGGCAAAAAGAAAAGGTTGGAGAAGGCCGCGTTGTTTCAAGCTGCTTTTCAGCTTTACAACCACTGCTGCAATTCCTTAAATCTGTAAGTTTTCACCCATCAGACATATCTTATCTCTTTTATTTCTCTTTTCTCAAAAAATCCACGTTAAATCATCTTCTTCTTCCCTAGTTATTTTACTTTCCACACACATCCTTCAAATTGTTTTTTTAACTAATTTTTCTTTATCCTTATTGTGGTTCAAGATTTAAGGAAACCCCTAGATAATAGACCCACACTTTTTATTACTTCCAGCAATAACTGTTCTTGTTTAGTTGGTGTTCCCCAATTGTTTATAGAGACAGATTTGTGGATGAACTAGCATACTCACATTGTTACAATTAGGTCCTTTTAATTTAATTCTTGTTAAAGCTATTACTGCTTGACTACAACACCCTGTGGAATTCATGACTTCTCTTCACCTTTAATTTAACTTGAGTATTATCCTTACTATTCACTTGCTAGAATTAGTTTGTTGATCTCTTTGCATGCATTTGCGTAGTGGTCGTCTAGTAACTAGTTCTGAAGACCAGTTTAATTCCAAATCAGAGTCTAGTTCTGAATCTCACTCTAGTCCCCAATCCCGCCTGAACATGGATCCTCCTCCCCATGATGAATTAAGACAAGCCATTGTGGAGCTGATTGCCCGTCTAGGCCACTTAGAGGCTAGGTATGACGAGGATAATGCATATAATGGAAGAAATCATAATAGACATGGCCCTCATCCTAGGCAAGACCATAGGGACAATGAAGAAGTTTCAGCAAAGCATATCAAAGTAGAGGCCCCTACCTTTGATGGTGTTAGGAACCCTCAGGTCTACAATGATTGGGTGCGAGAGATGGAACATTTTTTTGAGTGGTATGAATTGTCTGAGGATAGAAAGGTTAGGTTTGCCAAAATGAAACTTGTAGGAAGAGCTAAACTCCATTGGGATAGTGTTGTCAACCATCTCCGTAAGACCCGCCAACCACCCATAACTCTTTGGGAAGAAATGAAAGCAAAACTCAATGAAAAGTACTTCCCAGTATCTCATCTAGGCAATTTGTTGGATCGTTGGCATGATTTGAGACAAGACAATAAATCTGCTATTGAGTATGTAGAGCAATTTGAAGAGTACAGGATACGTAGCAATGCTACTGAAGATGAGCCAATTACCTTGAGTAGATTCAGGAAAGGTCTCAATTATGATCTTCAAAGAGAATTGGCAGCTCGACAGATTTCAACTCTTGATGATGCTTATACCTTAGTGCAAGATTTAGAGCTGATCCCTAAGCCCCAAGGTGGAAGGCGATTTGACAAGTTTCCTCTCAACAATTTTGAAGGTCCCCAAGGTAGAAATAGGCCTTATCCTAACAATAGACCCTTGCACATAGAAGACAATTCTCAAGGTAGATACCAACAAGGCCCTCAAAATAGATCAAATCCCATCAATAGACCCTTGCACCCAGAAGACAAAGGGAAAAGTGTGGTTAGAGAGACATTTAGACCCAATTCTAGAATCCAATGCTTTAAGTGTCAAGGATTTGGTCATATGGCTGCCCAATGTCCTAATAAGACTTTGTTGATTGAAGAATTTGATGGAGAGGAAGAGGTAGAAGAAGTAGTCTATGAGCCTAACATTGAAGACATCGTAGAAATAGGCGAGGATGATTCCACCCAATTAGCTTGCATTAGAGCCCTACCACCTTTTGATAATCTCAGTGAGGGTAGTCTAGATACGCCTATAATGAGTGTTGTTAGGTGTACTTTAGCACAGTCTAAAGATAGTGATGATTGGAAAAGAAATACTATCTTCCAAACCTTTGTCAAGTGTGGGACCACAAATTGCAAGGTCATCATTGACAGTGGAAGTTGCATTAATGCAGTTTCTTCTAAACTTGTCTCTCTCTTAGGTTTGAAGTTAGTTGCTCATCCTAGACCCTATAAGGTTTCTTGGGTAGATGATTCATCTATCACCATCAAGGAAAGGTGTCTTGTTCCTATTCATATCCTCTCATACAAGGCTCAGATTTCATGTGATGTGATTCCAATGGATGTAGGACACATAATTTTGGGACGACCATGGCTCTATGATTTAGATGTCACTCTTTATGGTCGCTTAAACTCTTGTTCCTTCATGCATAATGGACAAAGGATTAAGCTTAACCCAATTCAAACTAAGTTTGTTAGTGCAAGTAAGGCTAAAGAAGAGCCCAAAAAGCAAAGTATGAATCTCATCAGTCCAAAAGAACTTGAAAAAGCTGTTAATCAAGACTCCATCATCTTTGCTTTGGTTGTTAAGGACGTTGCACTAGATAGCTTTGAAGAACCAAGAAAAGAAGTACGATTAGTGCTTCAAGAGTTCCAAGATGTTTTCCCTAAGGAGCTCCCAAATCAGTTGCCTCCTATGCGTGATATTCAACATGCCATAGATCTTGTCCCAGGAGCAGCACTTCCAAATTTGCCCCATTATAGAATGAGCCCTCCTCAATATGATGAAATGGCTAGACAAGTAGATGAGCTCTTGCATAAAGGATTTGTGCGTGAAAGCTTAAGCCCATGTGCAGTCCCTGCACTTTTGACCCCAAAGAAAGATGGATCCTGGAGAATGTGCGTAGATAGTCGCGCAATTAATAGGATTACTGTGAAGTATCGTTTTCCTATCCCTAGGTTAGATGATATGTTTGATATGATGTCAGGAGCCACAATCTTTTCGAAGATTGATTTGAAAAGTGGATACCACCAGATTAGGATCTGCCCAGGTGATGAATGGAAGACTGCTTTTAAGACAAAGGATGGTCTATATGAGTGGCTTGTGATGCCCTTTGGTTTATCAAATGCTCCTAGTACTTTTATGAGAATGATGACACAAGTACTAAGGCCTTTCATGGGCAAATTTGTGGTAGTGTACTTTGATGACATCCTCATTTATAGTAAATCAAAGGAGCAACATTTGGACCATCTTAAACAAGTTTGTTCTACCTTGAGGAAAGAGAACTTGTATGCCAACCTCAAGAAATGATCTTTCTTCACTGATAGTGTCATTTTCTTAGGTTTTGTGGTCTCATCTAAAGGAGTTTCTGCTGACCCACAGAAAGTCAAGGCCATAGTGGATTGGCCCGAACCCAAGAACATTCATGAAGTTCGTAGTTTTCATGGACTTGCAACTTTCTATCGCCGCTTTATACGTGAATTTAGTACAATCATGGCACCAATCACTGATTGTATGAAGCAAGGCGAATTTCAGTGGTCAAATGCTGCTGGTAAAGCATTTCAAGAAATCAAGAGGAAGATGACAGAAGCACTGGTGATGCGCCTACCAGACTTTGATAAGGTCTTTGAAGTGGAATGTGATGCGTCTGGTGTAGGCATAGGAGGAGTTATTTCAGTGGTCAAATGCTGCTGGTAAAGCATTTCAAGAAATCAAGAGGAAGATGACAGAAGCACCGGTGATGCGCCTACCAGACTTTGATAAGGTCTTTGAAGTGGAATGTGATGCGTCTGGTGTAGGCATAGGAGGAGTTATTAGCCAAGATTGCCACCCTATAGCTTACTTTAGTGAGAAATTAAATGAGGCTAAGAAGAAATATTCAACATATGACAAAGAACTCTATGCTGTGGTACAAGCTTTAAGACATTGGAGCCATTATTTGACACCCCATGAGTTTGTCATTTATTCTGGTCATGATGCTCTCCGCCACATCAATTCCTAAAAGAAATTAAATGCTCGACATGTCCCTTGGGTTGAGTATTTGCAAAGATTCTCTTTTGTTTTGAGACATAAATCTGGTGTTGAGAATAAGGTAGCTGACGCTTTGAGTCGTCGAGTCACCTTACTTTCTGTGATGAGCACAAAAGTCATAGGATTTGAGAAGTTACAAGAGGAGTATGAATCTTGCCCAGATTTTGGAGAAGTGTACACTACACTTAGGACTGAGCATCTTCAAGTTGTTGATGATTTTATCCTCCGAGATGGCTACTTGTTTAAAGCTAATAAGCTTTGTATCCCCCGCACATCAGTTAGAGACTTTTTGGTTTGGGAAGTGCACGCGGGAGGACTTTCAGGACATTTTGGACGTGATAAGACAATTGAAGAGGTAGAGAGGCAGTTTTATTGGCCAAGTCTTAAGAGGGATGTTGCCAAGATAATTGGTCAATGTCGTCAGTGTCAACTAGCTAAGCATTACAAGCAAAATACTGGCCTTTACACTCCTCTACCGGTTCCACATCGTCCTTGGGAGGATATTAGCATGGACTTTATACTAGGTCTTCCCCATACCCTTAGGAAGTTTGATTCCATTCTTGTAGTGGTAGACCAGTTTTCTAAGATGGCTCACTTTCTTCCATGCTCTAAGACATTTGATGCATCCAAGGTAGCCAAGATTTTCTTTGATGAGATTGTTAAGCTATATGGGTTACCTAAAACAATTGTATCAGATAGAGATGTTAAATTCATGAGCTATTTTTGGAAGACCCTTTGGCACATGATGGGAATGAAGTTGAAATTCTCCACAGCATACCATCCTTAAACTGATGGTCCAACTGAGGTTGTCAATAGGAGTCTAGGAAATCTTTTGAGGTGCCTCATAGGAGAGAATGGTAGGACGTGGGAATCTATACTCCTTGTAGCCCAATTTGCATACAATGACTCAGTCAATAGGTCCATAGGTATGAGTCCATTTGAAGTTGTTCATGGTTATACACCTAGGAAACCTTTAGACCTTCTCCCCATGTCCTCACATGATAGGGTTCTGTGTCTGCAGTAAAGTTTGCTAGTCACATGCATGAGCTGCATAAAGAGATCAACAAACGAATTCATGCTAGTAATTTTAAGTATAAGGCTCAGGCTGATGTACATCGACGTCATTTAGACTTTGATGTAGGAGATTATGTTATGATTCGTATCAGGCCTGAACGGTACCCTTCAGGAATCGTTAAGAAACTGCAGGCCCGCAGTGCTGGCCCATTCAAGGTATTAAAGAAACTTGGAACTAATGCTTATGTGATTGATATACCCTCAGATTATGGTATTAGTTCTACTTTTAATATTGCTGATTTAATTGCTTTTAAAGGTCCAGCAGTTATTCCCTATGACCCTTTTGATGATCCACCCTCTTCTTCTTTGGCTAACCCTGTTCCTAACCCTACACCATCTTGTTTCCAAAAGGCACATAAAGATATTATTGATGTTATTTTGGATGAGCAATCTCTTTTCACTAGGGATGGAACAGTTCAGCGCTTCTTGGTTCGCTGGCGAGGACGGCCTGATTCTAACTGTACATGGATCACCAGAGAGGAGTTGCAGCAGCTTGATCCTGCTCTTTTGGAGGCTTACTTGGATACACTTGCTACCACCTCATCTTTACCTCCTATCATCCGCACATATGAGCGTCGACGGAGGCGCCATGCTGACCTAGTGAGCTTGTGGCTTGATGGAGCTTATTCTGATGTCACTTGATCCTTATGAGCTTTACTCGACGGGGTCGAGTTTCTCCCACCCCAGGGGAGTTGGTGCGGACACCACATGATAGCACTTTTGTGGAGATTATCTTTATCATTTATGTTATCTTTATTTGGGTTTATCTTTAGTACTAGATTAGTATTTGAGATTGTTAGGATTATCGTATTAGTATTTGAGATTGTTTAGGAGTTTATCTTTATCATTATGGTTCCTGGAAGCTGTATATAAAGCTCCAGATGGTTCCTTTGTATTTTTTACAGACTATTATTATTATTATTGAGATTATTTGCAGAGATTGCATTGATTTGTTTGGTGGTGATTCCAAACACCTTAGGTGGGAAGCCTAGGGTTTTACCATAGGACTAATCTAGGTGGGAAGCCTAGGTTGTCCTGCATCAAAATGGAAATGATAGTTCTACCTATATTTTATGATTTGGACCCATCTGATGTATGAAAATAGATGGGAACTTTTGCGCAAGCCTTTGTTGAGCATGAAGAAGTTTTGAAAGAGAACACAAAAAAGGTGCAAACTTGGCGAGGTGCTTTGAGTGAAGTGGCCAATCTCTCAGGGTGGCATTTACAAGATAGGTAATGTAATTTGACCTTCTTTTTTTTTTTTTTTTTTTTTTTTTAAATTTTTCGAATAGCTCCTCCTATATATACCATGAATTACATCATCAACAGTACAATATTAATGTTTTGACTATAACTTATGTTGTGTTAAACCCGCCCACATTATACATGATAGGTAATTTATGTTACTATAAACAGAGTAAGATTCCATGGTTTCTTCCTTTAATTTATTAAGAAATACCTTATTAAGTAGGTTAAAATAAAATTATGAATTTAAAGTATAGAATATGATGATAAGGTTAAAAATATGATTTAGAACCGAATAGTGCTACACTAGATTAACATGTTTCCATGACCAAATTAACAATTTGATCTATTGCACAACCACTACAAATATCACCAAAATCTAAAAGCAATGAAAATAGTAAAGCGCACATAGATTTGGTGAAGTAGAAAATAATAATAATAATAATAATAATAATAATAATAATAATAATAATAATAATAATAATAATAATAATAACTATTCTAGGAAAACCAATCTCGCCAGGAAAATTCTACAAGAAGAAACAATTACAATAAGTTTATGTTGGAGAGATAAACGTCTTAGGGAGACTACTTGAATAATTAATATAACATATAGAGACACTTTAACCCAAAAGGCCTAAGCCCCAATGAGTATATGCTCAATTATGTTATATTAAGCACTCATTCTTCTCATCATTGTTCAATGTAGGACTTCACTCACACTTGTATACTTACCAATCCCCCCCCCCCCCCCCCCGGCGGCTAATGTGTAAGTCTCTAGCTCTCTGTGGGCTTCAAGACCTCTCAATGGGTCATTAAAAAGTCCTACTTGCTCCCCCTTACCTAATGAGCTTTTTCCTTCATTAGTGCATTATCCATGGGCCTCCACGTGTCAACGCCACACATCTTTTATCCTCCATAGGAATCTCACACCTTATCGTTGTTTAGCACAATTGGCAATAATACTCATTTGTTGGGTTTTTTTTTTAAGATCGTTTGTGTGGTCTTTAAGGGCTTGCTTGGTGCAATATGCCCGCCCTGTTCCATTTGCGAAAGGACTTCAAGTACACACACCCTGTTCCTACTCTAAGTTAAGATCAAAGTTGTAAAAGTATAGGGAAGGATTTTTTTGTATAGGCTCAATGAAAGAAGTCCCTCTTTAAATAGTTAGCTTAGTATTAGGTTAAGGAGTAATATTAAAGAAATCAAGCTTGAGAAGACTCACTTGAGCGAAATTCTTACAGAAAGTTTACAAACCCTCGTTTGACATTCTTTTGACCCAATTTTAAACAAGTTTGCTCAATTGTGACTTTAATAAGAAGTTAACTATATTTGCTAGTCTTTGATCTCTTTGATGATCTAGGTATATATGGCAGGTTTTCTCCCTTCAAAATTGTGAAAAAATGGCTCTCTTTTTATATGGTAAAATTAGAGTAAGTCGTTAGACTAACAAAGATAGTTTACTTCTTTCTGAAATCTCAATTGAGCAAGCTTGTTTAAGTTTGGGTCCATCAAAAGTCAAGAGGGTTCGTAAATTTTTTGTATGAAGATCGCTCGAGCAAGTCTTCTCAAACTTGTTTTCTTCAATGTTACTCTTTCACTTCATACTAAGTAAACTATTTAGATACAATCCTCTTTAACACTTATTAATCTTAACACAGGAATTAGCCAACACAATATAAAACCTGACAATTACAAATAAAGAAGCAATAAAGTTCAAGGCCGTTATTACAACTGGGCAAAATAAAATTTAGAAAAAAAAAGAGCTTTAAAATTGAATTATGTAAAATTATAAACATAGCGGTGAGGGCCTTAATTTAGCCAAATAGACATTCTCTTAAAAAAATTAGATACTATAGATATATAACTTATGTCATATGACTTACTATAGATATATTAAAGGTTTTTAACTTGTTTTTTTTTCACTTAGATAGTTGTAATATAAGCCTTTCTTTCTAGACTCCTATGCACATTGTGCATGAGAATGTACCAATTAAACTACAAATCTCTTGGCATATTAAAGTTTTTAAGCTAAACTTTATTCTCCAAGCTTCAAGATGTTTAAATACTATTTCAAGCTATACTATTAAAAGTTAAAACAATATAATAAAAAAAAAACATCTATCATAATTTTTAAGTTTATGTAATAAACTTAGTCTTGAATAATCCATTTTCAGAATGTAACTTAAATTTCTTTTATTATATTGTTTTATTACCTATTTTATTATTCAATTTAATGATAAAAGTGAAATATTTATTTTTAAATAGTTCAAAAGTTACAATAGTGCAAAGGAGATTTAAACCTTGTATATCTTTATTAAAAACACCAAAAGATGCTAATTGAGGTACAAAAATCTTTAATATAAGTAAAATATTTTCTTAAATAACGTTTGTAACTTTTAATGAACTTTTGCAAATTGGCACCATTAGTATATATAAAATAGAACATATTTTATGCATCAATAGTTTGAGATGCACTTGGACTTTGTGGAGCCCTGAAAAGATCAACCAAAATACTTGCTTCATGTACAATTTTGTATTGCATCATTAATTTGAAACGTACATTTGAAAGCTCAAGCAATTACAAATTTCTATGGTCGCTCTACTTAATATACTATTCTATTTTTCCTTCCGAAGAAAGGAATATTATTAGTTGCTAAGTTGTCGAACAGTCAAACTTAGAGCACTAGCATTAGGGGTATAAAAACCCCACAATTGCTATTTTAGCCACCAAACCCATAAAAACTTGCTTCAGCCAGGTTCTATATCTAAACAAATTTGCAACCCAACTGCAGTAAAGTAGTACATTTATAACCTCACTGTGACTTGTTGCAAAATTTGTTTAATATATTTTAGGCGTAAATGCACTTTTAGTCCCTACATTTTGAATTTTTTCCATTTTGGTCCCTACCTTTTTATTTTACTACTTTTAATTCCTAAACCAATTAACGCGTGACATTTAAGTCCTTTTCGTCACTCAACTAATAGAAAAGCTGACGTGGTTGATGGCACATTAAAATAATAATTAAAAAAATTTAGTTTGGCATTAAAAAATGTCACGCCAGCATCTAAACTAATTTTAATTAAATAAAAAAAATTAAAAACAAAAAATTACATGAATTAAGATCTAAGAACATAAGAACTTGCTCTTCAATGTTCTTCTTAATCAAAAAATAAACCTAGCAACGACTTTAAACCTAGAATCAAAGAACATGAACATCGAACCTACAGGAAAAAAAAATGAGCATCACCAAATCAAAGAGCATGAGTAAGAGCAAACACAAGAAAACCCACACGAAACCACACCCAAACCAAACCATCCAAAGAATAGAAACCTAGCAAAGCACCCAACTCATCCACTCCCAAACCAAACCATAATCAAAGAAATTTCGAATACCACAACAAGTTAATAACTTAAAAAACAAAGAGAAATTTCAAATTGCGAAATTCCCAACAAACGCCAAAACCAAATCTCCAGCAAACCCCAAACCCCAAATGTCTGGAAACAATCACTGATTAGACCAACAACAACAACAAACCCTACAATTCCAACCAACGAACCTAGTCGAACCCAACACCCACCAACAAGCTCCCTTCCACCGAGACGGAACCGGACCGAGATTCCTATTGAAAAAGGTACGCTGCTCTGGCCAAATTCCGGTATCGAGAAGACCAATAATGACATCGGAACCGTAATCGGAATCGGACCAGAGACCGTGCTGGTTCCTGAGGCCGAGAAACTGAGGAGACTGAGTGGTGTGAAGCTCGCAACGGTAGTCCTTGAACACGGTGAGGACTGAAGGGTTTTTGCCGATTGTATCGGTTTCGCTTTGCGTGAGTGGAGAAGCCATCTCATTCTCTAAACCTAGATCCGATCAAACCAAGTCAAACCTACCAACAATCACCGATCAAAGCCGAAGAGAAAGCCCAAATCATAGCAAACCCAGTCGAACCTAGCACCCACCATCTCTTTCTCTAAACCCAGATCCAAAGAGAGCCAAAAGAGAGATAGAGATAGATATTTTGATCTGAGGGAGAGAGAGAGAGAGAGCTTTAGATGAAAGAGCGCTTCATAGAGAGAGAGAGAGAGGGAGCTATAGTAAGTTGAATCTAGTGGATGAGCAATGACCAAAATGTTTTTTATTTGGATTTCAAATAAAGGAAAATGTCGCTGTTAGGTTTGCTCTTTGATTCTGGGTTTGATGTCGTTGCTGGCTTTGATGTCTTTGATATTCAATCTGGTTTTGCTCTTTGATTATGGGTTTGATGTTGTTGCTGGGTAAGAAAAACATTGAAGAACAAGTTCTAATGTTCTTAGGTCTTAATTCGTGTAATTTTTTGTTTTTAATTTTTTTTATTTAATTAAAATTAATTTAGATGCTGATGTGGCATTTTTTAATGCCAAAATAGATTTTTTTAATTATTATTTTAATGTGCCATTAGCTTTTTCTTTTAGTTAGGTGACGGTAAGGACTTAAATTTCACGCGTTAATTGGTTTAGCTCTCTTTCTCTCTCTCTCTCTCTCTCTCTTTCTCTCTCTCTCTCTTCTCTCATCTTTTCCTTTCTCCCCATTCTCTATTTTTTTTCTCTCCTCTCTTTGTCTTGGTTCATCTCTCTCAGATAGGCGTGGAGGGTGTGGAGCGGTGGAGATCAGCATGGAGAGCATGGAGCAACATTTGTGGTGGACATCAGCATCTGGGGTAGAGCAATGGAGGTTATGGGTTGTGGTTAAGGTAGTGTGTCACGGTGGTTGCTGGGTATGTTGCTGGTTTTGCTAGGTAGGATTGTGGTGGTGGTGGTGTCAATTGTGGTGGTTGTTATGATGGGTGGGTCAGTTGTGAAATAGTGTTTTGGTGATGGTGGTGTCGATGGTGGTATGGGTTTAATGGGTTTGATAGGCATGGGTTGTGGGTTTAATGGGTTTTGCTTTGATTTTTTGTTGTGGGTATCAGTGCATCTACAAGTTCATTGTGATAGTGGTGGTGGTGGGATGGGTATATTGTGGGGATGAGTTCATTGTGGTGGTGGTGGGGATGGGTTTGCTGTGCTGAAGGTGGCTACGGTTTGGGTTGAATTTGGATGGCATTTGGGTTAGATTTGGGTGGTGTTTAGGTCGAATTTGGTGGCATCTGGGTGGCTAAGTGTGGCTAAGTTTTGGTGGAAGCTGTTGTGTGTGTTTGCTGGAGAGAGACAAAAAGGTAGAGAGGAAAGAGAGATGGAAGAGAAGAGAGAGAAACTACATTTTTTATATTATTTGTTGGTATAGTTTATATTATTTTAATAAGTTGTATGTAAAAATTGAAACTGAGATGTTAAGTGAGTTGTAAAATAGGATGGTAAAATAGATAAAGTAGGTTTTTAGGATGTAAAATAGATGTTATTTTACATGGATGCTAGTGCTCTTCTATGTGGAAACAAAGATATCCAAAAAAAAAAAAAATAAATAATCTGGTAAACTCGTCATAAATCTCTTGGTGTGATAGTAGGAGCTCTAAAACTAATTTTAATTTGTTGTGTAAAACATGTAAACAAAAAGGTAAGCGATACTGGACACAAATGTTAACATAATTTGACAAACTATATGACTACATTTAAAGACAACACTAACAAAAAGAGAGGAAGGCTACATGTAAAAGATATTCACAACAAAAACTAAGTTGTTAGTTTGACACCTGATCTTACTACCATGCAATTCGGAGTACTCTGAATTCTTTGTTTCCTTGGAAGGGTGTTTGGAAGCCAAAGGTTCCTAAAAGCATTCTTATCAAACCTTTCAAATGCTAAAAATCTTATTTTTTTAGCATTTGAAAGGTTTAAGCCCCTCCATCAAATATTTCATATTGCAAAATTTTTGCAATTGATGAATAGTGCCATCTCATTTTTGAAATGGCACTATTCACCCATTGTAAAACTTTAAATTATTTTTTATTCAATGGGGCCCACAAATGAGAGAGAGGAAAAATAAAAAAATTAATAAAAAATAATAAAGAAACAATATTTAAGTGAAATTGTAAAAAAAATAGAAGTTTTGATATAGGTTGGATTGGAAAGTGGTATTGTATATGTTATAAATATAGGTTTTGAGAGAGTAAATGCTAAATTTTTTACAATATTTGATAAAAATGCTCTAAGTGAGTAGCTTTCTTTTTGTGGATAGCTTCTCATGATCAAATTCTCACTTTGGATAATCTCATGCTTAAAGGTCACCCTTTGGCAAATCGTGTTGTATGTGTTGTTGTGATGGGGAGTCGGTGGACCACCTTCTTCTTCATTGTCCTGTTACACATACCTTATGGACTTTTATGCTTCAGGCTTCTGGTATACATTAGGTTATGCCAGGATCGGTAGCGGGATTATTATCTTGTTGGCATCAGTGGCTTGGGAAGCATAATTTAAACATTTGGAATTTCATTCTAGGGTGTTTAATGTGGATTGTTTTGTTGGAATGAAATCGTCACTCCTTTGAGGACAATGAGAAGACGTTGGATGAGTTAAAAGTTTTATGCCAACGTAGTCTTTTTGAGTGGTCTCGTTGTTAGGGTTTTACGAATTATTCTTCTCTCTCTAAGTTTATGTTGTCCCTTCGATTAGTTTCCTGATTACCCTAATTTTTTTTGCTGTTTGTTTTTATCTTTTTCTTGTTGTTCATCATCATGAAAAACTTGTACTCTTCCTTATTTACTCATTAATAATAGTTCTTTGATTACCTATAAAAAAAAAAAAAAAAAGTTGTAACTAGTTGTCAAAAATGTTATTTAAGTGGTGGGTTTATATTAAAACTAGTATCAACTTGTCATCTAAGATTTTTTGTGAAAATATTATAGACCTAAAAATAGTAACAGTAAAAAGAAATGAAAATAAAACTCATTAACAATTATGAGAAAAAATAACTGCACTCAGCAACTCTCATAAAGTTAAACTAATATAAGTTTGTAGTGCTCCTTCTGTATAAAACTTTAATATCTTTTTATTTATTTATTTTAGAGATGTTTAATATCTATTCTTTGGTGAAAGAAAAACATAAAATTAATGTTATTGACAAATAATAAACTTTTATTATATCCCAATAATATTCAAATAAGTAATTAAGTTAAACTAGGAACCTCCAGAGTCCAAACTATTCCAGGGTTGGACTTAATAACACTTCACCTTTTCATTTTATAAGACATTTATTATTTTGGGTTCCAGTTAATTAACTCAATTGGTAAAGTCTCTGATAGTTGAATAAGAGATCTGAGGTTCAATCTCCACCTACACCAAAAACTAATTAATATCTTTCTTTGATGATAAAGAGCTATCATGAGGAGTGGATACCATAGGTTGAAACTTTATCTCATAAAAAAAAAGACATTTATTTTTTCCATATGAGCAATATCTAACTCAATTAAATGCAATGGAACACAAAGTGACCCTTATTTCAAAATTCTTTTTAAAGTTATTTTGAATGCAAGATTTGCTTTTATAACACACAATGTATTTTCTTAAAACAAAGGTCACTTGTGGGTTCAGTTAGCTTAATTGAAAAAGTGACATTTTTATCTTTATTTTTTTGTTAACAAAAGGGGGAAAAATCCTAGTGTTTTTTATACTATCCTAGGTTAAAAAGTTTTTGAAGAAAACTGAAAACTAAAAATACTGTAGCAAAATAATTTCTAAATGTGTGAATAGTGCCGTGGGACCCATTTTTAATGAAAAAGTGGCTGAAAAGTGCGTGAATAGTGCATGAACAGTGTGAACAGTAACTTTGTCCCCTAAAGCTGAAACGCGTGCAGCAGGAAAAAAAAAAAAGAAGAAGGAAAACGCAAAGGCCAATTGAATCATCCGTATCCAAACATTACCTAAACTAAATGCTACATTCAGATTTTATATTATAGGTTGTATATACATTTATTAGTTGGACTTTCCATTTTAATCAACCAAATCAAATCCTATATATCTACAAAAATTTATAATTTAGATCCTGGGGGTTTCAGGCTCACTACTTATTGTTCTCTCTTCATTGCAGGCCAGAGGCAAAAGTTATTGATGACATTGTTAAAGTGATATTAAATAAATTGAGTTATGCATGCTTAGTAGATACCGAGAGACTAGTAGGAATAACTTCCAAAGTTGAGAAATTGATGTCACATTTAGCTATAGACTCAAACAATGTTCAGATTATAGGAATTAGGGGGATTGGAGGAATGGGTAAAACAACTCTCGCAAGAGTTGTTTACAGTATGATTTTCAATCAATTTGAAGCATGTTGTTTTATTCCTAATGTCCAGGAAGTTTACGAAAAACATGGCATACTTCACTTACAACAAACACTTTTGGAAGACCTTTTGATTCTTACAGATATGAATGTAAAAGATGAATATAATGGAGTTCTCATGATCAAGAATAGGTTACGTCACAAAAAGATTCTTTTTGTTCTTGATGATGTAAATGAATTAGACCAATTGAACAAATTAGTTGCGGAGCACAATTGGTTTGGTCCAGGTAGTAGGGTTATCAAAACAACAAGAGATGTGCATTTGCTAAGGACACATAAAGTAGATAAAATATATGAGATTGAAGGATTGAATTATGATGAAGCTTTTCATCTTTTTAATTCTAAAGCTTTTGACAAAGAGCATCCCACTGAAGATTATCGAGAGCTATCTCAAGCTTTTATACGTTATGCTAATGGCCTTCCTTTAGCTCTTGAGATTTTGGGTTCCTTTTTGTACAACAAAAGTACATATGAATGGAAAAGTGAATTAGATAGGCTTAAGGAATTTCCTGAAAGAAAAATTCTCAATGTACTTCAAACAAGTTTTGACGAATTACAAGAAACAGAGAAGGAAATTTTCCTACATATTGCATGTTTCTTGAATCATAAAAAACAAGAAACTATTGAAGCAATATTAGATAGTCTTGAGCTTTACCCTAAAATTGGATTAAGGGTTCTTATTGATAAATCTCTCATCAAATTGCAACACAATCAATTGTGGATGCATGATTTACTCCAAGAAATGGGTCGGGATATTGTTCGTCAAGAGTGTCGTAAAGATCCTCGGAAGTGTAGTAGATTGTGGTTGGATAAGGATATTGACAATGTGTTGACAAATAATTCGGTAAGAGCTTATTGAAAGAGCCCTAAAATATACCTTATTGATCATATTATTTAACATAGTTTAACCTAAAGTAGTTTTGGTAAATATATATTTTATAATTCACTAATCCCTTTTTTTCATGATTATTAGGGAACAAAAGCAATTCAAGGAATCTTCTTAACGTTTTTTGGAACAAAAGGGGCACATTGGAATCGTGAATCATTTTCAAAGATGAATCATCTGAAATTACTCATAATTGAAAATTCTCACCTCATGTATGATCCCCAGCTTCTTCCTAATGACTTAAGATTTCTTTGTTGGAATGGATATCCTTCAAAATCTTTGCCAACAAATTTTCAACCAAATGAGTTGATTGAACTTCACATGTGTCGTAGCAACATTGAACAACTTTGGACAGAAACAAAGGTAATAGATACCCTTCTATAACTTTTCTTTTAATAGTTTCATTAAACTATAAGGTTTTTAGAAGCTAAAAATTGTTTTATGTCTTTTTGGCTTTTTACAGTCTTGGGAGATGTTGAAAAGCTTACTGTTCTTAATCTAAAAGGTTGTAAAAATCTCAAAAGTCTTCCAAGAAAATTTGAGATGGAGTCTCTAAAGATCCTTATTCTTTCTAATTGCTCAAAAATAAAAACAATTCCAGAATTTAGGGAGAATATGGGACATGTAACAAAGCTTTACTTGGATGGCATTGCTATTACAAAACTACCCACATCAATTGGGAATTTGAGTGGCCTTGCTTCATTAAATCTAAGGGATTGTAAAAATCTTATGTCTCTTCATAGAACCTTTTTTAATATGACGTGGCTTAAAAATCTCAATCTTTGCGGATGCTCACAACTACTAGAGAATTTGGGGAGTGGTGAAAGTGTTAAAGTGAACGAATAGATGACTACTTCTAATGCTATTTTTGAAACTTTTAAAAAAATAGCTTTTGGTGGATTTTAGTTTCTCCCTTTTTATCCAATGTCAAGAAGTTCCGAATCCACGGGCTTGCTATTGTCTTCTCTAATTGGTTTGTCTTCTTTGACCAAATTGAATTTAAGTTATTGCAATCTCAAGGAAATCCCCAATGATATTGGTGGCTTACTCTCTTTAAAACTTTTAGATCTAAGTGGAAATAATTTTGGTTGCCTTCCGGAAAGCATCGTTCAACTATCTATCTTGAACAATTTGAAGGTGAGGAATTGTACGAGTCTTCAATACTTTCCAAAGCTTCCTTTAAATATAAGTTGCATTGTTGGATATGGTTGCTCCTCATTGGAATCTTTACCGGATCAATTGAAACCAAATTCTTCACTTAAGCCAATAATTTATTTTTCAAATTGCGGTAAACTGGCTGAAAATCAAGGATTCATTGACTTGTTTTTTTTAGTGATAAAAAAGTTCGCTCAGGTCTCTCTCTCTCTCTCTCTCTCTCTCTCTCTCTCTCATAATTCTAAGCATCATGCTTTGTTTGTTTCAGGGACTCTTTCCTAACTATGGTCGTAAGAGATATGGTATGGTTTTTCCTAGAAGTGAAATTCTAGAGTGGTTTAGCCATCAAGGTACGGGGGATGAAGTGAATATAATGGAACCTTTTTCTCATTTGTGTAATGAGTGGATAGGTATTGTTGTTTGCATTGTTTTTTGTTCTCTTCCATGTCGCCTAAATTACAATTTCAGTCTAGTTTGGTGCAAATTGAGAGTCAATGGAATAAATAGGTCTTTTATAGCAAGCCGTCACAAAATAATTGCTTTATCGGATCATATTTGGTTGTTATATGTGCTTCCTCAATACTTCTCGAAGGAGGAGGACAAAAAATCACTGTGGGAATGTGATGCAAATGGATTCTGTGAGTTTGGAATTAAAATTGATAATAGACCCTTTGGCTTGGTGAAGAAACGTGGATTGTGTGTGGTATACAAGAAAGACATTGAATATCTCAACAACGCTATGGCTCAGTGTAGTAACAATAGCATCATTCCTTACGAGGGCTTCGATGTTCGCCATCATAATTTCAACAATTTGGCTGTGGTAGTGGAAGTTAACAAAAATGATTGAAAGATTCCCTGAATTTATGGCTCGTGATAAATATTGTGAGAAGTGAAGTCTGTACAAGGAATGTGGTGAAGAGCTAGGGAATTACATGTAAGTTAATGTCATTGTCTTTCTTCTTAATTCAAGCTTTATTGGTTCCTACGTTATCTTTTTCTCTTCAGTGTACAAGGATTGCCCACCATATGTTTGATTAGAGTTGTCAATAAGACTCCTAGCAGTTCGACTAGAATGAACAAAGAATGGAAACAAATACTGAATAATAGATTATATTGAATAGTAATATTTATAAATGGCCTTAGGAAAAACTTCTTACACATGATCATCCCATGTGGTGTTTTTCAAAGGCATGGGTGACACCTTAATTTTATTTGAATCTCATTTGAAAGTGACAAATATTTTTCTTCTGCATTTTGTTGGTTAGATTTTTCTTCCTTTTCTTTTTTGTTTCCCCCTGTTACATTTCATACTGAATAATAAAACACCTTTATAAATATCCAAGTATATACTTATGGTTCCAATTTTATCGGATTTTTCCAAAGGAATGTTCACCAAAATTGCTTAGGTTCTTTGATAGTTGTGGCAGATGTCCTAGTTAAAGATACTTTCAAAGGGAATTCTGATTTATTTTGGAAACTCAACAGCCAAAATTATGCTAAGAGAATTTTCCCAACTCCAGTTTGTATTGCTCACAAGCTCAAAAAGCCTTATTCTAAATATGGGTCTTATTTTGTCAAAAAAGGAAAATGGTTGTTGCATACTAGGAATTGTAGAAACCAAGCTGGTAGGTCTTTTATTGATCTTATTGGCACAACCGTAACAAATGACCCTAGACAGGCCACAAACGCGTTGACCCGTTGTGATAAATTAGATTGATTAATTACCCTAGTTATTAATTAATCAAATTAACATGCAATATCACGTGGCAGTACAAAAAAATCATCAAAAACTAAGGTATGCAGCGAAAAATAAATGACACGGTGATTTGTTTACGAATGGGGAAAACCTGACAGCAAAAACCCCATCGGGTGATTTAAGGTCACCACTCCCGAAACTCCACTATTATCACAGCAAGCGATTACAAGCAAGGAATCCCAAGTACTTTACCAACCTACAATTGAATCCTTACCTCAATACCCAATTAGACTTGCTTTGTAGTGACAATTTCTCCTTTTAATGCACGGCTCCCAAGTACGTGACTAACCAGATACGTGGATCCTAGTACGCGACTTCAAACACCAACTGGAGAGAGAGAGTTATTGGCTGCAAAATTCTTCAAATCATCAGAGATGAACTAGGGCACGAACTTTGTCTTTCAGATCACAAATTGCATGAACAAGAAGTTCTCAATTCTTGTGCAACTTGCATCATCCTTGACGGCACTTAAAACAATCCTTTTATATGTCTAGGGTTAGGAGAAAAGAAGTCCCAAAGACACATTCACGGATTGGACTTGAAACAGAACTGAAAATCTGTTTTCTTTAATTCTCCACAGATGGAGGTGTCGAGGATCTGTCGAGAAGCTGTCGAGGCTCGGGGCAAAACAGCTTCTTAAAGCTCGATAGATGCATGTGTCGAGGTAGGTGTCGAGCTTTAGTAACTTGCACTTTCTTACTTGTTTCTTGGACAGACTTTGATGACTTCAACACTAAATCTTGAAACACTGTTTCTTGAGGTGTTAAACACATCCTAGATCTACCCAATTACAAGTAAAGTGCGTTTTGTCTAAGAATAAGCCAATTATATAAAATAGCGACATATGTTCACAAACTTGAACTATATATGTCCTAACAATCTCCCCCTTTGACAATCCGTGACAAAACCACAACAAACAAATGAAGATATAAGAGAAGTCATAAAAACACTTTAACTCATATTTCAAATGTTACATATAGTAAAATCTATCCTAACACAAACTCTTGAAAAACTTTGCAAGAAGAGAGTTTATGGCAAGTAGACTTTAACAACCTGTATTTCTGAAACACTTATAAACAAAACACATCAAGGCATCTTTGTGTGAAGCAAAAATAATAGATTGCATACAAGTAAAGAAACATGTGTATAAAGACAGAAAAGAAACAACACATGGAAAGATAGGTGAAAGAACAACATACATCATCATATATATCAAGAAATAAGTACAATGTATGTTAATACATGATCAATGTATCTCTAAAAAAATAGAAAAGAAAAAGAATACATATGATCTCCTCACTACATCCCTCAATCCACACTCCCCCTATCAAAAATGTCCTATGCTAACACTCCCCCTAAGCATGACTACTCTCATACCAAAACTACTCTCCCTTTTTGTCACGAGTGACAAAGGGTAGAGTGTCATGTAGACATCTCATCGGAAGAGCTCGCATCTCCATCATCATCATCCTCATAAACATCATCGTCATCACCATCATCATCGTCATCACCATCATCATCAGCCTCAGTCTCAGTCGACACATGAGGTGGCAGAGGAGAAGCCTCTGGAGCAAAGCCGCCCATGGTCGCCTGTCGCCTAGCGATGCGACCAACACGAACGTTCACCTGATACAACTCCGTGGAGAATGTATCTAGGCGAGCATCCATGCGTTGAAGCTGTGCCCTGATATCTCCTAAGGTGACGTCGCTCGAAGAAGAATGAGCAGACACTCGAGCTGATCTAGAGGTAGTTGGACGAGAGGAAGGAGTAGCACCGTCCGACAGTCTCGATCTAAACTGTGCCTTGCTACGTTTTACGGTAGCGGCGTCTATGGCAGACATGACATGGTAAGGATCGGACGAAGGGAATGAGATGGAAAAACGGCGAAGAATCCTCGTGATAGCAGAAGGGAAAATGAGCTTATCACGGGTGGCCGTATCTCTATAGACATCTATGATGGAGAAAATAAAGTGAGAAGGAAACTCTATAGAGAGATCCTCTAGAAAGGACAACAAAAATCGAGCACGAGGCTCGGTGATAGAGTTATAGTGAGAAAGTGGGTGCAAAACAAAAGTCATCACTATGTTAAGGAAACAAGGACTTTTAGCAAAAGGTCGACATGGTGTATACTGATGATCTCCCCAAGAGGAAGGACGCTTACAGAACGCCGAGATCATCTCATCTTTGGACACAGTCCATAAACGCTCACAACTAGGGTAATCAGGATGATCCACCCTAGGGACATGAAGCACCTCGGAGACTAACTCCGGAGTGACAGCAAAGCGCGTACCTCGAATGCAAGAGTAGAAAAGAGGTACTGAAGAATCGATCCCGTGGATGTTGGAGTATAACTCCCGTATCAACACGAGTGGACATGTGACCGGGACGTCACACAGTGACTCCCAAGCCCGACTGTGAATGACATCGGGAAGGTCAGTGTCGACAAAGTCTGTTAGGACAACGTGGCGTTCCGAATGAACACCTCGTTTAGAAAAGTTCTCCGAGAAGTCCTTATGGGCTTTCTCATCACGGAACCGGATAGAAAGAGGAGTGGAATCTGAAGAAGATGATCCCTTAGAATGTAGAGGGTTCTGCGAGGGAATGGATTTACATTTAGGTGCCATAGACACTACTAACGCAAACATATAGAGGGGGAGAAGAATAGACACACAGAAAAGTCCCAACCAATTCAATATTGGAAGATAAATATTGAAAAGAAAGAACGTATGCATAGAAAATGCATGAACATGTGACATGCAACATAAAAACATCATGGGTTCAGCCCAATCCAAACTTAATAGCACACAACATATTTGCACACATCTAAATGCATGAAAATACAATTAGAGTGCTGATGGGATGCAATGCATGTAGTTTTAAAGATCAAATCTATAAAACCAACCCAAAAATTTCATAAAAACCTCAATAATTTTGAAAAGTCCCAAAAATTTTTAAAAACACAAAACCTAGGGTTTTAGAACATGAAATGCATGAATAATGAGGGATAAGATGCTTACCAAGTGATGAGGATCGAGAAAAACACTTGAGATAGCCTTAGAAAGAGGTTTGGATAGAGAAAGAAATGTTTTGAGAGAGAGAACAAGTTCTGTCGAGGAAGAGATATCGAGCAAAGTGACAGAAAAAATTGTGAAGAACCTTCTTATAAACCTTCAGTAATTCTCGACAGCTGCAGGTATCGAGAGGTATCGAGATAGGTGTTGAGAAAATGCACTTAGACAGATGCAGCTATTGAGGTCATGTGTCGAGAAAGAAGAATCAAGCATGAATGAACCTCGATCGATCCAGAAGCTGTCGAGAAGCTATCGAGTAGACAGAAAGTTTCTCGATCGATCCACCAGGTGTCGAAGAGGTGTCGAGACTGCGTTTAGAAAAATTCTAAGAAGCTTGACAGACAGCTAGGAATTGAGAGGTATCGAGGAGGTGACGAGATGCCTTTAAAAACAGTTTTTCAAAAGAGGAAAAATACAGACATGAATGCAATCATGCATGCAACTCAACCAAACATCCAAGCAACACATTAAGCTCTCAAAATCATCTCTCAACAAGAAAAATTAAGCGCATGTATCCCAAAACACGCACACACATACTAAACAAGTCTAACCAATTTTATATTTCAAAAATAAGTTATGACAGTTTAGTGAGCATACATTAACACATGTTGTAACAACCCAAGGAAAAGCGCTAGCCACATCTGCGCTATACCTCAAAAGGACTAGTCACAATTGAGGCTCCTTGTAATTGTTAATAAAGCCCAGATCTACTCAGTAAATACCCGATGTGGGACTCATCACACACCCACACACATCACACAATCAATCAAATTGGGGCATCACACATGTAACATTTGTGATGGCCTAATCACATTGTACCTGCACCAGTATCAAAAATAGTAAAGAGTATTGCGTGTTGTGTGTGAAAACATCGCAAGATTGCATAAGTGTCTCATTGTTATGACGATTTGAGATATGAGAAAATCACTTTAACTCACATATAATCATAACTGCTTAATAGGGACTATCACTTTTGAGGTACATCCTATAACTCCCACATCTCCTAGAAAACACGCTTGCAACCATATTTTAAAGCATTTTGATCTTTTTGATTTTTATTTCTTGCATATTTTCTTTTATTAAGCATATCATGCATGGGCATACAAGAGAAAGAAAAGAAATACCCAATTATGTTAAGCTATTGACATTGCACTTTTGCTATGCCGAAGCATACAGATGTCATATTATGATTGGCGAGTAACAGTGGTGAGATGGTTATTTATGCCTTTCTCTTAGGATTTTCTAGTTCAACCCGTCAAAAAGAGTGATACGAGTGTTAAGAAGAAGAGATCACTTAACCTTACTCATCACAAACAAAGAGCTACAAAGCTCACTTGCTTAGTTGTGCAAAAGAATGCTCATCTAAGCTACAGGTGATATAAAGTTTAGAAAACTCTGTTTCAATGGCCATTTCAAAGTTCACATGAACCAGTGCACACAAACACACACTGTTTTTGTATTTTTCAATTTTTCAATTTTTTTTTAATTTTTTTATCAAAAAAGCGAAAATAAAACACAAAACTGAAAACACACAATCAAAAACAAGCTAAAGAAAGCACAACAATGTATAAAACTAGACTGACTCAAAACAGTAAAGAAACACATAAGTAATGCAGCACATAAAAAACAAGGAGAGAGAAGAAGAAGTGGCGGCTATCACTTAGATCCTTTTGCCTTCCACACCTTGGAAGAACCTTTCCTCTTAGTCGACCCTTGAACCGGTGAAGAGGGAGAAGAATATGAACCGTTCAAGTTCGAAAGGAACATGAGGGCTTTAAGAATGTCTCCAAGAGGAGCGAGAGAAGTCTGAAGCTGATTCTGGCTCCCAGATGCTATCATCCCATTGCTTTGTTCAGTGGCAAGCCACTTATAGCAATTTAGTCGAGAATGACCGACAACACCACAATGATAGCAGAGATGCAGCTTCTTCTGATTAGGCTTTTGAGAGATATTCTTTTTGGTCTTAGAGTTTCTAGTTTCCCTTTTTTCAACTTTAGGGGGTGCTCCTAGGATGGACTTGCCCTTGTCTACGTTCTCACTAGCTAATTCAGTTTTAACATTTTTATTCTCAGTTTTAATGTTATTAGCAGGTGGAACAAACACAGTAGTACTAGCAGTAGGAGTATTAGAGAGAGAGAATTCATACCCCAATCCAGTACGATCTGAAGAAGATTTCTGAGCACTCAGCATCTCGTCCAGTTTTGCACTTGACGTCCTCTCCAATTGTGCTCTGACTTGAAACAGCTCCGCTTCAAGCTTCTTGGTCCTCTCAGCCAAGAAATTATTTTCGAACCTCAGTGCTCCAATGGTCTAATTTGCTTCATCAACCTTTGTGGACAGCTTCTCACGGTCGAGTTCCACATCACTGAGTTTCTTTGTGGCCAGCCTATAGAGTTTCTCATGCTTCTCTAAAAGCTTGTATAGTTTCTCATAGGCAGTATGGATATCATCTTGATCATCCATAATCTCACACTTGGAATCCACCAATTCCTTCTCTTCATCCACTTCTTCAGTAACCCCATCAGTAGGATTAACAGTAGCAGTGAAGGCATTCAAGATTCCATCATCTTCATCTTCGGAATCATCCTCTGGCTTCGTGTCACTTAAGGTAACGACAAGTGCCTTGCTCTTCCCTATGCTCTTAAGGTACGTAGGACACTCTTGTTTCATGTGTCCAAAGCCTTAACACCCAAAGCATTTTGGCCCAACGGGAACAGTGTACTGACCGCCATCCTTGACATCCTTCTTCCCTTTATCGGAATTCTTGAATTGTAAAGAACTGGATTGTCTACGGTCTTTGTTGAAGCCCTTTCCATTGGCATTCTTCATGAATTTCTTGAATTGCCTTGTGATGTAGGACTTCATCTTGGAATCTTCATCATTTGAAGAATCATCCGTAGCACTGCTCTTGGCCTTTAGTGCCAAACTCTTGCCCTTGCTTGACTTGCCTAACCTAGTCAGCCCTAACTCATAGGTTTGCAAGTTTCCAACCAGCTCAGTCAGAGGAATTCTGTCAATATCCTTCGATTCCTCGATCACCGTGATCTTAGCATGGAATCTCTCGGGTAGTGATCTGAGCACTTTCCTTACTATCTTAGGTTCAGGGATGGTTTCTCCAAGATTGAAGGCTGAATTTACTATGTCCTTGAGCTTGGCATAGAACTCATCAAACGACTCATCCTCCTCCATCTTAATTTATTCAAAGCGTGTGGTGAGCCTCTGTAGCTTTGAATCTTCGACAGCCTTGGTGCCCTCATAGGTTGTCTAGAGAATGGTCCATGCTTCCTTAGCAGTTTCAGTTGAGGAAATTTTCTTGAACTCCTCATTGGTGACTGCACTAAATAGGGCATTCAATGCTCTGCTGTTGAAGTTTGCCGCCTTGATCTTGGCATCATCCCAGTCGGCCGGCACTTCTGTAGGCTTGCTCCAGACTATCTCCATAGCTTGCCACACTTTCTCATCTAAAGACTGCAAGAAAGCTCTCATGCATACTTTCTAGTATGCATAGTTAGTGCCATCAAATAAAGGAGGTATAATAAGAGATTGACCTCTATCCATGACAGCAGGGGTCAATGGATCACACATAAATATTAAACCCTAATCAGAGTGTGAATGCTCTGATACCACTTGACAGGCCACAAACGCGTTGACCCCTTGTGATAAATTAGGTTGATTAATTACCCTAGTTATTAATTAATAAAATTAACATGCAATATCACGTGGCAGCACAAACAAATCACCAAAAACTAAGGTATGCAACGGAAAATAAATGACACGGTGATTTGTTTACGAATGAGAAAAACCTGACGGCAAAAACTCCACTAGGTGATTTAGGGTCACCACTCTCGAAACTCCACTATTATCACAGCAAGCGATTACAAGCAAGGAATCCCAAGTACCTTACCAACCTACAGTTGAACCCTTACCCCAATACCCAATTGGACTTGCTCTGTAGTGACAGTTTCTCCTTTCAATGCATGGCTCCCAAGTACGTAACTAACCAGATGCGCGGATCCCAGTACGCGACTTCAAACACCAACTAGAGAGAGAGAGTTGTTGGCTGCAAAGTTCTTCAAATCATCAGAGATGAACTAGGGCACGAAATTTGTCTTTTAGATCACAAATTGCATGAACAAGAAGTTCTCAATGCTTGTGCAACTTGCATCATCCTTGACGGCCCTTAAAACAATCCTTTTATATGTCTAGGGTTAGGAGAAAAGAAGTCCCAAAGATACATTCACGGATTGAACTTGAAACAGAACTGAAAATCTGTTTTCTTTAATTCTCAACAGATGGAGGTGTCGAGGATCTATCGAGAAACTGTCGAGGCTCGGGGCAAAACAACTTGTTAAAGCTCGATAGATGCATGTGTCGAGGTAGGTGTCAAGCTTTAGTAACTTGCACTTCCTTGCTTGTTTCTTGGACAGACTTTGATGACTTCAACATTGAATCTTGAAACACTGTTTCTTAAGGTGTTAAACACATCCTAGATCTACCTAATTATAAGTAAAGTGCGTTTAGCCTAAGGATAAGCCAATTACATAAAATAGCGACATATGTTCACAAACTTGAACTACATATGTCCTAACATTCTAAATTCTTTTTCTTTTTTGAACTTTCTTCTTGTAAGGGTAGAATTGAGAAGACATCTGAGGACTTATGTCCTTTGTGTCTAGATACTGAAAGCTCATGTAGAGAAATTTGGCTTGTTTGATCTGTGGATCAGAACAGATTTCATTTAGCATTACTTGATTCAGGCATGGATGAAGAGCGGGATGAAGGGTCAGGGGGCATTGAGAGAACTAAAAGTACTTTTTGTTGTCTTTGTCTCTAATTTATTATCTATTTGGACTTATAGGAATAAGGCAACAGTGAATAAGGAACCTTTATCTGCCACTAATGTGGTCAAATTATTGTAAAAGTTTGATATCAATGTGCAGGGTAAGTAATAGTTCAAAATAAAGAAAAGCCTTGAAAGCAATAGGATAAGCAAGTCCGTGCCTTTAGAGAGTGTTCCAACTAGCAACCAGCCATGTTGGATGAGAGTTGCAAGGGTAAGAGAAGGAAAGGGGATCAAGTTTCTTTTTGTAAAAATAGAAGCCCATGTTTGCGGCTTGTTATTTCAGCGGAGTTGTTTAAGATTATATTCTGACAGCAGCTTTGTTTGCCTTTTTATGAAGGATTGTTGAAGATTCTAGCTTTGGGGTTTCTCTCTGTTAGTATTCTTAGAAGCAACAAAGAGGTGGAAAAGTTACCTACTTGAGAGGCTGTGGTGAAGGACATTCAACAGTTTACAAATGTTTGGAATTGACAAACAGCTACCTCTTCAGGATCTGAATGGAAGTGGAGTGTTTTTGAACAAGGACATACCAAAAGGAGAAATAGATTGGTGCATCAACGACTTAATGATCTTGTGTATGTTCATTATAACCATTGGTTGAAAGATTGGTATATAGATCTTCTTCAATTATTCAAATACTTCTCTTGCTTTCTTTTATTGTAATATGTGATTCGTTACTAATTATTCAAATTTTCATCTTTTGGTATAGGGCCAACAGTAAGAAGTTCAATTTTGATCCTATTGATTATGCAAGTATCGATAAAACATAATTTTGGGTAGTAGGAGAAGATGAACCTCCACTTCTTGATTATGAGGAGTTAGAGAATGCATTATACAAAGAAGGAGCTTATCCAATTGAAGAAGGGTCTTCTAGCCATGCATGAGGAGGTTAGTTTATCAGAAATTTTGTGAATTTTTTTCCTATTTGCATATTTTAATTAGACTATTATGAGAAATGATTATTAGAATCATACTTTTATTTATTGTTCTTTGGTTTTGGAATTTGTATAGATATGCACAATGACATGAGTGAGGATGATGACATTGATTTGAGATCATTTGGTGTTGAAGATGATGCTCCTCCTGGATTTAAAGTTAGAATCATCCTAATGAAGTTGAAGATGAAGAGGATGAGGATGATGCCGGTCGTGATGGAGCATTTGGTTCACATAATGATATTAATTTCAAATACATCTTTATAACAAATGAGACTTGTGTTGTTATCAAATGAACTTTAATACTTAATAGTTCTCTGTTTTAACTTATTTGTTATTTGGATGTAATGAACTTATTTATTTGGCTATATTGAAAGTTTATTATGTTAAGGATGATAATTTTGTAACGTTAGTTCTATGGATTAACAATTAGAAATTTAGAATGATTATTTTGTAAAATTAATATGTTTATCTTTAGTAACTTTTCTTTTGTTCCATTTCAGTATTTTTATTTTGTAAGTATAAGATGTAAAACGCTAAAAATGTACATAATTTTCTTTAAATGTTATATATTTTTAAAGTAAACATATTTATTACTATTAGTTGACTCCTACATGACAAAAATTCTCTCGTCTACAGAATTTTCAAAGCCCGTTTCTTTCCTCATTGCTCCATTATGGAGGCAACAGATTCAAGATCGGGTTCATACGCTTGGAAAAGCATACTACATGGCAGGGATGTTATTCAAAGAGGAGCTAGATGGCGTGTGGGAAATGGGAAGTCTATTCAAATATGGAATCATCAATGGCTGCAAAAAATCACGCACCTAAGATCTCGTCTCCAATTGTTGAGTATATGTGTGATGCCACGGTTGATATTTTGATTGACGAGGAAACAAGAAATTGGAACAATGACATGCTAGATGGTCTATTTGTTTCAAGTGAAACCGATATTATTAAAAATATCCCCTTAGCCTATGTTGTATCAGAGGACACACTCTATTGGCCTTTAACTCATAATGGTCGCTACACTTGTAAATCAGGATACAAGTTTTTGAAGGAAGAATCTAAACCAGCAAACCCAAGTGTCACTCTGCCTCATGAAACGCAGCTGTGGAAGGGATTGTGGTCTTTGAAAAATCCAAATAAGGTAAAGAATCTTGTGGGGAGAGCCTACCATAATTCATTACCTACCAAAGAGAATCTGGAATGTCATAAAATCATTACTAGCCCCACCTTTGACAGAATCTGGTACGTCGTATGATCATTACTAGCCCCACCTGTGACCGATGTTTTGAAGCTCCAGAATGACCGTTACATGCTATCTGGTCGTACCTTAAACTGGATGCTCTCTATGAAGATCTAGACTTGTGGGGTTTTCGACAAAATCATCAATTTTTGGACTGTAAGGAGCTTCTATCTTGGATAATGCAGCAACACAGCAGCCCTGCACTTTTCTCTATGACGGCCTGGTCAGTTTTGATGCGCAAAAACCAAGTCAAAATGAATCAGCCCAGCAGCATGCTCTCGGACATTGCTTAACTCTCAACAATCAGGTACAGTGAGTACCCCAACGCCCTCTACAACAACATTCTCGTGCTTCTTGGCAGCCTCCCCCTCTTGATTTGTATAAAATCAACTATGATGGTGCCACTTTCGAATCAAAGATGATAGACCACAAACGCGTTGACCCCTTGTGATTAATTAAATTGATTAATTAGCCAAGTTATTAATTAATCAAGTTAATATGCAAATTCATGTGGCAACACAAACAAATCACCAAAACTAAAGTATGAAGCGGAAAATAAAAGACATGGTGATTTGTTTACGAATGGGGAAAACTTGACGGCAAAAACCCCACCGGGTGATTTAAGGTCACCACTCCCGAAATTCCACTATTATCACAACAAGCGGTTACAAGCAAGGAATCCGAGTACCTTACCAATCTGCAGTTGAACCCTTACCCCAATACCCAATTGGACATGTTCTGTAGTGACAGTTTCTCTTCTTGATACATGGCTCCGAGTACGTGACTAACCAGTTACGCGGATCCTAGTACGCGACTTCAATTCACCAACTAGAGAGAGAGTTGTTGGCTGCAAAGTTCCTCAAATCATCCACACGATGAAGATCAAGAAGATGCTTAGTTACAAAACCCTACGGTACACATTATACAGCAACTTCTTCACAAGAGATGAACTAGGGCATAAACTTTGTCATTGATCACAAATTGCATGAACAAGAATTACTCAATGCTTGTGCAACTTGCATCACTTTGACGGCCCTTAAAACAATCCTTTTATATGTCTAGAGTTAGGAGAAAAGAAGTCCCAAAGACACATTCACGGATTGGAATTAAAAACAGAACTGAAAATCTGTTTTCTTTAAATCTCGACAGATAGAGGTGTCGAGAATCTGTCGAGAAGCTGTCGAGGCTCGAGGCTAAAACAGCTTCTTAAAGCTCGATAAATACATGTGTCGAGACCAGGTGTCGAGCTTTAGTAACTTGCACTTTCCAACTTGTTTCTTGGACAGACTTGATGACTTCAACACTTGATCTTGAAACACTGTTTCTTGAAGCGTTAAACACATCCTAAATCTACCCAATTACAAGTAAAGTGTGTTTTGTCAAAGGATAAGCCAATTACATAAAATAGTGACATATGTCAACAACTTTAACTACAAATGTCCTAACAATCTCCCCCTTTGGCAATCCGTAACAAAACCACAACAAACAAATGAAGATATGAGAGAAGTCATAAAAACTTTAACTCATATTCACTTGTTGAATACAATAAAATCTATCCTAACACAAACTCTTGAAAAACTTTGCAAGAAGAGAGTTTATGGCAAGTAGACTTTGACCACCTGTATTTCTAAAACACTTTTATATAAAACACATCAAGGCATCTTTGTGTGAAGCAGAAATAATAAATTGCATACAAGTAAAAGAAACATATGTATAAAGACAGAAAAGAAACAACACATGGAGAGATAGATAAAAGAAACATACATCAACATATATATCTAGAGATAAGCATAATGTATGTCAATAAATGGTCACAAGACCGGGGTACATGACCAATGTATCTCTAAAAAGACAGAAAAGAAAAGAAATACATGTAATCCTCACTACATCCCTCGTATCAACACTCCCCCTATAAAAAATGTCTTATACTAGCTCTTCCCCTAAGTATGACTACTCTCATACAAAACTACTCGCCCTTTTTGTCACGAGTGACAAAGGGTAGAGTGTCAACTAGACATCTCATCAGAAAAGCTCACATCTCCATCATCATCATCTGAAGCATCATCGTCATCACCGTCATCATCAACCTTACTCTCAGAAGCAACATGAGGTGGCAGAGGAGAAGCCTCAGAAGCAAAGCCACCCAAGGTCGCCTGTCGCCTGGCGATGCGGCCAACACGAACATTCACCTAATACAACTCCGTGGAGAGTGTATCGAGGTGAGCATCCATGCGCTGAAGCTGCGCCATGATGTCTCCAAGAGTGACGTTGCTTGAGGAAGAAGAAGGAGCAGATGTCGCTCGAGTAGATCTGGATGTAGTCAGACGGGAGGAAAGAGCAGCAGTATCTGACTGTCGCGATCTGAACTGTGCCTTGCTACGTTTTACGGTAGTGGCGTCTATGGCAGACATGACATGAAATGGATCGGACGATGGAAAGGGGATGGAAAAACGGTGAAGTATCCTCGTGATAGCAGAAGGGAAAATGAGCTTATCACGGGTGACCGTATCTCTATAGACATCTATGATAGAGAAGATAGAGTGTGAATGGAAGTCTATAATGAGATGCTTTAGAAGAGACAACAAAAATCGAGCACGAGGCTCTGTGATGGAGTTATAGTGAGATAGTGGGTGCAAAACAAAAGTCATCACCATGTTAAGGAAACGAGAACCTTTAGCAAAAGGCCTACATGGTGTGTACTGATGATCTCCCCAAGCGAAAGGGCGTTCACAGAACGCAAAGATCATCTCGTCTTTGGACACAGTCCATAGACGCTCACATCTGGGGTAATCAAGATGATCCACCCTCAGAACGTGAAGAACCTCGGAGACTATCTTCGGAGTGACAGCAAAGCGCGTACTTCGAACGCGAGAGTAGAAGAGAGGTACTGAAGAATCAATCCCGTGGATGTTGGAGTAAAACTCCTATATCAGCATGAGAGGACAAGTGACCAGGACATCACACAGTGACTCCCAAGCCCGACTGTGAATGACATCGGGTAGGTCAGTGTCGGCAAAGTCTGCCAGGATAACATGGCGTTCCGAATGAACACCTTATTTAGAGAAGTTCTCCGAGAAGTCCTTTTGGGCTTTCTCATCATGGAACCGGACAGACATGGGAGTAGAATCAGAAGAAGAAGAAGATCCTTTAGAATGCAAAGGGTTTTGGGATGGAATGGATTTACGCTTAGGTGCCATAGACACTACTAACGCAAATATAGAGAAAGGGAGAAAGAGAAAAACACACAGAAAAGTTCCAAGCAGTTCAATATAGGAAGAGAATATTGAAAAGAAAGAATGTATGCATGGAAAATGCATGGACATGTGACATGCAATATAAAAACATCATGGGCTCTGCCCAATCCAATCCTACCAGCACATAACAATTTTGCACACATCTAAATGCATGAAAATACTGTTAGAATGCTAATGTGATGCAATGCATATAGTTTTAAGGATCAAATCTATAAAACCAACCTAAAAATTTCATGAAACTCTCAACAATTTTGAAAAACCCCAAAAATTTTCAAAAACCTCAAAACCTAGGTTTTTAAAACATGAAATGCATGAAGAATGAGAGGATTGAAGCTTACCAAGTGAGGAAGATCTTGAGAAACACTTGAAAAATCCTTAGGAAGGGGTGTGGAGTGAGTGAGAGAGGTTTTGGGAGAGAAAAACACAAAGAATCAAGAGAGAGATCAAGCGAAATGAGAGAAAAAATCGCGACTGACACATATATAACCCTTTAGTAATTATCGACAGATGCAGGTATCGAGAGGTGTCGAGACAGCTATCGAGGTAGGTGTCGAGAAAATGAACTTTGACAGATACAGCTATCGAGAACATGTGTCAAGAAAGGAAGTTCAATCACTGAAGAATCTCGATTGATCTAGAAGCTGTCGAGAATCTATCGAGCAGACAGAAAGTTTCTCTATCGATCCACCAGGTGTCAAGAATATATCAAGACTGCGTTTAGAAAAAGCCTAAGAAGCTCGACAGACAGCTAGGTGTCGAGAAGGTGTCGAGGAGGTGTCGAGATTTCCTTAAAAACAGTTTTTCAAAAGTGAAAAACACAGATATGAATGCAATCACGTATGCAACTCAACCAATGATCCAAGCAACACATTAAGCTCTTAAAATCATCTCTCAACAATAATTTAAAGCACATGGATCCCAAAACACACACGCACGCATGCACATACTAAACAAGTCTAACCAATTTTATATTTCAAAAATGAGTTAAGACAGTTTAGTGAGCATACATTTACACATTTAAACCTTGTGATGGCCAAATCACATTGTACCTGCACATGTATCAAGAATAGCAAAGAATATCACGTGTTGTGTGTGACACCATCGCAAGATTGCATAAGTGTCTCGAAGTTATGATGATTTGAGATATGAGAAAATCACTTTAACTCACACACAATCATAACTGTTTGATGGGGACTATCACCTTCGAAGTACATCCTATAACTTCCACATCTCCTAGAAAACACGTTTGCAATCATATTTTAAAGCATTTTAATCTTTTTGCTTTTATTTCTTTGCATATTTTCTTTTATTAAGCATATCATGCATGGGCATACAAGAGAAAGAAAAGAAAAACCCAATTATGTTAAGCTTTTAATATTGCACTTTTGCTATGCTGAAGCATGCAGATGTCATATCATGATTGACGAGTAACAGTGGTGAGATGGTTATTTATGCCTTTCTCTTAGGATTTTCTAGTCCTACCCGTCAAAAAGAGTGATACGAGTGTTAAGTACAAGAGATCACTTAACCTTACTCATCACAAACAAAGAGCTACAAAGCTCACTTGCTCAGTTGTGCATATGAATGCTCATCTAAGCTACAAAAGATACAAAGTTTAGAAAACTCTGTTTTAATGGCCATTTTAAGGTTCACATGAACCAATGCACAAAAACACACATTGTTTTTGTATTTTTCAATTTTTCATATTTTTTTTATTTTTATTAGAAAAGCAAAAATAAAACACAAAACTGAAAACACACAAACAAAAACAAGTTAAAGAGAGCAAATAATACATAAAACTAAACTGACTCAAAACAGTAAAGGAACACACAAGTAATGCAAAAACAATAAAAACGGGGAGAGAGAGAAGAAGTGAACAAGATCACTTAGAACCCTTTTCCTTTCACACTTTGGAAGAACCTTTCCTTTTTGCCAACCCTTGAACCGATGATGAGCGGGAAGAATTTAAACCATTCAAGTTCGAAAGGAACATGAGGGCTTTGAGAATGTCTCCAAGAGGAGCAAGAGAGGTTTGAAGCTGATTCTGGTTCCCAAATGCTATCATGTCATTGCTTTGTTGAGTGGCTAACCACTTATAGCAATTTAGTCGAGTATAACCGGCAACACCACAATGATAACAAAGATGCTGCTTCTTCTGTTTGGGCTTTTAAGAGATAGTCTTTTTAGTCCTAAGGTTTCTAGTTTCTCTTCTCTCAAATTTAGGGGTTGCTCTTAGGATAGACTTGCCCTTGTCTACGTTTTCACTTTCTAATTCAGTTTTAACATTTTTATTCTCAATTTTAATGTTATTAGTAGGAGAAACAAAAACAGTAATACTCGCAGAAGGAGTATTAGAGATAAAAAAATTCATACCCCAATCCAGTACGATTCGAAGATGATTTCTGAACACTTAGCATCTCATCCAGCTTTGCACTTGATGTCCCCTCCAATTGTGCTCTAACTTGAAATAGCTCCGCTTCAAGCTTCTTGGTCTTCTTAGCCAAGAAATTGTTCTCGAACCTTAGTGCTCCAATGGTCTAATTTGCTTCATCAACCTTAGTGGAAAGCTCCTCATGGTCAAGTTCCACATCACTGAGCTTCTTGGTGGCCAGCTTATAGAGTTTCTCATGCTTCTCAGAAAACTTGTTCAGTTTCTCATAGGCGGTATGGATATCATCTTGATCATCCATAGTTTCAAACTTGGCATCCACCAATTCCTTTTCTTCATCTACTTCTTCAGTAATTCCATCAGAAAGATTAACGGTGGCAGTGAAGGCATTCAAAATTCCGTCATCTTCATTTTTGGAATTATCCTTGGGCTCCGTGTCGCTTATGGTAGCAGCAAGTGCCTTGCTCTTTCCAATGCTCCTCAGGTACGTTGGATACTCTTGTTTCATGTGTCTGAAGCCTTAACACCCAAAGCATTTCGATCTAGTAGGAACAGTGTACTGACCGTCATTCTTGGCATCCTTCTTCCCTTTATCTGAGTTATTGAATTGAGAAGAACTGGATTGCCTACGGTCTTTGTTGAAGCCTTTACCATTGGCATTCTTCATGAATTTCTTAAATTGCCTGGTAATGTTGGACTTCATTTTAGAATCTTCATCATCTGAAGAATCATCTGTATCACTGCTCTTGGCTTTTAGTGCCATGCTCTTGCCCTTGCTTGACTTGCCCATCCTAGTCAGCCCTAACTCGTAGGTTTGCAAGTTTCCAACCAGCTTAGTCAGAGGGATCCTGTCAATATCTTTTGATTCCTCTATTGTAGTGATCTTAGTATGGAATCTCTCGGGCAAAGATCTGAGCACTTTCCTTACTATCTTGGGTTTAGGAATGGTTTTTCCAAGATTGAAGGCTGAGTTCATTATATCTTTGAGCTTTGCATAGAACTCATCAAATGACTCATCCTCCTCCATCTTAATTTCTTCAAAGCTTGTAGTGAGCCACTGTACCTTTGAATCCTTGACAGCCTTGGTTCCCTTATAGGTTGTCTGGAGAATCGTCCATGCTTCCTTAGCAGTTTCTGTGGAGGAAATTTTCTTGAACTCCTCATTGGTGACTGCACTGAATAGGGCATTCAATACTCTGCTGTTGAAATTTTCCGCCTTGATCTTGGCATCATCCTAATCAGCCAGCGCTTCTGTAGGCTTGGTCCAGCCTATCTCCACAGCTTGCCACACCTTCTCATCTAATGACTGCAAGAAAGCTCTCATGCGTACTTTCTAGTATGCATAGTTAGTATCATCAAAAAACAGAGGTATGATAAGAGACTGACCTCTATTAATGACTAACAGGGGTCAATAGATCACACACAAGGACTAAACCTTAATCAGAGTGTGCCTACTCTGATACCATTTGATAGGCTACAAACGCGTTGACCCATTGTGATTAATTAAATTGATTAATTAGCCAAGTTATTAATTAATCAAGTTAACATGCAAATTCACATGGCAACACAAAAAAATTACCAAAACTAAAGTATGCAGCAGAAAATAAAAGACACGGTGATTTGTTTACGAATGGGGAAAACCTGACGGCAAAAACTCCACCGGGTGATTTAAGGTCATCACTCCCGAAACTCCACTATTATCATAACAAGCGGTTACAAGTAAGGAATCACACAATCACGAAATAGTGTAACAAATAATCAACTTGTATTTGATTTGTATATATGTGAGTATAATCCTTTGTATGAATCTTTACAATGAAAGAGTACAATAAACTCTTCTGATTCAATCTCCAAGAAACTTCACAATCCAATGGGGATATGAGGCTTGATCTTGAATCGTGCTTTGATGTCTCCAAGTTGAATGAATGTTTGAATGTGCTTGATTTGATGCGAGGGCCGTTGGCTTAATCTCGAACTGGATTGAAGGAGAATCCCTACTTTGATTTGTGGAGGTAGGAATAGGCCTTGATGAACTATGGAATTCTTATAAACTTTAAAGGCGACTCTCTATTTTGGCAGAGTGTCAATAGTGTTTTCTCTCCATGTGTCCCTCCCTTTCTCATATGAGAAGCCTCTATTTATAAGCAACTCAATTGTCTTTAATTTGGAATTTTCTCTCAGCATTTATTGAGAGTTAATAATGAATTTAATTTGGTCTTTCATTTAATAAGAACTTTCCATATAGGTCTTTCTTTCTGACATTGCCACATAGCTTTCTTATTTGATGTCGCCACGTGGCTTGATTTCATTTGTTGATCGTCCACCTCATCAATTGGAGATTAATTTGATCACAAATATTTTATCATGAACAATCGAACGGTTGTGAATATATTATAAAATTTTAATGCCTACAAATGCCCCCACTTCAAGATTCGGCTTTGCGTCTTTATGATGCAAGGAAGACGAGGCTTGAAGTATTTTTTCATTTTTATATTTTTTTCATTTTTATTATTATTATTTATTTATTTATTTATTTTCTTAACGATGGACTTGGCTTTACAAGGCTCTCATCCAAGTGAAATATGGGCTTCTGTCATCCCAATGTTGTATATTACAGCTTTGCCATCAAGTTGTCTTTTGGTTGGTTTCACTTTCACGGGCCTGGTCACACAGAAGGGACATCCTCTTTGGGTGCAAGCCCACCTTAGTTTTGTTAGGAAGGTCGGTGCCGCAATTGTCTTGCTCAACAAGCATGTCTTTTCTTTAGCAGCACTCTTGCGAATCACTAGGGCTTCTTGCGAGTGCCTCCTCTATAAAAGGAGGTGATGTTTTATGGGTTAGAGGCAATTGAGCGCCACTCTTTCTTTATCTTGAGTTTACTCTTTTCTTTTTTTTTCCTTTTGTCTTCAGCCGAAGCAGGCATCCTTCCTCTTTTCCCATTCTTTTTTGTGCTTGTCTTTGTATTTTCCTTATTATTAAATTTTTTTTTTTTTTTTGAACCACTTGATTTGCTCTGTGCAGGTCATAGAAGTTGGCACTGTGTGAGCCAAGGTCATAGAAGCTGGTACTGCGCGAGCCAAGCCTCAGTTTCAAGCGAGTCGTAGCATCCCGTCGCTCTTGTCTCGGCGTCCAACAGATTCGGGCAACGGCGGTCCTCTTGTCACCTCTGGACTTCGGGTTTGTGAGCTCCATCAACGCATCCATTCCACTGCCCTTTGTCTCTCGACCATTGGTGTGAGTGCTTCGACTGCGTGGTCTTCTCACAGCCTTCATCTTGTGGCCGTCAGTACGAGAGTTCCATCAGCGCTCCCTTCTTGTTGCCTTTTGTCTCGCGACCATTAGTGCAAGAGCTTCGCCGCCGCATCCTTCCATCAGTGCGAGAGCGTCGTCGGTGCACCCATCTGACTGACCTCACCAAAGTCCTAGTAGTACGAGAGCTTTGCCGGCGCATCCTTCCATCATAAAGAGAGCTTTGTCAGCGCATCCTTCCACCCTTGCGAGAGCTTCGTTGGCGCGCCTTCTGACTGCCTTCACCATCATCCTGGTAGTGCGAGAACTTCGTCGGCGCATCCTTCCATCATAGTGAGAGCTTTGTTGGAGCATCCTCCCACCATTGCGAGAGCTTCGTCGGCGCACCTTCTGACTGCCTTCACCATTATCCTGTAGTGCGAGAACTTCGTCGGCGCATCCTTCCATCATATTGAGAGCTTTGTTGGCGCATCCTTCCACCATTGCGAGAGCTTCGTCGGCGCACCTTCTGACTGCCTTCACCATTATCTTGGTAGTGCGAGAACTTCGTCGGCGCATCCTTCCATCATAGTGAGAGCTTTGTTGGTGCATCCTTCCACCATTGCGAGAGCTTCGTCGGCACACCTTCTGACTGTCTTTGTCTTGCAACCATCGGCGCCAGAGTTTCGTTGGCACGTCCTCCTCACAGCCTTTGCCTTGTGGCCATCAGTACGGAGTTCCGTCAGCGCGCCGTTCTCACTGCTTTTTGTCTCGCAACCTTTAACGTACTTTGGGTACTCCAACTCCATCTCCAGAGGTCGCTTATGCCCATGACGCTTGTATTTTCTGGTCTTAAACAATTGTCGCAATGTCTTTCACAGTCCCAAAAGCAACGAAGATATATTAGTTTTATGTGTTGCACCTGGTCACTACGAAATCTTGGCTTGTTCATTGATCCCACTTCCATAAGGAGAATGCCCCACTTTCACGATTTTATTGTTTTGCATGTAACAGTCTATGCCATATTATTGACACGTCCTCAGCCTTAATTTCACGAGAACCATGGTGATAACTTTGCACATGCATGGTCTTTGCACTTAATAGTCAACATGCAAGCTTCCACTTGCCTTTGTCTTTACATGCGCATATAGTTATGGCAACATGTACCTAAGGTGTTTAAGCACTTGAATGTTGATATTGAATGAATAGCTTGCTTGTAGTTTTAAATCTCAATGCCATATGCCTTTCTTTTTAATATACAATGACTGCACGTGCTTCTTCTTTTTTTTCCTTTTTTTTATTTTATTTTATTATTATTATTATTTTTTTTAGTAAAAAGTATTTGAACGAATAAGGCATTAATCCTTTTCTTTGGTTTGTTGTCAGGTGTGCCAGGTGATTTGGGCCTGTCAACCCTTTGCTTGATTTGTGATTCTTCTACATTCGCTCAAGTCGTGACTTCTACAAGCTTCGTCTTCCCCAAGTGGCTGCAATCAAGTGCACTCCATCATGGTCATCTTTTACGACTCATCGAGGACTCTCAATGATCAATTCATCACTCTCTTGCGCTCTACGAACGAACCACTGGAGAAAGGCGTCGTCTTGAAAGTCCATCCACCTAGTAGCAGTGTCCCTTCATCTTCGTCTACTGCCATTCCTCGTCCTCCAAGTCTATCTCAATGGTGGGTCGAATCATCTCACAAACTATACAACCCAACTAGAAAGGATTCGCATGTCGTTTCGAGGACGTTTACTTTAGCCTCCAACCTTCACTCAACCGCGGACCGCATCGATCCATATCCTCTTCTTGGTCGTCGGATAAGTGCGGGAGATGCGCAATGGGCTCTACCTTCTTCTAAGACTCCTCCACTCCAATATAAGGGTGAGTTTTTCTACCTCCCTAAATATTGGGAGTGGCTAGAAGACATATTGAGCCACAATGCTAAAGCCTTAAATGATGCCAATCTTTACAAGCCATTACTTGCATCGTTATTCACATATGATCAGAACGCCCACGTCTTGCAAGCCTTCCTAGAGTGTTGGTGCGCGGCTACGAACACATTGCACACGTCTGTAGGAGAGGTCTCTATTAGCTTATGGGACTTGCATTCGATTGGTGGGCTTCCCTTGTACAGCTCGTTTTACAAAGAGGTCGTTCCAAACTCAAAAGACATATCATCTCTCCCCTCATGCTGTCGTCATCTATTTGCCGCCTTCCATCAAATGAGTCTTGAGCTTGGTGGTTCGCACTTGGTCACTATAGCCGCATGGGTGAAGTTTTGGTTCCGCGGTGAGTTTAAGTATCAGAAACCGCCGTCCAGAAGGTCAATGAAGAGGAATGCAAGAGGCAAGCAATCTCATAACCCCTCTGGTAAAATCGACGACCCCAGGGTTCTGACTAAAGAAGATGAGGCTCCCTTCGATGTGCTCAAAGTGGAGAAAAGGCTCATGGAAGAGACTTGGTTAGCTGCTTTGATCTCGTGTTGGCTGTGTGAGTTCGCTCTTCCCATTGGGGGACCAAACTTAATTAGGCCTGGTGTTTTCAAGAGCATAAGTGCGATGGCTCGTGGTAAGAGATATTGCCTTGCAATCCCGGTCTTCGCCAACATTTATAGAGGCTTGACTGAAATTGTGTCTTCTAAGACTCCTAGTAAATGTGATGCCACTTTTCCTGCACACTACTTGAATGCTTGGTTGGCCGAATACTTCGACACTCACTTTGAACTTGAAGGGTCTCGCTCCAAGGCTGTTCCACGCATGTTTAGATACTTTGGAGAGAATGCAGCCAAGTATTATGACGAGGTTATAGCCCGCAAGCTATTTCGTGCCGTTAGCAGCTTCAAGTTTCATCGCTTGGGCCTTTTTAAGGGCCACCGAGAGATTCTGGTGGATGATGACAAGCTACCTAGTTCTTATGCAGATTACTTCATCAGTCAACGCTCTAGCTACTTGGCCTCTCGTCGCGGAAGTACATGCATAGTTGAACCATATAGCCCTCACCGCTTTGGCCGACATTTTGGTTTCAATCAACACGTCCCTGGGGAGCTTAATGAGGACTTTCACACCATCACTTTAGAGCGAGTAGTATGCTTCTGGCACCGATGTCTTCGCCTTGTTACTGGTTCAGAGTTCTTGATCCCGGCCTGCCCATTTGAGCACGGGGCTTTGTGTACAAAGGACTATGTGAATTGGTGGGCTAGAAGATCTGATGGTTTCTTTTCAAGTGGGACCGAGCAACCGATTGGGAATGTCAACCAAAGCAAGATAAAACTCAAAATAAGACAGCCTAATGAAGTAGTAGAACCCGTGAAGCGTCGAAGCGATGGGAAGCCACCTTTGGGGATTTCAGAGGCTACTGACGAGTATTTAGGAAGAGCATGCGTGGACAAGGCACATTCTCCTAAACATGGACCCTCTTGCATAGTCTCAACGCCTCAAGACGTGGAAGCGACCAAGGGTAAGGATGTGTCAGAATCCGAAAGGAACAGTGACAACTCAGATTCTCATTGGAGACGCAAAAGGCAAAGGGACAATCCTAGCAAGGATCTGGATCATGAGGGGGTCACCCAGGTGACTGATCGTGGTGTTGACACGGATCCACTTCCCGACTCTTCTGGTGGCAGTGCACGAGTGAGTCTTAATTCTCTTTTTGATGATCTTGATCTTGAATCCATTAAGGACTTTTGTCACCTTTACGACGACCTTGAAACTATTTCTGGTATCCAAGAACTTTTTGAGAATGACAATCTTGGTATTCTTTCAATGCAGGATGACGATTATCCTTCAAAACGAGCAGGAGGGAAATGTACACCAGTTGCCACTAGCCCTTCTACGAGCGAGTTTTCCATTCAAGGTCCGACGGCCTTTGATTTGGCTACTAAGGAAATTGACCCACAACGTTCGAGGAAGACTGGCGCCACTCTTTCTTCCAACCCTATTCACAAGCCTTCGGGGGATGTGGCTCGAAATAAATCCATTATGTGTAGTTTGAACATACCGGCCACTTCAATTGTCACAAAGTTCGAACCTGATGATTTGATTTCGAAGGCCGATCGACAGCGTGCAAAAACGTTAGGAGGGGACCTAATCGAGAAGGTTGTCAAAACCCCTTTTACTCTTGTGACTTCACTTAGGGATGGAGTTGAGAAGATCCTCCAAGTTATCGCACAAATAAAAGTTGTAGATGCAGCGCCTTTAAGAGAGCATATTTCGAAATATATGGATGATGCAGACCGATATTCTTCCCTCCATCATGCTCTTTCACAAGGCATCGCATCTGAAGTCAAGGAACGGAAGCTTACCTATGCTCGACATCGTCTCACTCTTGCCCTCGACTCAGAAGCCATTAAGATCAATCAGAAAGTTGCAATCAAGGCAAACTTTGACAAGGCTCTAGCTAGAGAGATTGAATTGAAGAAGGAACTTGAGTTGCTTTCAATGCAAAAGGCAGAGTTTACAGAGTCGAGCACCCTCTGTGATGCAGAGCTGGCTCAGCAACAAGCGATCATTTCTCAAATCAAGGGGGAGGTTTTCGAGATTGTGGCTACTCCAACTTTAGAGGCTTCTGATGACGCAAAACTTACAGAGCTACAAAGATTATTAGAGACTAGCAAAGAGGAGTTGAGGCATCTAGATTGGATAGGTTGATCCCCCTTTTTTTTATTTTTTATATTGATGTAGTCATTACAATGTAACGACACCTATCTCATTATTAATAAAGAAATTCATTTATTTCCAGATAAATGCTGGCTCCTTCTTTCTTTCTTTTCTCTCTCTCTCTCTCTCTTTTTTTTTTTTTTTTTTTTTTGCATGAGCTAATATGATCAATCTTTGCGAACATCCCTTTTTTTTTTTTTTTTTTACGTGATTGTGCCTAGCAAAGGATGCTAGGCTGCCTACGTACTCAAAAGGGATCAAGTCATAACGTAGTTCAAAGGACTTAATTTTTATTTTTTTTTTAGGAACATATGCGACTGAACTTAGTAACGAATACCAAGCTGCCTACGTACCCAAAAGGGATCAAGTCATAACGTAGTTCAAGAGACTTAATTTTTTTTTTTCTTTTAGGAACATATGCGACTGAACTTAGTAACGAATACCAAGCTGCCTACGTACCCAAAAGGGATCAAGTCATAACGTAGTTCAAGAGAGTAGTTTTTTTTTTTTTTTTTTTTTTTCGTCCCCAACTTTTGCCTAGGTTGCCTCTTTCAAGGTTTTCAACCTAGCTGGATTTATTTTTTTTTTTTTTTTTTTTGGTCCCTAACTTTTGCCTAGGTCGCCTCTTTCAAGGTTTTCAACCTAGCGGGATTTATTTATTTATTTTTTTTTTTGGTCCTTAACTTTTGCCTAGGTCGCCTCTTTCAAGGCTTTCAACCTAGCGGGATATTTTTTTTTTTTTTTTTTTTTTTTTAGTGGGCAGTTTAAGCTCATACCGAGGAGCAACTCCAGCATTTCATGCATAGTATTGCTTCAAGAACTTTGCATTTATGGGTCCTACCCTCAAGCCATCTCTGTCGACTATCTTATAAGCACCATTAGTGTAGACCTTCTGTACGACATAAGGGCCATCCGATTTTGATGTAAACTTGTTCCCAGTCTTGTGAGAGATGTTGATGGGTCTTCGCATTGCAAGTACTAGGTCCCCTACTTGGAAAGATCGAGGTCAGACCCTCTTGTTGAAAGCTCGCGAAAGCCGCGCTTGGTAGCATTCCAAACATTGCTGAGCTTCTAATCTCTTTTCATCAAGTGCTTCCAACTCTTTAAGTCTTAAGCACGCATTTTCTTCATTTGTGAGCCCTTTTTGGATAGCAATTCGAAGTGAAGGAATTTGTCGCTCCAAAGGTAGGACTGCTTCAACACCATATACTAATGAATACGGAGTGGCTTGCGTGGGTGTCCTGTATGTTGTCCGGTATGCCCATAAAGCTTCTCCAATCTTTTCGTGCCAATCCCTCTTCGAGCGCTCTACTACCTTTTTCAACAAATTGCAAAGCGTCTTGTTGAAAGCCTCAACAAGACCGTTGGCTGGTGCATTATACATGGATGACTTGTATTACTTGAACTCGAACTTCTCGCACAGTTGGGTTACCAAACTATTTTAGAATGGCTTACCGTTATCTGTGATGATATAGCGAGGGATACCATACCGATAGATCAAGTAAGTTCGGATGAAGTTCACCACATTTTCCTTTTTTACTTCCCTAAGAGGTATGGTTTCTGCCCATTTAAAAAATAGTCAGTCGCAGCTAATATGTACAGATGACCCCCTGACGACTTAGGTAATGGTCCTACAACATCAAGTCCCCATGCATTAAAAGGCCAGGACGCGACTGTAGGGTGCAAGGGCTCCGGTGGCTGATGGATGTAGTTTGCATGAAGCTGGCATGCTTCACATGTCTTTGCATAGTCCATACAATCCTTGACCATGGTGGGCCAATAATAACCCATTCGTTTTATCCGATGATACAATTTGGGACCAGACTGATGGGCACCACACACTCCCGATGAGCTTCTTCCATGGCTTGATCACCTTCTTCCTTGCCAAGACATCGTAAGAATAGACCGTCAAAAGACCTCCGGTATAATGTGCCCTTGTAATGTATAAAACAAGGCGCCCTTCGCCGTACCTCAGTCTTGTGGCGGGGATCCTCTAGCAGCTTAACATGTTCCAAGTAATCAATCAGGGGTTGTCGCCCATCCTCATCCTCTACCATAGAAATTGATATGGCATTCGTCTCACTCACATATTCTTTCGTGTAAGAGAGCACCCAACAGTTGCAGATAGGGACATTTTCCTTTTCACCCTCTGACAAAGCCAATGTGGTGGCTAGGTTGGCTAGAGCATCTGCCATCCTATTCTCGTTTCTGGGGATATGCTCCAAGGAAACCCCGTCGAACTGCTCAATTAGTTGCTTAGCCATTTGAAAGTAAGGAATCAAACCCTCATGTTTAACTTCATAGTGTGTCAAAAGTTGATTGATTACCAACTTGGAATCGCCGTAGACTTCTAAGTAGGAGATCTTCATATCGAGGGCCATTTAGAGGCCAGCAATAAGGGCTTAATATTCAGCCACGTTGTTTGAACATGGTTCACTAAGCACAAAGGCAAATGGTAATACTTGTTTCTGTGGCGACATGAAAACAACTCCAGCACCTGATTCTTCTTGTCGCGCAGCCCCATCAAAGAACATCATCCAAGGTGGGAGGACTTTAGTGTATAATACATCTTCATCTAGAAAATCATCTGAGAGCTCCCAATCAGCAGGAATAGGATGATCGGCAAGGAAATTTGCTAGTGCTTGCCCCTTGATGGCCTTTTGGGGTACATACGCAATTTCAAACTCTTGAAAGGCCACAGCCCATTTCGCCAACTGTCCAGACATGATTGCCCTGGACAAGACGTATTTTACTAGATCTATCTTTGCAACCAAGTGTATTACGTGCGCTTGCATGTAATGCCTTAATTTTTGAATGGAGAAGAAAAGCGCAAGACACATCTTTTCTATTGGAGAATACCTCAATTCTACCACAGTTAGCTTTCGACTAAGGTAATACAACGCTTTCTCTTTCTCCTCTTCATTTTTCTGAGCTAAGAGAGCCCCAAGTGATTGTTCTTGTGCAGCAATGTAGAGCACTAGAGGTTTTCCTGGCATAGGTACTCCTAAGACGGGCGGGTTAAGCAGATACCTGTTAATGCTCTCAAATGCATTTTGGCAAGCCTCATCCCATTCAAAAGTAGCATCTTTCCTCATCAATCGACTGAATGGTTGACACCGTCCTGCTAGATTTGATATGAAACGTCGAATGTATGCAAGATGTCCTTGTAAGCTTCGGAGCTCTCGTAAGTTTTTTGGTCCGGGCATCCTTTGAATAGCATCTATTTTAGATTGATCCACTTCAATACCTCGATGTTGAACAATAAAGCCTAGAAACTTCCCAGACGTGACACCAAATGCGCATTTGAGAGGATTCATTTTGAGTTGGTATTTCCTTAGTCGATTAAATACAATACGTAAGTCCCGTAGATGATCCTCTTTTTTCTTTGTCTTCACAACTAGATCGTCAACATAACATTGAACGATTTTGTGGAGTATGTCGTCAAAGATTCGTTGCATTGCCCGTTGATATGTTGCGCTAGCGTTCTTAAGCCCAAAAGGCATCACCTTATAACAGTAGATCCCCTTTGGAGTTCGGAAAGTGGTGAGCTCTTCATCCTCAGGTGCCATTCGAATTTGGTTGTATCCTAATGAGCCATCCATGAATGATAATGCTTCATGACCAATAGTCACGTCAACCATGAGCTCTGTATTTGGAAGTGGGAAGTCATCCTTCGGGCATACTCTATTCAAGTCTCGAAAATCGACACAAACTTGAATTTGTCCATTTTTCTTTTTGACAGGAACAGTTTTCGCAATCCACTTCGGGAATTGTACCTCCCGGATGAAACCTGCCTGCTCGAGTTTGTTAACTTCTGCCTTAATTTGTGGGAGGAGTTCGGGTCGAAAGCGGCGTTGGGCTTGCTTGATTGGGCGCATTCCTTGCTTTAATGCTAACCGGTGAACTGCAATTTTCGGGTCTAAACCTGGCATCTCCTTGTATGTCCAGGCGAACACATCTTTGTACTCCATTAGAAGCTCGAAGTATTTGCCTTCTTCCTTCGGTGTCAAAAGTGAGCTTACGTAGATCGGGCGAGGTTCCTCGTCAGTCCCTAAGTTTAACTCTTTGAGCTCATCTACAGTTGCTTGCCCCCCGTCCTCTATTGCCCAAGGGGCTTCATTTGGTTCATCGTCTGATGCGTCTGATTCGGAATCAGTTTCTGCCGTCACGTGGCAAGAAGGAAGGACTAGTGTCTCGTGATCCTCCTCCCCATCATTAACTTGCTTCTCGAGCTCTCATGTGTGCACAATAGTCCTCCGTTTTACTTTAAGGGAGTTTCCTGTACTAACTTCTACAATCAACTCACGTTTCATGCGCAAAGGGATAGTGCTATAAGCTTTGGTGCCATTTCTCTTTTGCAGGCCACCTTTCCCCTCCTTAGGTCGTGGGGTGTCAGTTGAGCTACTTGTAGACTCAAGCCTATCAAATACTGACCTTCGTGTACGTGAGGTTCCTTCTTTTGCAGGGAGAGAGATGCTTAATCTATTAAATACTGACTCTCAAGGAGCAGATGTTCCTAGACGGTCAAATACAGAAGGTCTTGGTATAGGCTTCGGCTTCCCCTCCTCTTCCACTTCAAAGGTGATCTGTTGTGATGTCGCCTTTTTTTCTTTCCCTTTGGCCGAGATTCGAACTGGCTCTTGTGATGAGTATCCCAGCCCGGTTCTAGGAATCTCGATCACATAGCCCTGTTGCTTCAGTTTGCTTTGGGTCGAGTTAAGCCCATGTGACTTCTCTTATAAGTAATCTGAATAAAGTTGCCCCAATTGTGGAGGATTTTTGAAGTCATAGCCTGATTTTGCCAAAAGTTTATATGCTTTAGGGTTGAAACCCTCTTCTGTTCTTCTAGCTAGAAATGAATCTTCTTCAACAAGGTTACGCGTGGCTCTAGTGAAACCTTTGAGTGGGGGTTTTGTGGGCGCCACTTGGTCTAACTTCGGTAACGGCAAGGTAAAATCATTTTTAAGGATAGTAATATCTTCCTTTTGAGCAGACTTTTTGCACTTATCCTTAGTCTTCATCGACAACCCGAATGGGGATTGCCCTTCTTTTCGTTTAGACACAGGCACATATCGTAAGACCATGGGTGCCTCTTTCTCCTCTTCATGAAATTTTTGTCTCACGTCAGAGCTAGGTTGGGGGCCTTCTATGAGAGGCTTGCCTCCTTCCTTACATTTTGCCTTCTTTTTTTTTTCAGTAGACTCTTCTTGTGGTACATCGTAAGTTGTGTCACAATCCAAGTAAAACTTGGCGTCTGCAAAGTGAGATTCTGCCGCTGTAAATGGTTGCAAATCTGCTGTCACCACCCTTATTTGCTTGCCATCACAATACTTGAAGCATTGGTGTAGTGTGGAAGGTACAACACAATTCCCATGAATCCATGGTCATCCTAACAACAAGTTATAAGAGGTCTTTGAATCGATCACATGGAAAAGAGGTCTTGCTTTCAACTCATCTATGGTCATGTCTAATCGAATCATACCAATGGCCCTTTGTCCTTCTTGGTTGAAACCTTGGATGACGAGTCGACTTTTGGATAACTCTTCCATGGATATGCCTAGGCGTTTCATTATTCCTTTGGGCATTATGTTGACGGCAGACCTATCGTCTAGGAGGATGCGGCTTACTTTTTCCCCTCGTGTGTAACCTGAGACAAAAAGTGGTCGATTGTGTGGTTTGGAGCCTAATAGGAGATCCTCATCAGTGAACGTCATCTTGTCGCCGCAGTGAGCACATAAGGCAACTGCTTCTTCCAAGGCATGAGTTTCACTTCCCTCTTCCTTGGTTCCTTTGGTTTCTTCAAGGTTCACTTTTTCCTCCTTTTCAATAATGTCTTCTTCATCATCAGCATCATGGCAAGAGACCATGTAAGTGGTTGTCATTAGGCTCTCTATAAGAAATCCTTTAGGGAAAAACTCACGTAGCGTAACCGGCTGGGGGCCTTCCTTTTGTAGTAATTCATTCGAACGAACCCCCTTCCTTTGTTTCTTCAGACCATTTGTTTCCTTCCGCTTAGGAGCAACTTTTGAATCGCTAGCCTAAAGCTCCCTTTTCTTGTAAGGAGCATGGGGTTTTGGGTTACACTATTTTCGAAGTCTCTTGTAGGTCACAAAAGTCCAACCCTCTTCATCGCCTACCAGTTTATCATCAACTCTATCGTCATCTTGAGGGCTGAAGCATGACACACGCACGGGCTCAAGCGTTCCAAATTGGATGTGCATGTAATAGGCCCTTGACGTTGATGGCAAGGTGGATCGCACTTCTGTTGGCATTGGTGACTTCATAGAAATTGGGGATCTAACAGCGAACGTGGCATGATTTGCCTCAGCAGTCTCATCTAAGTCTAAAAGTATTTTACCCTCCTTTGCAAGCCTTAAGATAAGTTCCTTCAGAACAAAACATTTTTCCACTGGGTGACTTACAACTCGATGGTATACGCAGTATTTTAGGTCGTTGGTACGCCCAATTTCCTCTGGACGCTTGCATTCCACAAGCTTGATCACATTTTTCTCCAATAAGTCCTCGAGCATGCCTTGGACATCCGCATCTAGAAACGGATATACCTTTTCCTCCATCTCCTTCAAAGTCAATCGACGCTTCTCCCGCTCTTGCATTGGACCAGCCCTTTTCTCTATTCTTTTATTCTCCTTATTGGAGATCTTCACAGGCCCCACAGCAACGGCCATAGATTCCTTAACCATGGATCTGGAAGACTTATCCCCCCTCCTCGTATCTTTCTTCTCTTTAAGCTGCTCATCAACAGGTAAGCCCTTTTCTCCATGGCTAGACAGGCTAAGCTCCATGTCATGGGCTCGAGTAGCAAGTTCTTCAAAGGTGTGAGGTTTGATTCCTTGGAGGATGTAAAGCAACCCCCAGTGCATACCTTGGATGCATATCACCACTCCTGAAGACTCTGAAAGGCGATCTTTGCAATCGAGGCTCAATGAGCGCCAACGATTGATGTAATCTCCCACTGGTTCATCTTTCCATTGCCTCGTGTTGGTCAATTCTAGCATGCTTACGGTGCGTCGAGTGCTGTAAAAATGGTTCAAGAATTCCCTTTCCATTTGCTCCCAGCTATCAATGGACTCAGGCTCAAGATCCGTGTAACAATCAAAGGCATTTCCTCGAAGAGTACGCACGAATTGCTTTGTAAGCAAGTCCCCATCCGTACCAGCATTATTGCAAGTCTCGATGAAATGAGCGATATGTTGCTTCAGATTCCCTTTTCCATCGAACTGTTGAAACTTAGGAGGTTGGTAACCCGCAGGCATCTGTAAAATGTCAATCCTTTTGGTGTATGGTTTTGAATACAGCAGAGAGCTTTGTGGTGCCCCACCATATTGAGCTCGAATGGTGTTTGTTATCATGTCCTGCAACTGCTGGACCGATAGAGATGAAATTGAAGTAGAGCTCCCTTGTGGACCACCAGCCTTCTTTGGAGAAGATGTGTGAGCATCTTGGGATGTATGCTGATGCATTTGAGAATGGTCTTTGCTAGACTCCCCTCGATTCTGAACTTCAAGCTTGTTCATAAGTGTGGCGATTTAAAGGTCCTTCTCCTCCACGGTCTTGGTAATCTTAGCTATAGCATGTCCCATTTCAGCAATCTTTTCGTCAATGGTAGCAGTCTCCGTCATCATGGCTGCCATGGCTATTGTATGAGAAGAATTCTCTGAGAAGATAGACGAAGTGACTTCTCGGGGGGATCCTTGGGAAGAACTTGACTGTGAAGCTGTACTCGACCTAGCATCTGATGCAGGATAGTGATATTCGCTCCCTATCATTGAGTCCTCTGGAACGAATGTTGAACCTCCTCTCCTAGGGGAAGTATGTTTGCTTATCCTCAAAGTGTTCAAGGAGATGACAGTCTTTGGCTGGGCTGGGGCACTTATGAGTTTGGTCATGAGAGCCTTTCCCTCAACTTCTTGTGACGTGAGGAGCCTTATTGCCTTAGCCTTGTTTCGAGTCATGGGACCTGTGGAAGTACTGCTGCTTGTTGAGCCCCCAACACTTTTGGTAGCATTCTTGGGAACTTGAGACTTCTTTGAGGCCATTGAACTTGGTGAGTTGGAGAGTTGAAGATTTCTAGGATGGAGAAAGAGATGAGAGGCAAAGAGATCCCACTGGGCGTGCCAGAAATTTGTACACACAAATTTTCGTAAAAGATGAATCACACAATCACGAAATAGTGTAACAAATAATCAACTTTGTATTTGATTTGTATATATGTGAGTACAATCCTCTGTATGAATCTTTACAATGAAATAGTACAATAAACTCCTCTGATTCAATCTCCAAGAAACTTCACAATCAAATGGGGATATGTGGCTTGATCTTGAATCGTGCTTTGATGTCTCCAAGTTGAATGAATGTTTGAATGTGCTTGATTTGATGCGAGGGCCGTTGGCTTAATCTCGAACTGGATTGAAGGAGAATCCCTACTTTGATTTGTGGAGGTAGGAATAGGCCTTGATGAACTATGGAATTCTTGTGAACTTTAAAGGTGACTCTCTATTTTGGCAGAGTGTCAGTAGTGTTTTCTCTCCATGTGTCCCCCCCTTTCTCATATGAGAAGCCTCTATTTATAAGCAACTCAATTGTCTTTAATTTGGAATTTTCTCTCAGCATTTATTGAGAGTTAATAATGAATTTAATTTGGTCTTCCATTTAATAAGAACTTTCCATATAGGTTTTTCCTTCTGACATTGCCACATGGCTTTCTTATTTGATGTCGCCACGTGGCTTGATTTCATTTGTTGATCGTCCACCTCATCAATTGGAGATTAATTTGATCACAAATATTTTATCATGAACAATCAAATGGTTGTGAATACATCATAAAATTTTGATGCCTACACCTTGGTTCCCTCATAGGTTGTCTGGAGAATCGTCCATGCTTCCTTAGCAGTTTCTGTGGAGAAAATTTTCTTGAATTCCTCATTGGTGACTGCATTGAATAGGGCATTCAATGCTCTGCTGTTGAAATTTGCCGCCTTGATCTTGGCATCATCCTAATCAGCCAGCGCTTCTGTAGGCTTGGTCCAGCCTATCTCCACAGCTTGCCACACCTTCTCATCTAATGACTGCAAGAAAGCTCTCATGCGTACTTTCCAGTATGCATAGTTAGTACTATCAAACAATTGAGGTATGATAAGAGACTGACCTCTATCCATGACTAACAGGGGTCAATGGATCACACACAAGGACTAAATCCTAATCAGAGTGTGCCTGCTCTGATACCACTTGATAGGCCACAAACGCGTTGACCCCTTGTGATTAATTAAATTGATTAATTAGCCAAGTTATTAATTAATCAAGTTAACATGCAAATTCACATGGCAGCACAAACAAATTACCAAAACTAAAATATGCAGCAGAAAATAAAAGACACGGTGATTTGTTTACGAATGGGAAAAACCTGACGGCAAAAACTCCACTGGGTGATTTAAGGTCACCACTCCCGAAACTCCACTATTATCACAACAAGTGGTTACAAGCAAGGAATCTAAGTACCTTACCAACCTACAGTTGAACCTTTACCCAATACCCAATTGGACTTGTTCTATAGTGACAGTTTCTCCTCTTGATGCACGGCTCCGAGTACGTGACTAACCAATTGTGCGGATCCTAGTACGCGACTTCAATTCACCAACTAGAAAGAGAGTTATTAGCTGCAAAGTTCCTTAAATCATCCACACGATGAAGATCAAAAAGATGCTTGGTTACAAAACCGTACGGTGCACATTACACAGCAACTTCTTCACAAGAGATGAACTAGGGCATGAACTTTGTCGTTGATCACAAATTGCATGAACAAGAATTACTCAATGCTTGTGCAACTTGCATCACTTTGACGGCCCTTAAAACAATCCTTTTATATGTCTAGGGTTAGGAGAAAAGAAGTCCCAAAGACACATTCACAGATTGGAATTAAAAACAGAATGAAAATCCGTTTTCTTTAAATCTCGACAGATAGAGGTGTCGAGGATCTGTCGAGAAGCTGTCGAGGCTCAGGGCTAAAACAGCTTCTTAAAGCTCGATAGATACATGTGTCGAGACCAGGTGTCGAGCTTTAGTAACTTGCACTTTCCAACTTATTTCTTGGACAGACTCGATGATTTCAACACTTGATCTTGAAATACTGTTTCTTGAAGCGTTAAACACATCATAAATCTACCCAATTACAAGTAAAGCGCGTTTTATTAAAGGATAAGCCAATTACATAGAATAGTGACATATGTCAACAACTTTAACTACATATGTCCTAACAAGAGAATATGTTGGGCATTGGTGTGGTCATTCGAGATTCACAAGGTTCAACCATTGCAGCACCCTCTCAGCAACTTCCTCGTCGATACCATGCAGCAGAAATTGAAGCTCTTGCAACAACAAGGGCACTTGAATTTGCTCTTGAGATTGGGATAATGGATGCAGTGCTAGAAGGGGACTCTCTGCTGGTTGTTCAAGCCACTTCTGATGATACAATCTCTTTGTCTCCACTGGGTTCTTTGATAGCTGATGCTAAGTCTTTTACTAGTTGTTTTAGTGAACTACATTACTCTTATAGAAAGAGAGAAGGTAATAAGGTTGTCCATAGCCTAGCTCGGCATGCTAGAAATGTTAAAACTACGATGTGTGGATGGAGTATGTTCCTCCACCTTCTTTTTCTGCTTTCCAGGCCGATTTAGCCTTCATTACTTAATACATAAGCCTCTTAGGCCTCTTTCTCAAAAAAAAAAAAAAAATTTATTAGTGTATAAAAAATAATATTTATTTATATAATTTATTATTTATTAATAAAATTATTTATTACATCATTGGTTTGACCATCAGATCAACCTGTCGAACCATAAAATCAATAACCATTCCTTAATATGGTTCTTGCAGTGTATTGGTTTTAAAACCATGGTTTATATAATTGAGTTGTTGACTTTACTGAAAACACTATGTTATCATGAGCAACTGAATGCTTGGCTCTAACATGATCATGATTATAGAAAAACAATGGAAGAATCCATGAAAATCGAGTAGAAATACTAGATTATATTGGCGTTTACCATTAGGGGTTTTTATTGATAAATATATATATATATATATATATATAAAAGCTGAAGCATAGCATTTATTGTAGCTACGCACCAGTTGAGTCACATCAGCATCCATGTCACTATTATTTTTCTTTCTAACTTTCCTGTAATTTTTTTAACATTTTCTCTTTTTTTATAAAATATTTACACTTTCTCTAACCTTTTTTCTATCCCTTATGTTCATCTTCCCACTACCCTCTATCTTACATTTTCATCTCTCCACTACCCCTAACCTTAATATCACTATTCATCTTTCCCTTCATCTTAATTTTTTTTTTTGGTCCTTTCTTATTCACACTCTTACTATAAATTTGTCATTCTCTCTTCCATTTTTTGCATACTTTTCCCTCACAAAAAAAAGGTTTTCTCTCTCTCTCTCTCTCTCTCTCTCTCTCTCAAATTTTTGGTGAATTTTTTTCTTTTTCTTGCATCTCTGCTTTAGGTTGATAAATTGTTGTGTTCTTTAGAACTTTATATTGAGCTAATGCGATTTAGTTTTTTGATTTAAGTTTTTTCTCTCTCTTTAATTGTCAATTTTATTACATGTTTTTTTCTTTAAATTCTTAGATTGGGTTGCTTCAAATTCACCTATTTAGTTGTTCTATATATGTTATTTTTGTACAACATGACATTTGTTTTATGAAATTCCTTTTAGATTTGATACATTATCTTTTCATTTGAAGCGTAGCATTTATTGTTGCTACACTTCAGTTTAAGCCATATAAACATCCACGTCATTATCATTTTTCTTTCCAATTTTCCTATAATTTTTTTTAACATTTACTCTTTATTAAAAAAAATATTTACACTTTCTCTATCCCTTACTTTTCATCTCCCCACTACCCTCTACCTCAATATCACTTTTCATCTCCCCACTACCTTCTACCTTATCTTTTCATCTCTCTATTACCCTCTACCTTAATATTACTCTTCATCTTTTCCTTCATCTTCCTTTTTTTTTTTGTCCTTTCTTATTCACTCTCTTACTATAAATTTGCCTTTCTCTCTTTCATTATTTACATACTTTTCCCTCACAAAAAAAAAGGTTTTCTCTCTCTCTCTCAAATTTTTGGTGAATTTTTTTTTATTTTTCTTGCATCTTTGCTTTAGATTGATAAATTATTGTGTTCTTTAGAACTTTATATTGAGCTGATGTGATTTAGTTTTGTGATTTAAGTTTTATTCTATCTTCAATTGTTAATTTTATTACATGTGTTTTTCTTTAAATTCTTAGTCTAGGTTGTTTTGAATTCACCTCTTTAGTTGTTCTTTATATTTTATTTTTGTACAACATGACATTTGCTCTATGAAATTCCTTTTAGATTTGATATGTTATCTTTTCATTTGATTTTTTTCTCTCTCCTCATGTGCAGTGATTGACTTCTAGCAAAAAATATTCTATTTATATATTTAGAAATCTATTTCTTCTTAATTTCAACTGTTTAAATTTTGTATGGGCTATGGATTCTATTGAGCAATTAATATGAAAAATAAAATAAAATGAAATAAATTCTACAATAATTTGCTTTGTAGGGATCAACTCTTCTAGGTTATACAATGTTTGGTCTGTCTATGTAACTAATGTTTCTAATCTTTTGAAAGTTTATGGAGCATATACCCTACTAATTAGGTCGTCGAAATCATTTGAATTAAAAATCAATTGTAACATAAGGAACAAAGGGGTCATCATGCATTCATGTTCTCCTCATATCGTGATAAATCTGAATATTTGAATAGTATTGTTGTTTAATTTGCCACTACTACATATTTTTTCCTGAAAGCTACATACCATCAATCATAACACCAAATGAATATTACAAAGTTCATTTGCATGATTACTTGCTGTGTGTTGAGTTGAAACATTATTGGGTAATGATGTACGTTAGATTGTATGTGTAGTCTCTTAACTTACAAAGGGTAAACACTAATTTATGCTAAGTTTTTGTTATTGATACTCTTTAGAGCTATTATGGTTGATAGGTTTAATGAGGCTTCATTATTTTATGCGAGACTTCAATTTCACTCAAATGACAAACAATAAAAAAAAAAAAAAAAAAACCTTAGCTTTTTGGTAACCACCAACTCGTTTTGTTAACTCAACATCATAAAGTAACTTTAACTTAGTTATATGGATAGGGTTCATCATTTTTCATGTTACAAAAAAAAATATATAAAAAAATAAAATAAAATAAAATCAAGCTAACATCAATAGCACTACTACGATTAACTATTTAGATTTAACCATATCCTCCATATCATTAAATTATTAATATTTTCTCATTTTTTTAATTTTTAAAAAAATGAAACATATAATGTTTTAATTAAATACAAATAAATAAAATTCCTTATAAAATTGTACTCATTTTTTTTAACATTTACACTTTCTTCAACATTTCTCGTTCCTTTCAAATTTTCATCTCTCCACTACCATCAACCTTAATATCACTCTTCATCTTTCTCTATATTTTCATTTATTTTGTTTCTTCTTATTCTCATCCTTTTATTATAAAATTTTCATTATCTTTTCTATTCTATATTTCTTGCATAATATTCCCTCAACAAAAAGGTTATTTCTCTCTCTCAATTTTTTGTTAGATTTTTTTATTTTTCTTGCATCTCTGCTTTAGGTTTTAAATTTTTTGTATTTTTAAGAACTCTGCTTTGAGTTGATGCAATTTAGTTTTGTGTTTTAAGTTTTTTTCTTTTTTGTTCTCTTTGATCGTTATATGTTATCCTATTGCATTATAAAGAATAGAATATTATTCTATTACATAGTATGATTTGGAAAATTTTACCATATAAGAATTTTACATAAGTTACATAGACAAAAGTAAAACAATAATAATAAATAAATATAGTGAGAGACCGCAAAAATTGGGGTGCTCTCAAAAAAGAGATTTGGGTACTTTGAAAGGTACCTCTCTTTTTGGGTAAGTGGTGTGGAGTCGCCACTTATTTTTTATACAAAAAAATAAGAAAAAAATAAATACAAATTTACATGATCAAAATGCTTCATTGTCATTGATTAAATAAAAAATATATACAATCTTGGTCAATTGAATCTTACAAGTCTTTGAGTTCTAGTTACAATCTATGCAAAAGAATACAAAGTTTTTTGTTCTAGTTACAATGTACCAAAATGAAAACAAGACACTTTTCTACCTATCCAAAAAATATAAATTTGGGGGCTAGGTTACAGAATGGGAAGGTGTTAGGCACCCATTCCGCCTAGACAGAGTCTGTTTTTCTAGACTCTAATGACCAATAGACCCTTTTTGCATGATGTGAATGATCTGTTGAATATACATGATAGAAACTTGACCAAAATTAATTCAAATAAATTTATCTTGTGAATGTACCCTCTTTTTAGGAAAATTCAGATCTGTTTTGTGAATTAAAAAAAATTAGATTTGTGAAGAAAAATCATATCTGTTTTTATGTAGATAAAAAAAAATTAGATTTGAAAAGAAAATCAGATCTATTTTTATGTAAAGAAAAGAACAAGATATTGTTAAGAAATATCAAATCTGTTTTGGACCTTTTGGTGTAAAGTTAAAAGAAAATGATTTTATCAAGAAAAATCATATCTATTTTGAACAATTAAGAAAATGATTTTTGGTTTATAAAAAAATCAAAATTGTTTTGAACATAAAATAAATAAAAATAAAAATAAAGACTTTTTGAAAGAGGATTCACACTCATTAAATAAATTATTTTACATGCATCACATTTACAAAACTTCAACCTAACTTTTAATTTCTTCTTCTAAATTTCAAAATCCGCAATTGTATCAAAGAAAACTTTTCCTAAAAAAATTAGATCTATATTTAATGAAAATACAAATCAGTTTTGAATCTTAAAAAAATTAGATATGTTTTTAATGAAAATACATATCAGTTTTATGTGTTAAAAAAATCAAATCCGTATTTATTGAAAATACAAATTAGTTTTATGTGTTAAAAAAATCAAATTAGTATTTAATGAAAATACAAACCAATTTTGTGTGTTAAAAAAAATCAAATTTGTATTTAATAAAAAAATAGATCAGTTTTGTGTATCAAAAAATCAGATCTATATTCAATGAAAATACAAATCAATTTTGTGTGTTAAAAAATCAAATCTGTATTTAATGAAAATACAAATCAGTTTTGAGTATTAAAAAATCATATCTGTATTTAATAAAAATACATATTAGTTTTGTGTGTTAAAATAATCAAATCTGTATTTAATGAAAATGCATATCAGATCTAAAAAATTCAAATAAGTTTTTTAGTTTAGAAAATCAGATCTGAAAAATTCAGATCAGTTTTTTAGTTTAGAAAATCAGATCTAAAAAATTCAGATCAGTTTTTAGTCTAGAAAATCATATCTGAAATATTCAGATCAAATTCTAATTTAAAAAGATCTTTGATAATTATCAGATTTTGAGATTCAAGAGAAATCATAACAAAAAAATCATCTAAGAATATATTTAAAGAAAAATTTTAAACAACACATGTTAGTTATATGAAGAATCAGAAATAATAAAATACCTTTAACCAATTCATGCATCATCAAATAAAATTAACAGAAAATACTAGAAAAAGAAAAGAAATAGACTACCTCTTGCATGAGCGTGCTTTTCTTAGTGAAATGATATTTTTAAGATTCAAAGAAATTTATTCAACTCTTTGAAGCTAAAATATTTTGCTTACAGAAAAGAAATTCCTAAGGCAAGAGCCTCCAGAACATCCTTGACATAAGGGGAAAAAGAAAAGAAGAGAAGAGCTAGAAAGAGGGGAGGTCAGAAAGCGTGAAAAAGTGTGCTAAATTTTGAGAGGCATCCTCTATTTATAGAGGCTGGGATGCATTGAAAAATTAGCTGAATGATCAAAATACGAACTAGGACAGGTCCTTATCTCTAAAAAATCAAAAAGGATAAAATTTATCTCAATCCGGGAGCCCTCAGGCTATGCCTCGCATTTGTGCCAATCGGCACTCCAAGAGTGCCGAATGGCCCTCTTGGGTGTTGAACCCACGTTTGAGTTTTAGTCCATTTTGGAATCTTTTTTGAGGTTTTTAAGTCAGGACTTGCACTTAGACGCATTTTTAATCCATATTCTAAAAATTAAACTCCTTTTTTGATGATTCAGGTCTTTATAACAATGATTATCTTGTAGATAAACACTCCTAAAAGTCTTGATTATCCACAATTTTATTGTTATCTGATTATCCTCTTTATTCCCATGCAAGAAAGGCTATTTTTGACACTAACTAACAACCAATCATAAATTATTTAATTAATTTTAATTGTCTAGCGAATCAGAATTAATTTAAATTAATCATGTGTGGTTGGTTCTACCTAAATAAAATGCATGCGGTCGTGCAAACTTGATCATGTAATATCTTTCAATCCGACACTCCGATTTGGAAATCAAGCATATCTTCGCGACCGTTAGAACCTCAGGATCATTTTTATAATATGCAATGAATGAGCTAATGCATGTAATGCAACTCTAAATTTTGGGTTTATGAATGGTCATTCTAACCATCTTCCTTGATTAAATTATGGATGCAAAATCAAGTTTCTACAAATATATATATATATATATATATATATTTATGAGATAACTCTAAAAAAATTATCATGCATAATGTGTGGGTGTGTGACTGTAGACACTCGATTTTGCAACCATGATTTAATCAAGAAAGATGACTAGAGTGACCATCCATGTACCCCGAAAATCATGATTGTATTAATTCACTCATTGCATATCATAAAAATGATCTCGAGACTCTGAAGGTCACAGCGGTCTGTTCGGTTTCCAAATCGGACCATCAGATCGAAAGATATTGCATGATCAAGTTTGCACAGCCAGCATGCATTGTATCTAGATAGAGTCGACCACGCATAATTAATTTAAATTAATTCTAATTGGTTAAACGATTAAAATTAGTTAAATAATTTTGTGATTGGTTGATAATTAGTCTCTAAAATAGGATTGCTTATGTAGGAATAAGAGGGATGATTGGATAACAATAAAATTGTGAATAATTTGAACTTTATCAAGATTTATTTTAGGGTATTTATCTACAAGATAATTGTTCTTGAAAAGCCTGAATTATCCAAAAAAGAGAAAAAAAAAAATCTTAGAATATGAATGAAAACACATCTAAATGCAAGGACTAGATCAAAAAAACATAAAAAAAAAGGAGTCTAAAACGCACCTGAACACGAAAGTACATTCGGTACCCAAGAGTACCATTCGGCACTTTTGGAGTGCCGAATGGCACTTTAAAAGTGCCAAATCACACCCTTAAGGGCTAAGGCCTAACTCCTTTTGGGTGACGATAAGGCACATTCTTTTCGATCTTTTCACAGAAGAACGCATCTCGATTAGTATTCTAATCATCTGAGCTATTTTTTAGAGTTTTCCAGCCTCTATAAATAGAGTCTGGATCTCATAATTCAACACACTTTTTTACGCTCTGAGAGGCACACTGTTTTAGGCTCTCAAATGGCTCATATTTGCTAATCCCCTCTTTGATATTTTTTGTTGTAATTAGGGTTTTTAGGTTTCAAAGATAATTGAATAAATTTCTTTGAATCCTAAAATATCCTCTCAAGAACAAAAAGTGCTCCATGCAAGAGGTTGTTTTCAATCACCCTTTCCTTTATTTTTTTTTTTATGTCTTTCTCTTATAATGATGCCTTTTTTTTTCTTTTTTTTTTTTATCCATAACATGAATTGTTAATCGTTGTTTTGTTTAAAGCATGATCTTGATTTTTTATTTATTTAATTGTTATGATCTTTTTCTTAATTTCAATGATCTGCATATAATCAATTCTTTTTCTTTAAATCAAAAACGGATCTGCATCTTCCTTAGATGTAGATCTGAATTGTTCTTAATCAAAAATGGATTTGCATCTTCCTTAGAGGTAGATCTGAATTTTTATTTAAACATAAAATGGATTTGCACCTTCATTAGATACAGATCTGAATTTTTCTCAAAAATTAAAAACTGATTTGTATCTTTCTTAGATACAGATTTTTTTTTTTTTTTTTTTTTTTTTTTTTTTTTTTTTTTTTTTTACATATGCAGATTTTGAAACAAAGAAAAGGATTATGCATGATTGTGTTTATGGTTGTTTGTTTTGTTTGGTTCATATAGAATAAATTTATGTTATGAGTGAAATTCTCTTCATAAAAAAATCTTTTTCATATTTTTTGATCATATAAAAAAGGATTTGATCCTTTTACAATGTTAAAACCATTTTTTTTTCTCAAAAATAGATCTAATTTTTCTACTAACCAAAATCGATTTCTTTTAATCACCAAAACAGATCCAAATTTTCTCTCCGAAGGCCACTTTTTTATTATTACAAAGCAGATCTTGTATATTTAATGAATCAAATCAATTTCTTTTTCATCACCAAAATAGATTTGATTCTTTTTAAAAAGAAGAGGATGAATCCATAAATAAACTTATGTGATTTAATTTTTGTTTCACATGTTCAACATATTATTCATAGCATACATAAAAGGGGTACATAGGTCACAAGAGTCTAGAAGACCAGACTCTGTCTGGGTGGAATAGGTGTCTAACACCTTCTCATTCCGTAACCTAGCCTTCGAATTTAGGCCTTTGGAAAAGTAGATCTAAGCCTTGTCTTTATTTTATTTTGGGTAGAATGTAACTAAGACAAAAAGGCCATGTATTTTTGGTAAATTGTAACTAGGACCCAAAGCCATGTAATTTTTCATTTTTCAAATATGTATTTTCTTTTGTTCAATCAATGTAATGAAACAATTCAGCCATGTAAATTTTTTTTTTAGTTTTTTTTTTTTTTTTTTTTTTGTATAAAAAATAAGTGGCAAATCCATACCACTTACCCAAAAAAAGAGGTGCTCTAAAAAGGACCCAAATTTCTTTTTTGAGAGCACCCTAGGTTTGGAGGTCTCTCACAGCGACTAGTCTGTCGAAAAAGTTAGTGACAATGGTTTTGGATGCATGATTTACAACATGAAATGGGCAAGAACATAGCATCTCAAGAGTAACCTAAAAAGCCTAAAAAGGGTAATAGATCGTGGTTTTATATTTGAGGACATTATAATATTCTTACAAAAAATATGATAAGAGGTTATTTTGAAAACTTGAGCACATACCTTTTTACATAGTTCAATGGACTTAGAATGGTTTTGGTGAACTTACATTCTACATTCATTAATCCTTTTGTTCAAGATTATGAACAAAAGCAATTTAAGGCATAGCCTTAAAAGTTGCTTGAACCAAAATAGGCATATTGGAATCCTAAGAGCTATCACAATAAAACACCCAAAAAATTTAATTTTTAACTACTCAAAACACTACTTTATCTATTTTAACAACTCACTTTATAATACACCATATAGCAAATGTTTAATATTAATATTCAACACATTAAAATAATATAAACAATACAATAAAATAATATATCTAACACAATAAATAACAACCACAACACTATCACCGCCGCTGCCACCACCACCACTGTGGCAGCCACAACCCATTGCAAAACAAAACCATCACCACAACCATAAACACAACCACTGTCATCAACAACCTACCACAAAACCCATTAAAAATAGAGCAACAAAGCCAAGAAATCAAAAAAAAAAAAAAAAAAAAAAAAACTTAGCAACTCCACCAAGAAATCCACCATTACAATTACTGCCACCGAGAAAAATCCAGCACCAGATCGAGACCCACTAGCACTAGACCTAGAAAAACACACTTAACCAAACCTAGAAAACATAGCAACTCAGACCCAAAAACACAACCAAAACCCACTAGCACCGACAACCCAAACCCATGAATCCACTAGCACCGCCAACCTAAAGCCAGGAATCCACTTTCACCGGCAACCAAAACCCACTAGCACAGGCAACCCATGAATCCGATCTCACCTCAACGCCAATGCCCACGAATCTGATCCACCTCAATGTCGATGCCCACAAATCTGGTCTCACCTCAATGAAGATGTCCACAATTTGATTTCACATGGGTTGAGGCCGGAGCCGAGAGGAGAGAGTAGAGAGTAGAGGATAAGTGAGAGGAATTTTTTTGCATTTAGCACTATTTTTATAATATTTTAGTTAGTTGTCTAGTTTACAAAACCATTCAGCAAACTAGCATCTCGAATGTCTAAAACTCGAGCTCCAAGATAGAACTCGAGTTTCTAAGTCTCGAGTTGCAAGTGGTGGCATCTGATATGGAAAAAAATCCACATGGAACTCGTGTTTTTAAGACTCAAGCTCTAAGATAGAACTTGAGTTTCTAAGTCTTGAGTTGCAAGTGGTGGCGTCTGATATGGAAAAAAATTCACGTGGAACTCGAGTTTTTAAGACTCAAGCTCCACCATTTTATTTCCCACCATCTACTCTTCTTCTTCTTCCTTTTCTCCACCCAATGTCTGTTCTTCTCTTGCCAGATTGTCCACCCAGCATCTGTTCTTCTCCAACCAAGTCATCTTCCTATGTTCTTCTTCGAAGCTCCAAATCATCTTCCTCTTCCTCTATTCTTCTTTAAATTTGCAGATCATCTTCTACCTCAGTTCTTCTTTGTATCTAGTTCTTCTACTTCTGGTTTTATGGAACTCGAGTCTAAGAAACTCAAGTTTCATGTGGATAAATTGTTCCACCTCAGCAGTCCGAACTCAAGTCTTTGGGGCTTAAGTTTGTCACCGAACATGAGCTTCACAGACTCAAGATGCTAATTTCCTAAATGGTTTCAAATCTATGCTTACTAACAAAATAGGCTCTAAAAATTATGCTAGATGGCAAATATGCCCAAGTGAGAGAGAAGAGAGAAAAGAAAACAAAGAAAACAAACCTTCTATGCGTGTGAAGTGATTTGTGAGCATGTGGGGAATAAAAAATGGTTTTTTGGGTATAACTTCTAGCTACAGTGGGCTGCTAGAGATAGTAGCCCACTATAGCAATCAGTTAAAATTTTGTAGGTTTACCTCTTTTGCTGTGGTGTGTTTTTTGGTGTTTTGGTTGCTAAAATGACTATTTAGTCATTTTAGCAACCTTATTGGGAGTACTCTAAGAGTCCTTTTAAAAATATATCATCTTAAATTGCTCATAAGTGTGGTAATGTTCACCTTTTGTATGATTTTGAAACATTTTCCTAATGGTTTAGGAGTGGATACCTTTCAAAATCTTTTCCATCAAGTTTCAGCTAAAGTGTGTGTATATTTACAGATTTTATTTTTTTATTTATTTTTTACTGGAGTATTTATTTATATTAGCTCTTAACGGTAATTTGAGGGCTAAAATCCATCCAATTAAGCTATTTTCAAAAACTTATTGAACCCCAAACTTCATTGGAATCCTAGTCCTAAGAAATTGGTTCTTGAAGCTTGTATAAATTTATCCAGGTGCACCCTACAATTGGAGATCATTGAAAAATAAATAAAAAAAATAAAAAATAACTTAAATTTCTTAGTTGTTGATAAGGGTATTTTTAGAGCTACAAAGACGAGAACAATTTGAAGAGGGTAAGCAAACTTCCATCTATAGCCTTGCTTGATCTCCACGCATATGTGTATAAGGAGAATTCTTGCGCCACACGCTTAACCATAATCAAGAAGACTCTTATAAGGAAAAGAACTCTAGGAGATATATAAAATCCAAGAGGTTCTTTCTTGGAAGTAAAGGACTTCTTGACCAAGGCACGGATGTCAATTTCACACTACTATAAATACCCCAAAACCCTCATAAATCAAGGTACGCACAATTTCTCTAAAAAGCTCATACTCTCTAGCATTATTAGAGCTTTCTTCTAACTTAATCTTCGGAGGGTCTTTGGCCGGTACCCCACCGGTGCCCTTTGATTGGTTCTTCTCTTTTGTTCTTTAGGTGCACCCATTGACGCATGTGTGGACGATCAACTCACTGACGATTTTTTGTGCATCATCAATGGGCGCCATCTGTAGGAAACGAGTGATCAACCATATCACCGCTCATAAGACAAAGAGTTGCATGATCCAGATGATCGATGGCTACTGAAGAGGACAATATGTGGTGGACTTGTGGTGGACGGGTATGTGTAATACACATCATGTGTTGGGCTCCAAGGCCTTTTTTATATAAGCATGGTTGCGACCCATTTGGGCTATTGAGGCTTTTTGCTTGATCTACACACTTGGGCCCAAATGCAAGGCATCGGCACTAGGTCTACGTAACTATAAATACTCCAAAACCCTCACAAAACCACGGTACGCATAATCAATTCAACTCTAGCACTCTAGGGTAGAAAACAAGGTTCTTAACTTGACCTTCGAAGGGTCTTTGGCCGGCACCACACCGGTGCTCTCTGCTAGGTCCCGTCTTGTTGTTTTGCAGGTTCTTATATCGCTCCATTGAGGACCGTGCAGTTCACTGGTGGACATCGGCATCATCAGTTGGTGCCGTCTGTGGGAAATAGACAAACAAGGGTGATTAAAGCGTCACCTTGCTCCCGGGACAAAGAGTTGCATGGCCCACACTAGATCGACGGCAACAGCAAACAACCAAGGTGACGAACTGCATGCTGCGGCATTGGAAAGACAGGTCCGAACACTAGCAGCGGCGGTCGAACGCCTGACTAAACAGAATCATGACTTAGAAGAACAACTACGACAAAAGAATGCACATCCAGGAATACAAGAGGAGGACCAGGAAGGAACAAGTGCTGAAAGGAGGGACCCCAACGGACCTAAGGGCAGCAACGCTCCAAGCAAGACTGAAAGGAGGGATGCCAAGCAGCCGTCTTTGTCAGAGGCTTTACTACCCCACATCGCCGCAGAGATGTAGGAGATGCGGGAGCGAATGCATGTGATGATGAAAGCCCTCAAAGGATGAGTATCTAGCGACCTCGATGACCTGATCCATCAAACTAATTCACCCTTCACGGCACCTGTTACTTCGTGCCCTCTTCCACCGAAGTTTCGTATGCCCCAGTTGGAGAGCTACGATGGAACCAAGGACCCCTTAGACCACTTGGAGTCCTTCAAGACTCTAATGCACCTTCAAGGGGTGCCGAATGAGATTATGTGTAGGGCATTCCCTACTACATTGAAGGGATCCGCTAGGGTCTGGTATGGCAGGTTGACGCCCAACTCAATAAACACCTTTAAGGAATTAGGCGCCCAATTTGTGTCACACTTTATAGGGGGCCACCGGTATAAGAAGTCCACGGCATGCTTAATGAGCATCAGACAAAGGGAAGACGAGACCTTGAGATCCTACATAACACGGTTCAACAAGGAGTCTCTCTCAATAGACGAAGCGAACGATAAGATACAAGTGGCGGCCTTTACCAATGGGCTGCGAAAAGGTAAGTTCCTTTTCTCTCTGTATAAGAATGATCCGAAAACTATGTCCGAGGTACTGTACAGGGCGACGAAGTACATGAACGCAGAAGATGCACTGATAGCAAGAGAAGATAGGCCAAAGAAAAGAGAAAGGCAGGATGAAGCACGATCAGAGGGGGGATGAAAGAAGGCTAGGACGGATGAAAGAAGGGAGGATAGGCGCCCAAAGCTGTCCATGGCGAAATTCATACGAGAAGTACACTATCCAGACTGGCTTGCAAATGTAGTCATGGTCAAGAAGGCGAATGGGAAGTGGCGAATGTACGTTGACTTCACGGATCTAAACAAGGCCTGCCCAAAGGATAGTTATCCCCTGCCGTGTATTGATACGCTGGTGGATTCGACTGCAAGACATGAACTCTTAAGTTTCAAGGACGCATTCTCCGGCTACAATCAGATCAAACTAAATGAGACGGATCAGGAGAAAACGTCGTTTGTCACTAGTCAAGGCCTCTTTTGCTACAAGGTGATGCCTTTCGGACTCAAGAACGCTAAGGCCACGTACCAGAGACTGATGAATAAGATGTTCGTACATCAGATTGGAAGGAATGTGCAAGTCTATGTAGACGACATGCTGGTGAAGAGCATTCGAGAGTACAACCATCTGAGCGACCTCCAAGAAACTTTTGACACACTTCGGTCCTATAACATGAAGCTAAACCCCAGCAAGTGCGTATTCAGGGTGACGGCAGGAAAATTCTTGGGATTCATGGTATCTCAACGGGGCATCGAGGTCAACCCAGAAAAGGTCAAGGCGATAGTAGATTTGGTTCCCCCGAAGACACTGAAGGAGGTCCAAAGCCTAAATGGCAAGATAGCTGCCCTGAACAGATTCGTTTCAAGGGCAACAAACAAGTTCCTACCGTTCTTTTGCACATTGAAGAAATCGTTTGAATGGACGGACGATTGCCAGAAAGCTTTCGAAGATCTAAAGACATACCTCTCCTCCCCACCACTACTTAGCCCATCCAAGCAAGGTGAAGAGCTGTTCCTATACATTGTCGTCTCCCCAGCGGTTGTCAGTGCAGCTCTTATTAGAGATGAAGACAGGATTCAGAAGCCTGTTTACTTTACAAGCAAAGCGCTCAGAGGGGCAGAGAAGAGATATCCCCCGATGGAAAAATTGGCTTTCGCGTTGGTTATTGCGGCTCGAAAGCTAAAACCGTACTTTCAAGAACACGTAATAAACGTGATAACCGACCAGCCCCTATGAATAGCTATGAGAAGTCCCGAAGCAGCAGGACGAATGGCATTGTGGGCAATCGAGCTGAGTAAGTACAACATTCGGTATCAACCTCGAAATGTGGTAAAGGGACAAATCTTGGCAGACTTCATTGCAAAATTCACCGACACAAAAGACCAGGGTGCACGTGAGCTTCCCGTATGGAAGGTGCATACGGACGAATCCTTTAATAAACACGCAGAAGGAGTCGGGGTGGTGATCCACACACCGGAAGGGGATCAGATAAAGTGCATGATCCGCCTGTGCTTTTCAGCAACGAACAATGAAGCAGAGTACGAAGCCGTGATAGCAGGATTAGACATCGCCATGGCAGCTGGAGCTGAAAGAGTGGATGTCTACTCCGATTCCCAAGTCATCACGAGCCAGATTAATGGAAGCTATGAGTGCAGGGGTGAAAGAATGAAGAAGTATCTCGATGAAGTAAAGAATCGAATGAGCAACCTCCAGGTCAAATTAATTCAAGTGCCAACAGAGGAAAACCAAGAAGCTGACCAGCTTGCCAAGGCAGCATCTGCAGAGCCAATGATTGTCCTCAACCATGTACTATCCTTCGCCCAAACATCACCACTAATAGATGGTACGGGTTTGCAAGAGGTGCGCAAAGAGCAATGTTGGATTACTCCAATAGCTGCGTACTTGAAAGGCGGCTTGTTACCAGACGATAAGGAGGCCGCAAGGAAACTAAGGGTTAAGGCATCTCGGTTCGTCATGATGAAAGATGTACTATACAAAAGAGGTTTCTCCCAACCCTATTTGAGATGCCTCGCTCCCGAAGAAGCAGACTATGTCATGAGGGAGGTCCACGAAGGGATCTACGAGAATCACTCAGGATCAAGGTCTTTAGTGCATAAGCTCCTCAGGGCGAGATACTACTGGCCAACAATGCAGAAAGACGCCAACATGTATGTCAGATCCTGTGATAAATGTCAATACTTTGGCAACCACATCAGGCAACCTACAGAAGAGCTCACGCCCATAACGACCCCATGGCCATTCGCATAATGGGGACTCGACATCATGGGCCCCCTCCCAATAGCGGCAAAGCAGCTGAAGTTCCTAGTGGTCGGCATCGACTACTTCACTAAGTGGGTGGAGGCTAAGGCTTTGGCAACCATCATAGAGAGGAATGTCCGAAACTTCGTATGGAGAAACATCATTTGTAGGTATGGCATACCACGAGTACTGGTATCGGACAATGGCAAGCAATTCGACAATGAAGCATTCAAGAATTTCTGCTCCTAGCTGGGGATAAAAAACCACTACTCATCACCCGCACATCCGCAAGCCAACGAACAAGTTGAGGTCACAAACCGATCCTTGCTCAAAATCCTCAAGACTCGGCTTGAGGGGGCAAAGGGTATATGGCCGGACGAGTTACCGAGTGTCTTATGGGCGTATAAGACAACGGTAAGAACACCGACAGGAGAAATGCCGTTCCGTTTGGCATATGGATCTTAGGCTGTCATACCAGTTGAAGTAGGTCTTACAAGCTACCGTGTTGGAAACCACGATGAGCACAGAAACAATGAAGCCATGCGCATACAGCTTGACCTAGTGGACGAAGTAAGGGTAGCTGCAGAACAGAGAATAGCACGGTACCAGGACTTAATGGTGAAGCACTACAATTCTAGAGTTCAGCACAGAGACTTCCAGGTCGGAGATCTTGTCCTAAAAAAAGTGCTCGGCGCTACGAAGGATGCCGCCCAAGGGAAGCTTGGACCAAACTGGGAAGGGCCATACAGGGTTACAGCATGGCACAGGAAGGGAACATACTACCTAGAGACCCTGAATGGAAAGAAGCTAAGCCACCCATGGAATACAGAGCACCTGAAGAAGTATTATCAATAGACGACACAATAAACAGCATTACTCACCGCCAATTTATCTTTTAGTAACCGCCAGTTTATCTTTTCTTGATAATTGTAGTTTTTATTTCCTACAGTACTTCCATAGCGCCTAAAGGCTACTTTTTCATGTTTTTAAACAAAGTTCTACGCATCCATTTGCAATGAGAGGAGTTTTCAGAAAAACTGAATGTCTTACGCATGTATGTCTACGTGTTGCCTAAGTCCACAAAGTGGGCGGACCATATATCCGAAATCCACAAAGTGGACGGACCATCTAAAAGATGAAAATTATTACAAAGTCCGCAAAGTGGACGGACCATCTAAAAGATGGAAATGATAACCAAGTCCAAAAGTGGACGGACCTTCCAAAATCCATAGTGTGGACGGACCATCTAAAAGACGAAAATTATTACCAAGTCCACAAAGTGGACGGACCATATATCCGAAGTCCACAAAGTGGACGGACCATCCGAAACCCACAAAGTGGACAGACCATCTAAAAGATGGAAATGATAACCAAGTCCACAAAGTGGACAGACCGCATAATGGATTGAAATATATCCGAAATCCACAAAGTGGACGGACCATCCCAATCCACAGGGTAGACGGACCATCTAAAAGATGAAAATGATAACTAAGTCCAAAAAGTGGACGGACCTTCCAAAATCCGCATTGTGGACAGACCATGTAAAAGTCCACATAGTGAACAGTCCATATAATGGAATTGAAATATATCCACAGTCCTCAAAGTGGACAGACCAACAAAAAGAATGTTTATATGCCGAATCCACAAGGTGGACGGATTACCCAAAATAATGATATAGCAAGGAATATAAAGTGGACGGTTATACTTGCAGTATATGATGGACGGATGGTTAATGAAAACATACACCAGACAATAAAATGCATATAAAGCATTCTTGAAGGAAACATGCGACAAATAAATATCAACCTTGCATAAATTGTTCACAAAAATACACATGACGGTTATAAAATTATATAACCAATTGTTCTTAAAATTACAACTTGTTTTTAAATACACATGACGGTTATAATAACAAGACTATCCTTCCGCTTGGGGGGCATCGATTGGCGCTCCAGCACCGTCAGGCTCAAAAGGACGGACGTCGTCATTGCCAGCTTGAGGGGCTTCATCTTCATTGGGGGCCTCACCAAAAAGTTCGGCAGTTCCCTTGGACTTGACGGTGTGAGCAGGGGTCTAGCCTCCAGCATCGATGTTGATGTGGCCAACGTTAAGATCCGAAAATGACGATTTCATCTGACGGAGACAGTCGTCAAACCCGTCAGCAAATGAAGTACCGAGCTCTGTCAGCAACGCGTCGGAGTCTCTGTACTCCTGGACGGCCTCAACCCTAGCTCGACGGATGTTCTCATTGTTAGCTTTCACCGTCTCCCTCAAGAACTCTACTTCTTTCTCCAATGCCTCACGAGCCTGCTCGGACGTTTTTAGTTTCTGCTCATGACGGATCTTCCAGAGCTTCATCTCGTCCAGCTCCTCCCCCAACGCCCTAGCCTTGGAACGCACATGATCCAAGGATTTCTCATGGGCCAGGCAACGGTCCATAAGCCCCTTTGCCATTAGCACCGTCTGCATCAAACAAGCAGAAAGTTAGCAAGCAAGCATGACAAGTCAAAACAAGACAGTAAGTGGACGGATACATTACCTGGGTCAGGCTAAACAAAGCCGTCTCCCCCATAGCTTCCGTCGCATGGTTGCCGATGTCCTCATAGTCCTCTTCCTTTATTATAGAGGTTATTTGGGCAAGGGCGTACTGAGAGTCTTCACGGAGCAGGACCGGAGCTGTCTCTTGGACGGGGTCGGGTTTGGTCATTAGACCTTTGCCCTTACCCACGCCCAGCTTGGACAGAGGCTTTATTGAGTCATGGATGGCGGGCAGACTCGTCACCAGCCTCTGCTTCTTGCTAGGACGGTCGGTCCTCTCCGGACCCCTTTTTCCAGACGGATGGGGCGCCTTAGGTGAAAGGTCACCCCTAAGCTTCTTTTTGTTAGCAGCTTGCTGCTTGATCAGGGCTCATCTCTTAGCCTCGTCCATTTCTGCGATAGTGGACGGTTAGAATATATGACGGACAAGAAACCAAAATCACATCCAAAAGATAGGCTTACGCTTGCGTATTCCCTCGTCGTACTTTATTGCTGCAGCCGAAGGCTCAGGGCCTTCACAGTACCAGTGGATGGTGTTGAGGGTGACGAGCTTCGCCCAAGTCCTCTCGGATAGTTTAGTTTTCTGGAAAATAGACTCAAGAAAACCGAACTGTTCGACGGTAATTTCCGGACGGCTACGAGCTGCAAAAGACAGACGGATTAAGTTAAACAACAAGTAAGCAGATAATATAGGACGGACACAAAGAGAGAAGCATACCGGACGGAGATACTATGCCCCATGTCTTATTGACGGGCGTAAAATCTGGGTCGTCAGGACGACCCATCCATTCATCCCCTTGTAGGGAAAAGTACCTACTCTTCCAGTTGTGGTTGGAGTCTGGGGTCTCGGACACTAATCTAAGCAACGGGCTTCTTGCCACGAAACTATACATCCCCTTTGACTTAGTGATTTTGTCTGGACAGTAACAATTGAAGAACTCCTTCATCGTTAACTGTCTTGTCCCATTGGACATGACGCCATATAGAACTTCTACACTTAAGAAAACCCTCCAGGAATTTGGGGAGATTTGGGTGACGGACACACCCAGATACTGGAGGAGACGACGGTGCAGGGCGCTTAGAGGAAAGCGCAGGCCGGCTTTGAGCATTTGCTCGTACACACCGACATCCTCTAGTCCTTCATAATAGCACCTCTCGGACTTAAAAGGTAGACGGATGGCTATTGTGTTGGGTATCTGGTATTTTTCCCTAAGGGAGTTGAAGTGTGGCAAACTGATGAAGGAAGTGAAGTGATTCACTGTCCACTCGGGAGGCAGGATGAACTCCCTCAAACTGTCCTTGCCAATCACAGACCGAACAGAAGGATCCATAACTTCCACTTCCTCATTCGAGTCGTAGTCCGACCCATCTTCTCCTCGCCCTTCTTCTTCCGTGAAGGAAGGAGAGCTGGATGACGGTTCTCTCTCATCAACAGAGGTACTCCGGTCTCCCTGACCTGACGAGTATACCTCCTCATAGCCCGCTCCCTCACGGATAAAAGATTGACCGCTGGAAGCCTCACTAGACATCGGACCTACAAACGACGGAGAAGGAAAACCTAAAACTCTAGGTCTACACTGACAACGGACCAACGTTTAAATAAAAAGAGGGGTGATGGATGTAAGAAATAGACTTACGAGTAAATAGATGACGGTAGGAAGTGTAATGTATGACTGAACGGTAGAAAGCTGTGTGCCAATGATCACAAAGAGGACGGATGTGCTCTGATCAGCGAAAATTTCTCCAAAATGTGAAAATGATTAGAGCAGTTGATGAATATATAGGGAGAGTGGCGCGACCCACGAAGGGACGCCTCGGTTCTAGCGAGCTTTCGATTGAGGTTCACCACATGTCCTAGAGCATTTATGACTACTCCAACCTGGCAGTTCATCCACAGCAAATGCATGACGGGTTCACTAGATTGGAGCAACTCATCCCATTGGGCCGTCATGTTTGATGACGGATTAAGAAGAACGAACCGATTAACCATGGGCCCGTCATGTTAAATGACGGATTAAGAAGAACGAAGTGACTAATTCCATAGACCCGTCATATTGGGCGACGGATTCATGGAATGGGGGGCAGCTGAAGAGGACAATATGTGGTGGACTTGTGGTGGACGGGTATGTGTAATACACATCATGTGTTGGGCTCCAAGGCCTTTTTTATATAAGCATGGTTGCGACCCATTTGGGCTATTGAGGCTTTTTGCTTGATCTACACGCTTGGGCCCAAATGCAAGGCATCGGCACTAGGTCTACGTAACTATAAATACTCCAAAACCCTCACAAAACCACGGTACGCATAATCAATTCAACTCTAGCACTCTAGGGTGGAAAACAAGGTTCCTAACTTGACCTTCGGAGGGTCTTTGGCCGGCACCACACCGGTGCTCTCTGCTAGGTCCCGTCTTGTTGTTTTACAGGTTCTTATATCGCTCCATTGAGGATCGTGCAGCTCACTGGTGGACATCGGCATCATCAGCTACCATTAACTAAGAGACCGAAAACCCGCCCGACGCCTTGGGGAGTTGCTGGAGCAAAAGTTGGGACAGTAGAACGAATAGTATTTGAACCATCAAAATGACGAATAGGGCAGCAACGAATGCAACAACGGCCATCCCCCGACGGACGATAACCCAGAGAGGGACGACCAAGATGAAAGCATTTGAGTAAATCAATGAATGCAAAAGAGCATTTAAGGAACTGAAGGCATACCTCGCATCTCCACTACTCCTCTATCCATTACTACACCCAATGAAGAGCTTTCCCTCCACTTGGTCGTATCCCCCACAGTTGTTAGTTCAGCTCTCCTCAATCCATTACCCGTATGCTACACTAGTCGAGTGCTTAGGGGAGCGGAAGAAAGATGTCCCCCCATGGAGAAGTTAGCCTTAGCCCAAGCATTAGCTAACTTAGTCACAATTTATAACGAACAAGGCGGAAGGCAGGGGGGCAGCCCCATGGAAGGACGAACCAAGCCCCCCTATGAGTGCCTTGGTAATATAAGTCTCCTACCCACGGGTGGAAGGACGAACCAAGCCACCTACGAGTGCCTAGGTCAAAATTCTAAATCTTCCTACCTATGAGCAAATAGATGAACCAAGTCACTCATAAGTGCCTTGGTCAAAATTCTAAGTCTTCCTACCTACGAGTGGATGGATGAACCAAGTCATCCACGAGTACCTTGGTAAAAAATTGAAGTCCTACCTACGGGTGGAAGGATGAATCAAGCCCCCTATGGGTGCCTTAGTAATATAAGTCTCCTACCCATGGGTGGAAGGACGAACCAAGCCACCTACGAGTGCCTTGGTCAAAATTCTAAGTCTTCCTACCTACGGGTGGACGGACGAACCAAATCATCCACAAGTGCCTTGGTAAAAAATTTAAGACCTACCTACGGGTGGAAGGATGAATCAAGCCCCCTATGGGTGCCTTGGTAATATAAGTCTCCTACCTACGAGTGGAAGGACAAACCAAGCCCCCTATAAATGCCTTGGTAATATAAGTCTCCTACCCATAGGTGGAAGGACGAACCAAGCCACCTACGAGTGCCTTGGTCAAAATTCTAAGTCCTACGTACGAATGGAAGGATGAACCAAGCCACTCACGAGTGCCTTGGTAAAAAATTTAAGTCTTACCTATGGGTGGAAAGGACGAACCAAGCCCCCTATGGGTGCCTTGGTAATATAAGTCTCCAACCCAGGGGTGGAAGGACGAACCAAGCCACCTAGGAGTGCCTTGGTCAAATTTCTAAGTTTTCCTACCTACGGGTGGACGGACGAACCAAGTCATCCACAAGTGCCTTGGTAAAAAATTTAAGTCCTACCTACGGGTGGAAGGATGAACCAAGCCCCCTATGGGTGCCTTGGTAATATAAGTCTCCTACCCACGGGTGGAAGGACAAACCAAGCCACCTACGAGTGTCTTGGTCAAATTTCTAAGTCTTCCTACCTACAGGTAGATGGATAAACCATGTCACCCATAAGTGCCTTGGTGAAAATTCTAAGTCTTCCTACCTACGAGTAGACAGACGAACCAAGTCATCCACGAGTGCTTTGGTCAAAATTCTAAGTCTTCCTACCTACGGGTGGACGGACGAACCAAGTAACTCACAAGTGCCTTGGTCAAAATTCTATGTCTTCCTACCTACGAGTGGACGGATGAACCAAGTCACTCACAAATGCCTTGGTCAAAGTTCTAAGTCCTACCTACGAGCGGAAGGATGAACCAAGCCACTCACGAGTGCCTTGGTCAAAAGTTTAAGTCTTCCTACTTACGGAAGGAAGGACGAAGTAAGCCACTTCCGAGTGCCTTGGTCAAAAATCTAAATCCTTCTAACTAAGGGGTTGACGGACAAAATCAGCCACCCACAAGTACCTTAGTCAATAGTCCTACCTACGGGTGAACGAATGAACTAAGCCACTAACAAATACCTTGGTAAAAGATCTAAATCTTCCTACCTACGGGGTGATAAATGATCTAGGTGACGAACGATCCAAGTGATCCTCCAAAGATGATTAACTTAAACAGAAGTCATTGAACCAAGTCACCAAGGTGACAAACTAGTATCCAAAATTTACTAAGTCCATAGAGTGGACGGATACAAGTCCATAGAATGGACAGATACAAACTAGTGTTCAAAATTTACTACGTCCATAGAATAGACGGATACAAACTAGTATAAAATTTTTTATAAAATCCACAAGGTGGATGGATGCCAACTCATGTTATAAGTTCACAAGATGGATCCACAAAATGAATGGATGTATCAAAAAACATCCAAATTTATGTGCTCAGGATAGACGGATACATTGACTAAGTCCACGAAGTGGACGGATGAAATATATGTAGTACATCTAATTATTAACAAATCCACAAGGTGGACGGATGAAAGATATATAATGTGGACGGATGAAAGATGTATAACGAGACGTACCTAAATTGCTACCAAGTCCGCAAGAAGGACGGATTAAAGCAATTAGGAACTTTTCATGACACAAAAGAAAGAGATCAAGCACAAATATATGAGGGCAACAGAAGCAAAGGAAGCTCATAAAACCAATGAGCGGCAGTCGTTATCCTTACAAAAAGCCATCGTTCTCAAAACAGCTCCCATATACTCAAAACCCACAAGCTAATAAGCAACACATGCCCAGAGGGGCGAAATTGGCCAAATAGCACAGTTGTGAAAAATTAGAGGCAATGTAGCACTGTTTCGGAAATAAGTGGGGATCTACCACTTTTTTCGATACTCGAGCATCAGAAGCTCGAGTACCATATGGTACTCAAGCTCCACATGCTCGAGTACAAGTTACGTCTGCCACCGTGTCCCATGCTGAGGTGGCTTTTGTGGATTAAAAAAAAAAGTCAGTACTCGAGTTTAAATAACTCGAGTACTTTGCAATAGTACCCGAGCAGTTTAAACTCGAGTATTAATTGCAATAGACTCGGGTACCGCTTTTGGTACTTGAGACCATAAAGCTCGAGTATTATTTATGCGGTACCCGAGTTGCACATACTCGAGTATTACTCACTAAAACCACTGAACTTCAAATTTTTTCACTCTTAGTTCAAATTTTTGCACATCTTCTCTCTCAGTTCTCACTGAAGACCTTCACACCCAAACCCCAAACCCCAAACCCTCATTCATTCCACCGGCGCATCTAAACCCCAAACCCGAGTTGCCCATCATCGGCGGCAGAAATCAAGCTGTCGTCGGCGCACGCACTCACCCTGCCGTAGAGATGCTGATCCGCCGTAGACCCTCTGCCGTAGCTCAGTCCGCCGTAGACCCTCTGCCGTAGCTCAGTCCACCGTAGCTCAGTCCGCCGTAGACCCATTCTCGAGAAGGTCAGTCCGCCGTAGACCCATTCCCGAGAAGCTCAGTCGCCGTAGACCCATTTTCGAGAAGCTCAGTCCGCCGTAGCTCATCGTCGGCGGAAAACAGGAACTCCCCGTCCGCGGCCTCGCACTGAAATTTTGGTAAATTTTTTTTCTTTCTTTCCTTGAGTTTTTAAATTGCAGTTACGTTTAAGATTACAAAATTTCCCAAGAGGTTTATGTTAGGAAATTGTGAATTTCATGTAGTCTAACATCCTTGATGATGGCTGGTGTTTTAGAAATGTAAATTCCACAAACCGTGATTGAAAATGAATATCTTGCAAATGACATGCATAGGTTTTAGGTTTGTAGTTGGACTTGAAATGAGCAGAAGAATTTTCGAATATTTGATAGGAAAAGTTGTGTTTCAAATAACTAAAAAACTATAGATTTTAAGCAAAATAACTAAATAAGTAAAAAAACTCTAGATTTGAAGCAAATGAAAGGATTTTTAATCTGGGGCACTAGATTTTTTTTTTAGCCTTGCATTGCATCTGATATTATTTGAAAAAATTTCTTGTAATTTTGATGTTGGAGACCACTGGATTGATGTATTGTTTAAATAAAAACAAAGAAATAAAGAAAGAATAGCTAAAACAACCTGGTTATGTACGTAAGTATGGCTGTCTATTGTGAGAAATGAATCTATTAGTTGAAAAAACCAATCCCTTTTCTAATTGATTTCTTAGCTTTTGCATTTTTTTTGTGATATGTTTTAGAATGAGAAATTGCTTGGTTGGTTTAGATTATAATAATATGTTTTTAAAAATTGCTTGATGTTTCTTTCTGGTTTATAGTTGCAAGAGTTTGTAAATTATAGTTCTGATTAAGATACTTCCAATTTTAAGTTGCAGACTTTATGTGGATTTTAAAAATTACATTTATATTAGGTGGGTTTTTGAGTATAGTCTTAGATTTTAACGTTTTCTTAAGTTTGACCATGAAAGATGTGGCACCCTCTTGTTAGGTCATAAGCGATTGTTGTGTGGTTGAAGAAAAATTGGAAGAGGTTGCTGTAACGCATCTCAAATTGTCTACTAGTTTTTCCTATGTACATGTGTGTGTATGTATTAAACTGAATGCTTATGGGTGCTAATGGGCCAATCACCTTTTAATTTATGCCAGATATGAACCCACATCGAGCGGGACCCTCTATAGGGACTGTCTTGACGAGGCAACCTTCGCATCGTTCAAGTTTTCTTTGGGATGCTCCTTTGGCAGGCGAGGTATACACTTGTGTCCAAAATCGTAGTCAATATATGTAGTAGAAAGATTTTGGGTAGCTATGTTTGAAGTGTAATTATTACGTAGTTAGTGAATGCTATGTTTAATACTAAGTTGCCTTGTTTGCAGGAAGTGCCAGGTGTACTGACTTGTCGTCACCGAGATAAAGGTCTGTTTGAAGGTGGGGTAGATCCACGGAATGCGACTTATATCACAGATGCGGGGTTAGATGGGCTACTTCGGGTCCCACATATGGACCTTGACCATGCATTGATCACGGCCTTAGTGGAGAGATGGCGGCCAGAGACGCACTCATTCCACTTGCCCCATGGTGAGATGACTATCACGCTACAAGATATAGAGGTCATAATGGGGGTACCTGTACATGGCTTGCCGATGGTGGGATTTACCCATATGGACCATTGGCATGACTTCTGCATCGAATTGCTAGGTACCCCTCCTCCACCGGGAAGACCAGTTGGTACAAAAAAGAATACTGCAGTGTTGGAAGGGCCAAGGATAAAAGCGAAATGGCTCGAGGAGCAGTTTAGCGACCCTCTCCCTACTGACGCCACTGAGGAGCGTGTGTAGCAGTATGCTCGGTTTTACATACTCCAAATGTTGGGTAGTATGTTGTTTATGGACAAGTCTGGTGAATGGATCTCAATCATGTATCTACAATTTTTCAATCCAATCAGCAACGGCAAGTATTATAGTTGGGGTAGTGCAGCTCTAAGTTGGCTTTATAGACACCTCTGTAATGCATCAGAGAAGACAGCCAAGCAAATTGGCGGTGCACTACTGTTAGTGCAATTGTGGGCGTGGGCGAGGTTTCCACACATATGTCCTATGATGAGGCATCCACACCAGGTACTGCCCCTAGGTCCACTTGCTATCAAGTATGTAAGATCTTAGATAGTTATCGTTTTACATTTCTGCATGAACTTTTTCCGCATGGGAATTATGTAAGTAACTAATATTAAGGTTATGTCTGTGTTGTTTTATAGATGGAAAGGGGCTAAGATAACAACTGACCATCCAATGCACGTCTTACGCGCGTATCGTGTATCGCTTGCTTCGCTACGGCCAAATCAGGTATCGTGCCTTACACCATTTTATCGCTTTGGCATGTATTGTTCACATTCGTTACACATTTTTGTCTAATTATATTGTTAATATGGTTGTTTGCATCTGTTGAATCATTGTAGATTGTGTGGAAGCCATATAGAGCTTATTTGGGTTCCCTGCCTGCATATTGTACAGCAGGCCAACACATATGGAGGTCCATCGTGCCGCTTATACATTTTTGGGTGGTTGAAGGCCATCACCCCGAACGTGTTCTCCGATAGTTTGGGATGAAGCAAGGCATACCAGACAATATCGATACTTCAATTGAACTTCACAAGATAACACTCCAAGGCAAACACGAAAAAAACTGGGTTGAAGTACATGCCACTCATATTGCTAGATGGGCTGTGCACACCACAATTGCCGAAGCACCACCCTTTCATGGGGTAATGAGCTACAATGACGAGTATATGGTGTGGTATCGTTCCATCACTGTGAGGCATATTACAAAAGAGACCTCGTATTGGGACACTTTGGTAAGTTTACAAAGATTGTTCTGTTATTTGAAATACCTCGTTTCGCATAGTTTAATTCCAAGTCGTAACACTGCTTTTGCATACTTGTGACAGGTTAGATCACAATTGAGGATTATGGCGAAGTTTGAACCAGGGTCTGAGATCTACACCGACTGTTTTAATGCCTTGCAATCTGTTGAAGAGATCAGTCGATTAACCTTGGACGATGCACGCACTGTGGGCAACACAAGTGAACCAACTGTAGGCCGTGGTCGACAAGGAGGTGGACGTCAAGGGCATGGAGGTTGTCAATCTAGTCAGTGTCATACATCTAGGAGGCGTCCCACAACTACTCGCCGTCGCACATCTAGTGGGCGTCACACACCCGTGCATGACCACACCATGGAGGAGGCAAATCAGACATCAGATGAGATGTGTTTGGACACTGGTTATGACACGGGCTCCATGGCACATGATGATGCAGGTCCATCCCATACGTTTGCCCATGGTGAGACATGTCGGTCCCCATCCATGGTTCGCGATGATACCTACCCGCCCACATCCTCTCCCCCACCGACTACCGGCACTATCCCCACAGATGCATGTGGTAGAGATGAGATGAGATTCATGCCCACCCCTAGGCTACCCACCCCTGGTGTCATTCAGACAGAGATACCCACCCCCCCACCAGAGGCTTCACATAATGAGGATCGGGGGCTACCCACCCTTGGTGCCTTCCAGACAGAGATACCCATCCCCCCACCAGAGGCTTCACACATTGAGGATCGGCCGCGAAGGCCGCAACGGACACGGACACATCCTCTTGACTGTGGGACTAGACATGGTACTCCCCCTCTACTCCCCCTCTTATACCGATTACATATGCATCTCTTTATGGTTAAATGATTTGAATATTAATATTTGCTTGTGTTCTTTTCAGGCAAGGTGAGACCAGTCAAGGAACCAGTGAGGAGAACGAAACGGGGATGATTTTCGGTGGTCAATTCGCAAAGGCTTTTGACTAAACCTTGTGATTGCCCTACCCCTTCCACAGGTATGTAGCTAGTTGATGTACATTTATGCTTTGAATATACCAAGATTTGAATTCTACTTCTTGGGTTCTTGTGCAAAATTTGCTTCAAAAGAATTCATTCTTCTGTAGGTATTTGGAAACTTTGGAAACTTTGGAAATTTGGAAACTTTTGTGCAGAATATAGAAAATGTGGTGTAGTGTTGTTTACAAAATGTTCTTTTCCACTGGAGCGTCTAGGAGTACCGGGCACAATGTCTTCCTTAAGTAGGGAGTTGCTGTTTCTAAATTTTGGTCATGGATGAGGAAAAATAGAAGGAAACTGTTCATAAGTAAGTCCTGTATTCATTATGTAAGTTTTTGCATGAGTTTCGTAGCCTCTATGTGGTTGCACTAGTACAATTCTGGAAATGAGGAGTATACACATTTTAAGCATGCTTTAATATCTCAGCATCTATTTAGTCTAAATGTGAAAAAAAAGCCTATGTTTTTATGTTGTTTGTTTTGGAAATGAACCAAATTTATGTGATATCAGGACTTGCTTTTTCAGATTTTATTACTACTTTGACCTGTATATTAATGGCGAAACTGCATTGCGCTCGGTACAAATTACATAGCCTTTATTGTTGTTCCTGCCTCTTTTAGGTAGCAAAGTGGAGCACGATGGCAATTGGGCTCTTCATTTTTAAGGATATGCTTCTAATGGGTTTCTAAACTTTGATCTTTTCTAGGTGAGAAACAGAATTTTTGTTGTTGTTCTTGAAGGATTGGATGATTTTATTAAAAAAAATAAATAAAGGGTATTGATTACTATGTGGAAATTTTATAAGGGCTGCTGCAGTATTTTCCAAATCTGACTCTTAAGGAGAGGTTGTTAATTATCAAATTCAGATGAGAATTTAGTAGTAGGAATAAAAACCCTTTGATATGCCCAGTTTATGTTCCAACAATTTCTCTGGGTTTTGATTGCTTGAGTGTAAAATGAAACACAAAAAAAAAAAAAAAAAAAAAAAAAAGTGGGGACTGGGGATTTGTGTTTGTAGGATTAGGACTAGGAGCCCTTCACTGATATAGGATTTTACAAAATGCAGAGAAGGAGATTTGTTTTTGTTATTTTGGGATTTGCTTCTTTGTACTATTAAGTTTAGTAAAGTCTTGACGCTGGTTGTGTTTGGGCTCAATGGAGGAGGAGGAGTGAATTTATAGTTTTTTTCTTCCTTTTTTATTGATAAGTGTATTTATAGTTCCAATTTTTATTCTGTTTCAGTTACTCCATGGAAACTTGGCGGCATGTTCAGTTATGCATTTATCTGTTAGTTGGAATTTCTTTGCTATTCTTTTTTGGCACTGGCTCCTGCATGCATAGTTCTTCGATCTCAAGTGAGGTGAGTTGACCTTACTGTTTGTTAGCTGCATAATTCAAAACCATTGCTTTTTTTTTCCCCTTGGTGTGTGTGTTGTGTGACAAAGAACTATGAATTCACTGGTGAAGAGTCATTTAATTCAAGTCACTAAGTGGAAAATAAAAACAACATAGGTAGAGACTCTGTGGAAGAACATGACTGTTGTAACAAATATGGCCTTAGATACAGTAGAAAGTAAAAATGATTCACGTTGTGGATACCAATCTATTCTTTTCACAGTGCTTCTTTCACTTCTCAATCTACCTAGGCAAGTTCCCTATCCTTTGCATAATTTGTATGTTTGGTTTGTCATCATCACCCTGGAAACAGAATATTTTCTCCCTGGGATATTGTGTTTTTTTCTTTTCCCTGAAGAAGTACTTGTTGTGCCTTTAATCATTATCGATGCTTAGAAACCGTTATGCATCTTGAAAGAGATTGGGTTTTAATTGCAACAGCAAGCCCCTTGCAATTTAGGTCTCTTTTTCATTTTCAGTTCTATTGATGGCTCATTTAGTTTTCAATGAACACACCAATTGTGTGAATTCCTTTGTTCAATGATATTAGTAAGTGATCAATGTGTGAGCCATTGATTGCAACGAAATACTAAAAGAAACCAATGTTGGTAGTCCAAGCATCTAAACTGTAATGCTTGGGAACATGTTTAAGCCATTATAGCTTTCCAGTTGCTTCATTATGACTGTATTGAGGATGAAATGGTGGTTTATCCAGTCTGATATGAACATGAAGATATTACCTACTACGGAATTTGAAAATACAGTAACACATTGGTGTAGGTGGACCATTTTTGAAGCATTAAAAGGAAAGAAGAATGCAATTATGCACTTAAAACCCAAACTACTTTAGATCCCAAAGTGCTATCAATCATAAATGTGCCTAACAAGTTAAAATGGCACTTACTTTGCCCATAATAATCTGATGGAGGGTGAGGTTCTGGGTTCAAGACCAATTGAGTGTATGTGTGACTTACCAATAAAGAAATAAAGAAAAGAAAATAGAGTTTTTATGCAATTCTGCACTTCTTGAATTTATGAATTATCATTAGTACCCAATTAATGGTACTATTCCATAAAAAAAAATATTTAATGATATTGTAATGAGCACCGTATCACAATGTTCCAGGGAAAAATCTTTGTCAATTTTCATCCTCCTTTCTGATACAGCTAATTTTAGTATTTTTTTTTCTCACATGTATACTTTTTTCAGGCACAAAGGGGTAATCCAGATTTTTATTCCAACAACTCAAATAGAAGCTCTTTTTGCGGTTTCAAGAACTTCATAATGGAATCTTATTATGAAAAGTATGGGAGCTTGCTTGATTCAGATTTCCAAGATTTCATAGCACAAGTACTTCCGTTGGCCATGTGTGGGAAGCTGCCAGATAATTTGAACCTAGTGCCAAGATTATCAGTTGTACAGCACAATCTGATTGGTGAAGGTTCTCATCGTCATCTGTCCTCATCCATCAGATTTGGCATGGATCCAGAATCCATAACTGATCTATCAACTCACTCATGTGAGGTCATAATTATTGAAAGACTGCCCTCAGGTGTTTTTGCTGACCCATTTGAGCTACAACATCTTCTGCAGCATGGTGGTTGATAGGGGTCATTCTGAAGATACAAAGCTAACGAGCCTAAGACTGACGACCCTGGGGCTGACGAACTCAAATCTAGGGAGACCCAAAGCTCACGACCCCAAAGATACGGGAACATGAAGGGGATGACTTCCACCGACAAGCCAACCTTAAATGCATAAGCCAAGCCGACGGGAACAGGCTGACGAGGTTAGTCTGGGCTCCGTCTACAACCTTGTTTGACCAACACGCATACACATGATTCTTGAATGACACGTCTAATTAAGGAGACTCCTACAAGGGCAAGGATTCTAGGAGATACGTGGGATCCAAGTATTACTGTCCTAAAAGGAAAAGAACTCCTTGGCCAAGGTTCGGCCCAACGCTACTATAAATACCCCAAGACCCTCTCAAAGCAAGGTACGCACAAATAACTCAACTCTAGCACTCTAGTGTTGAAGATAAAGGTTTCTAACTTGACCTTCGGAGGGTCTTCGGCCGGTACCACACCGGTGCCCTTTCTTAGGTCTCCGCTCTTTTTGTTGTGCAGGTACGTCATTAGTAGCACGTGCGGACCGTGTAGCTTACTGACGATCTCGGGCATCATCAGTTGGCGCCGTCTGTGGGAAAACGAGTAGTAACGTCGCACTATCGCTTCCCGGGAAAAAAGTTGCATGGTACTCACCCACTCAATGGCTACCACCAACAACGTTCAGGCGGACGAACCGCGCGCTACCGTTCTAGAGAGGCAAGTTCAAACGCTCGCAGCAGCGGTCGAACGTCTGACCAAACAAAATCACGACTTAGAGGAGCAGCTACGACAGAAGAACGCGCGTCCTGTAATACAGAAGGAAAACCAGGAGGAAACAAGCGCTGAGATAAGGGATCCCGAGGCACCCGAAGGTAGCAACGCCCCGAGCAGGCCGGAGAGGCGGGAGACCAATCTGACTACCCCTTCGGAAGCCATACCCCCTCACATCGCCGCCGAGATGCAGGAGATGCGAGAACGAATAGACGTGATGATGAACGCCCTCAAAGGACGAGTGTCTAACGATCTCGACGACCTGGTACAGCGGACCGATTCACCTTTCACGGCGCGTGTTACTTCGTGCCCTCTTCCCCCAAAGTTTCGTATGCCGCAGGTGGAAAGCTACGACGGAAACAAGGACCCCCTGGACCACTTAAAGTCCTTCAAAACTATAATGCACCTTCAAGAAGTGCCGGACGAGATTATGTGCAGGGCTTTCCCAACCACCTTGAAAGGGTCCGCAAGAGCCTGGTATAGCAGGTTGACGCCGAACTCAATTAGCACCTTTAAAGAGCTAGGCGCTCAGTTTGTGTCGCGCTTTATCGGAGGCCACCGGTACAAAAAGTCCACGGCATGCTTGATGAGCATCAGGCAAAGGGAAGACGAGACTCTAAGGTCCTACATAACGCGATTCAACAAAGAAGCTCTTTCAATAGATGAGGTGGACGACAAGATACAAGTAGCAGCTTTCACCAACGGGCTGCGAAAAGGCAAGTTCCTCTTCCCCCTGTACAAAAACGATCCAAAGACCATGTCCGATGTGCTTTACAGGGCAACGAAGTACATGAACGCAGAGGACGCGCTGATTGTAAGGGAAGACAAGCCTAAAAAGAGGGAAAGACAAGAAGACACTCGAACGGATAGGGGGCAAAAGAAGGCCAGGACCGAAGAACAACGGGATGATCGCCACTCCAAGCCGCCCTCAGGGAGATTCACAAGCTTCACACCGCTAACCGCCCCCATCGATCAGGTCCTAATGCAAATCAAGGACAAGGGGACTTTGACTTTTCCCGGCAAGATGAAGGGAGATCCCAACAAAATGCCGAGGGATAAGTACTGCCGCTTCCATCGAGACCACGGACACGATACGGCTAACTGCTACGACCTAAAGCAACAGATAGAAGCTCTAATCAGGCAAGGGAGGCTGCAGAGGTTCGTCAGCAAAGAATGAGCAGAATCGCCGCAGGACCAAGCCCCCCGACGGGAAAACGAACGCCCCAGGCAGCCCTTAGGCGATATCCGGATGATTGTAGGGGGCATGCGGGCCGCTGGATCGTCGAAGAAAGCTCGAAAGACTTATCTTAGAATGGTACGGAACATCCAGTTGACGGGGTCCGTACCCAAAATGCCACAGACTAATAACCCCCTTATTGGATTCTCGAAAGAAGATGCACGACGCCTCCATCACCCCCATGAAGATGCGCTCATCGTCACCATACGAGCAGGAGACTTCAACATGCATCGAGTTCTTGTCGATAATGGGAGCTCGGCAGACATCCTCTACTATCCTGCATTCCAACAGATGGGAATTGATAGGGAATGACTGGCTCCGACTAACGCCCCGCTAGTCGGCTTCGGAGGAACAAAGGTATTTCCCCTCGGCGTTATCACCCTGGCAGTGACTATTGGAGACTACCCTCAGCAAGTCACCAAGAATGTAGCATTCCTTGTGGTTGACTGCTCATCAGCTTACAACGCCATCATAGGACGTCCCACACTTAACTCGTGGAAGGCTGTAACCTCAACCTACCACTTAATGATAAAATTCCCGACGGACTATGGAGTGGGAGAGCTAAGAGGAGACCAAGTGGCCGCACGCGAATGTTATGTAGCAATGATGGAGATGGACGATCACCGACAAACCATGAGCATAGAACAGCATACATCGACGGAACCCACAGAAAAACTCGAAGACATACCCCTCGACGAATCTCAGCCAGAGCGAACAACCAAGATCGGCACTCTTACAGACATGACGATACGATAGGAACTTGCAGCCTTCCTCAGAGAAAACCGAGACGTGTTCGCTTGGAGTCACGAGGATATGTCGGGCATTGACCCGTCGGTCATAGTACACAAATTGAACGTATCACCTTCTTTTCCGCCGATTCGACAAAAGAAGAGAGTCTTCGCCCTGGAGAGAGATCAGGCAGTAGTGGAAGAAGTTCGTAAATTACAAGAGGCGGGCTTCATTCAGGAGGTTTACTATCCCGAGTGGTTGGCAAACGTCGTCATGGTGAAAAAGAGCAGCGGAAAGTGGAGGATGTGCGTAGATTTTACCAATCTAAACAAAGCATGCCCTAAGGACAACTATCCTCTACCGAGGGTCGACCTCCTGGTGGATTCTACGGCCCAACACCAGCTGTTAAGCTTCATGGACGCGTTCTCGGGATATAACCAGATCCTAATGGACGAAGCTGATCGAGAAAAGACTTCGTTCGTGACAAGCCAAGGCCTCTTTTGCTACAAGGTCATGCCGTTCGGCTTGAAGAATGCAGGTGCAACATACCAGAGGCTTATGAACAAGATGTTCGTAGAACAGATCGGGAGAAATGTCCAGGTATATGTCGACGACATGCTAGTAAAAAGTCGAAGAAAGGAGGATCATTTGAAAGACCTGAAGGAGACCTTCGATACCCTCCGCTCCTACAACATGAAGCTAAATCCAGCCAAGTGTGCCTTTGGAGTGACAGCTGGAAAATTCCTAGGATACATGGTGTCCCAACGAGGTATCGAAGCCAACCCAGAAAAAATCCGAGCTATAATGGAAATGACGCCTCCCAGAAACGTGAGGGAAGTACAGAGCTTTAACGGCAAGATTGCTGCGCTTAGCAGATTCGTATCCAGGACGACGGATAGGTGCCTCCCGTTCTTCCGCACACTGAAGAAGTCCTTCGAATGGACGGACGAATGCCAACAAGCGTTTGAAGACCTCAAAACCTACCTATCATCGCCGCCACTGTTAACCCCCTCCCAACCAGGCGAAGAACTATTCCTCTATTTAGCCGTTTCTCCAGCCGCCGTCAGCGCAGCCCTAGTAAGGGAAGACAGCAAGGTACAAAGGCCGATGTACTACGCCAGCCGAGCACTCCACGGGGCAGAAGGAAGATACTCGCCTCTAGAAAAGTTGGTCTTCGCTCTAGTGACGGCAGCCCGCAAGCTAAAGCCCTACTTTCAAGCTCATACGGTGGTCGTACTGACTGACAAACCCATACGATGAGCAATGAGTAGCCCTGATGCTGCGGGACGTATGGCCTTATGGGCAGTAGAATTGAGCGAGTTTGACATAAAATATCGCCCCCGCACTGCCATCAAAGGGCAAGTACTCGCTGACTTTATCGCGGAGTTCACATATCAAGAAGATCAGGGGGGGAGAGCTCCCAATGGGACGTGTTCACCGATGGGTCGTCAAACAAAAAAGCTGGCGGAGCGGGAGTCGTACTTCGTTCACCAGAGGGTGATGAGATCGAATGCATGATTCGACTTGATTTCCCTACAACCAACAACGAAGCAGAGTATGAAGCCCTCATAGCGGGCTTAGATCTGGCAAAGGCCATGGGAGCCGTAGATACGGTAGTCCATTGCAACTCTCAGGTAATCACTAATTAGATAAACGGTGACTACGAATGTAAGGGAGAGAGGATGAAGATGTACTTGGAACAAGCAAAGAGGAAGGTGGACGAGCTCCAGGCAAAAGTTGTTCAAATTCTAAGAGGAGACAACGAGCAAGCCGACCGTCTTGCAAAAGCTGCATCCGTGGAACACGTGATCGTCCCCGGCAAGGCACTTTCTTTTACTCAGCTCGCGCCACTGATAGATGTCATCAGTGTGCAGGAGGTAAGATCCGAAAACGATTGGACCACCCCTCTGATCGCTTATCTCAAAGAGGGCATCCTACCTAAAGAAAAGGAAGCTGCAAGGAAGCTGAAGGTCCAGGCAGCAAGATTCATCTTAATAAGGGGCGTCTTATACAAAAGAAGTTTCTCCCGACCGTACTTAAGGTGTCTAGGACCTGAAGAAGCGGACTACGTCATGAGAGAAATACATGAAGGAATCTGTGGCAATCATTCAGGGTCGCGATCGCTGGTCCACAAATTAGTCCGGGCCAGATACTATTGGCCGACCATGCAGAAGGACGCCCAGACATATGTCAAGACATGCGACAAGTGCCAACGGTTCAATAACCTCATCAAGCAGCCAGCTGAAGAACTGACCCCGATAACTGCTCCATGGCCGTTCGTCCAATGGGGGTTAGATATCATGGGCCCATTCCCGACGGCAGCTAGGCAGCTGAAGTTCCTAATAGTCGGAATCGACTACTTCACCAAATGGGAGGAAGCTGAAGCCTTAGCCACTATCACCGAGAAGAACGTACGAAGTTTTGTTTGGAAAAACATCATTTGCAGGTTTGGAATTCCAAGAGTCCTGATCTCGGACAACGGTAAACAGTTCGACAATAATGCCTTCCGGGACTTCTGTTCGTAATTAGGGATCAAAAACCATTACTCTTCCCCTGCTCATCCCCAAGCCAACGGACAAGTCGAAGTCACGAACCGATCCTTGCTTCGGATAATCAAAACTCGGCTCGAGGGGGCAAAAGGCATATGGCTGGAGGAACTACCCAGCGTGCTATGGGCCTACAGAACAACCGTCAGGACCCCCACAGGAGAAACTCCATTCAGGCTAACATACGGAAGTGAAGCCGTGATACCAGCTGAGGTCGGGCTCGCAAGCTACAGAGTGGATAACCACGACGAAGGAAGGAACGACGAGGCCAGGCGTCTAGAGCTGGACCTAATCGACGAAATTAGGGCGACAGCTGAATAGAGGCTCGCGAGATACCAGAACCTCATGGCCAAACACTACAATTCCCGAGTCAAGCACAGGAACTTCGAAATTGGAGACCTCGTCCTAAGGAAGGTAATGGGCACCTCCAAGGACCCTACACAAGGGAAGCTCGGCCCGAACTGGGAAGGGCCCTATAAAATAGCGTCATGGCTAAGGAAGGACACCTACCACTTGGAAACTTTGGACGGACTAAAACTACACCACCCATGGAACGCCGAGCACCTCAGAAAGTACTACCAATAGAAAACAAAGAACGCTACTCCTCATTTCCAGTCTACTTCTTTTAGTCATTTACTTTAGTCTTTTATTTTACTTAAAGCCCAAAGGGCTAAGGTTTATTCATTTTGAACAATTTTATATTTATGTATGCCTTCAACACAGTAAGAGGAATTTATTCAGTAAACAACTTGTGCAACTGTTAGGTAGACGGAACAACAAAGTAGACGACCAAGCTAAAATCCACTAAAGTGGACGAAGCTACCAAGTCCACGAAATGAACGATCTAAAGATCGCAAAGTGGACGACCTTAGTCTGCGACATGAACGACCCTAAAAGTGGACGCCCCCAAGTCCACAAAGGTGACGACCTTAAGTCCACAAAGGACGGGTCGACTATTGAATCCGCGCAATAGATAAAGTACTACATCAAGTCCACAAAGTGGACGGACCTACAACAAGATCCATAATGGACGACCTTTAATCCGTCAAGATAAGGGAAAATTGGTCCACGAAGTCCATAAAATGAACAATCCCAATCGTAGACGACCTTGTGTCTACAGATTAGACGGACCTAAAAGTTACCAAAGGATCGACGGCCACAGGATTGACGGCCTTATGACTACAACATTGACGAAATCTCTACTTAATCTACACAACGGGTGACCTCAAACCCACAAAATCCCCAAAGTAGTCAACATTACGTCCACGACGACCTTTTAAACGGCCTTAAATCCATAAGATGGACGAAGTGGGCAACCCCACAAAGAAAAAGGGATATACAAAACTCACAAAGCAAGCAGCCTCGTCAAAATAGGCAAAGCCCACGATTAAAATACAAAGACATTATAAGATTCAATCCAACGGCACGAAAGCGACGGAAAAGAAATAACACTTGGGAAACAATAAACATTAGATACTATAAAATAAAATTGTCTTTACAAAAAGCCCAGAAACACGGGCGTCAAGCATCAGGATTCGTTACAAACTAAAAAACAAGTGTTTACAACAAGGTTTACAAAGCAGAAGGAGCAGTTGACGGAGACAGGACGACGACCGGAGTAGAACGATCCTCGGCATTAGGTCTTCCCGCTTCGAGACCAACTGACGGATCTAAAGTGACGGACCTCTCCAAGGCCGGTTGGGCAAGGACAAAGTTGCCGTCTCTGGAGTCTGCCATAGGCTCGGTAGCCTCGTCATCCTCCTCGAGGATGGATTCACCCGCCGGGGTTGACGGTATGGGCTCATCCATGCTTATCCCAGATAAATCCAAGTCAGGATGGGCACACTTTACCTGCTTCAAGCAATCTTCGAAGCCGTCAGCGTAGTAGACGGCGCAAGAATCGACGAATGATTGGGAATCCTTGAATTCCGCCACGGCGTCATTCCTGGCCGTCTCCACCTGACTCATCAACCCTTGAAGCTCTTTTTCTACCGTCAGCTTTGCCTCGTCAGCCAGGCCCCGTTGACGGGTCTCCTCCGCCAGTTTATCCGTCAGCCTCTTCACCTCTCCGGCTAAGTGGACGTTGGCCTCCTTATACTGCTGCTGAGCGTCTACGGCATTCCTGAGCCGGGTGTGCAGACGGGAGGTCACCGCTTCCTTAGCCATGCATTTGTCCCGCAGGAACTTCATCCGGACCATGGCCTGCAAAACATGAAAATAAAGTCAGTCCGTTATAAGATCGACCATGTAGCATAACGAGAATAAAAAATATACCCGAGTAAGGTCGAAAAGCCCTGACGACCCTATCTCGTCCGTCGGTTGCTCGTCGCAGAGCTCCATCTCCTCCTCCTTCAAAATGGACTCCGCCACTTCTACGGCGTAGTCCTTGTGGGTAAGGAGGTGACGGACAGGGTCAGCACTGACGGCACTTAATTCCGTCATCAGGCCCTTGCCAGCCCCATGGGAAGCTTTCGAGGGCGACGGCTTCTTAGAAGACTTAACCCCAGGCGAAGGGACAACCCTCTTCCCAGAACGGTCATCACCCCCGTCAGCTTTTCTTTTAGCCCCCTTGACGGCCTTCGGAGCTGACGACGGCGTCGCCTCCCCTCTGGCCTTTGCTTCCTCCTCTTTCCTCTTGGCAGCGGCGGCAACACGTATCCTTTGCTTAGCCGATTCCATTTCTGTCAAGAGATAACAATAGGATCAGAAGAAAACAATGGACAGAGTTGACGGAATCTTTAGGAGATACTTACGGCGACAGGAGAGGTCGTTGAGTCATCGAGCTTCCTCTGTCGGCTCTAGGCCCCCACAAAATAGATGTAAAGTGTCGAGGGTGATCAAGTCCCTACACTTAATCTCCTCCAAAGGGATGGACGTTACCCGATGGATAAAGTCCTCCTGCTCCTTCGTCACACGTGGACGGACGTTCGCTGAAAAAGAAAAGAGACGAATTAGAAATTAAACATAAATGAAATAAAGGAAGTTGACGAGGTCAACCTGAGTCCCGGACGTATGCCCAAGTATTGTCAAAAAAGCCATTTGGCATTAATTTCCACTCCTCTGGACGGCATACCCAATTCGTCCCTTCCACAAAGAAGTATCTGCCCTTCCACTTTCTATTGGAGTCAGGCATATCAGACACCAACTTCAACTCCTTCTTCCTCGCAGAGAAATGAAATATCCCTTTTGACGAGGAAATATGTTGGGGCCTATAACACCAAAAAAACTCGTCTAGGGTGAGTTGACGGTGTCCACCACTTAGACGGCCCCACAAGATCTTGGCTCCAATAACGGTTCTCCAAGCATTAGGAGTGATCTGACTGACGGATGTACCCAAAAAATTTGCCAACTGACGATGTAAAGCCGTCAGCGGTAACCTTAGCCCCGCTGCGAACATGGAATCATACATGCCCACGTCCGCAGTACGTCCCGAATAACATCTCTCACCTTCCTCGGGGAGACGAATCGGGATATTGACGGGTATTTGGTAACGAGCTCGAAGATTCCTAAACACATTCTCCGTCATCGTTGGTGAAAACTTGTTGACTGACCACTCTTTGGGGAGAATGAAAGGACGATCGTCATAAGCACCCGAAGTACTCTCTAAGGACGTCTCGTCACTATCATCCTCGACCCCGTCACTAGGATTCTCTCCATCTCCAACCTTACCACCTCTACTTGTTGCTTCCTCTCCGTCAGAAGATTGGGTTGATGTTTCCCTCTCCGACGAACGGGACAAGCCCTCCTCGAGCCCCCGACTTGACGGGAAGACCTCGTCATAACCCGCTCCCTCGCGGATCGACGATTCCTCACTCGACATCTGACTTCCTACAAACGATGGGTATAATCTAAGAACCTAGGTTGACGACCTCACCAAAGGAAAGTACCTAAAGAATAAGAATAAAATGAGAGAAACTTACGGGTAATAAGCCCTTTGAATGAGGTTGACGGTCTCGAAAGGTTGACAACTTCGGGGCGACGAAGCTAGCAAATGAACGTGACGCTTTGGCTCTCAAAAGATCGCAGATGTTGGAAAGTTCGAAATGAAGGAATAGGAGGTATATATATAGGAAAAAGGGGGCACGGAGGACGAAGCGACGCGCTCGTCGCAGATCGAGGCGAATCAATTTGAACCACGTGTCCTGGTAATTAATGAAAGCCGCACGAAGATTTTAAGTATTTACTCCATAGCTCGTCAGGAGAGACTGACGAGGCTATGGAGTAGGGGGCAGCTGATAGGGGTCATTCTGAAGATACAAAGCTAACGAGCTTAAGACTGGCAACCCTGGGGCTGACGAACTCAAATCTAGGGAGACCCAAAGCTCACGACCCCAAAGAGACGGGAACATGAAGGCGACGACTTCCACCGACAAGCCAACCTTAAATGCATAAGCCAAGCCGACGGGAACAGGCTGACGAGGTTAGTCTGGGCTCCGTCTACAACCTTGTTTGACCAACACGCATACACATGATTCTTGAATGACACGTCTAATTAAGGAGACTCCTACAAGGGCAAGGATTCTAGGAGATACGTGGGATCCAAGTATTACTGTCCTAAAAGGAAAAGAACTCATTGGCCAAGGTTTGGCCCAACGCTACTATAAATACCCCAAGACCCTCTCAAAGCAAGGTACGCACAAATAACTCAACTCTAGCACTCTAGTGTTGAAGATAAAGGTTTCTAACTTGACCTTCGGAGGGTCTTCGGCCGGTACCACACCGGTGCCCTTTCTTAGGTCTCCGCTCTTTTTGTTGTGCAGGTACGTCATCAGTAGCACGTGCGGACCGTGTAGCTTACTGACGATCTCGGGCATCATCGGTGGTCAAAATACTATGTTCATTTTTTCTACTGAAAATCAATAAATAAAATGTTATCAAAATTCTTAGATCCAGGCATTTTGCTCTGTTCTTTCTCAAGCTAATTAGTTTAAACCATTTATTGCAGCGTTTAATGATGTATCTGTTTTTGGAGATACAAATTTGGAATTTCCTTCATTTCTTTCGAACCGATCTGTTGTTGAGATTCACATGGATGTTGGTCACAAGAATGAACTTGACATCAACATAGATCTTCCTCTACATGCACGCTATCCGGTAAGTGATAAGGATATTAAGAATTGTGTTTAAAGAAACAGAACTATTCGTTATCCCTTCTTTCATAATTTAGCATCTGATAGTGTTTCTTAGTTCTCCTATGAAACATCTGGCCAAAATTTCTACACATGGCTGGATAACATGATTTTTCCTTTTGATATATATATATATATATATATATATATATATATATCATTATGCATGCGTACTACTAAGGAGTCTGTCCTTGCAATTCTGATTATGATAAGCATCTTAGAGTCAAGTAGGCATCATTGGGGACAGCTCAGACTATTTAATTTTAATGGCTGTTGATGTCAGAGAAGTATAAGGATTTATAAAAAGTCTTATTTTAAAAATAGTTTTCTGTTGTTGCCTTACTAAAATTGGTTTATCAAATATTATTACAATTACATGGATTTTAGCTACTATTACAGAGGGGGAAGTTAACGGATGTTAGGGCATTGGTTAAATGACCATTTTTATAAATTTTTATGGGAAAAGGAAAAAAGAAAAGGAAAGAATTTGACAGCTTTTTATATTTTCTATGTATTAAAATTTTTCTGATCCATTAACCAATGTTCTAAGACACCTGTTGACCCATCTTTGTTATAAAAGTCTCTTAATCCATCTTGTTGAGGTCTATATAAGTGATCATAGTTTGGTTTGTTTGAGTTGTAGGCTTGTCATCCTATCTACTTCACACTCATTTTCTTCTCTTGACCTGCTTTTTTTTTTTTTGTCTATTGAATCGTAAGTCTTTCTTGTCTCTCCTGTTTTAGGTAAATGAAAATTGTGGTTACTGTATTCTTCCAGCAAAACTTTTTAATCCTAAGCTTTAAATTATCTCTTATGAGGATGAAATGTTCTTGATGTATGTGTACTCAATGCAAATTTTATTTTATTTTTTCTGTAAATACTTTTTGCCTAAATTTTCGTTTAATGTCTGCATAAAGTCAATTCTTCAACAATTTTGGAACAATGAAAATCTCAAAGGAAAAGTGTAGATATCAATTTATGGTAAATTTTATCTTTTTTTGAATGATTTATGAGATTTCTATGAACAGCATAGTATTGGTTTAGCATTTTTTGTTCCAGTTTTTCCAAAGAGCAGTGTTTATTACTAATTTAGTGATATCACAAAACTTTCAGTATTGGTTACATTGAAGGTGATGTTAGGATCTCTGGATTCCCTAAGATTCAAGAAACCTTTGCAAGAATTTCTGGTTACTGTGAACAAACTGACATTCACTCACCTCAAGTCACTGTGAGGGAATCCTTGATTTACTCAGCTTTCCTTCGTCTTCCTAAAGAAGTCAGCAATGAAGAAAAGAAGGTAAAATATTCTATAACTATTATAAACTGTCGTAAACCTTGTATAATGGCTCAATTGGATTCAATTTGGTTAGAGATATTCAGAAGGATGGAGGCATACTGACAATGAAGGATTTGCAAAGTTATAAAGTCAAATTGAAAGAACCAATATCTGCTAACTTTTTAGGGCTTAAATTGCTTGCAATGCCTCCTCCTTGAGGTGGTCCTCCAATGATACTTGTGAGTATATTTCTGATCAGCTTTGGTGTCATATTCTTTGTTTTCTTCTTCTTCTTTTTTTTTTGGATTTTTTTTTTGACCCACCTTTATGTCTGCTACCACAGATGTTAAACATTCTTTCTCAATATGCCATCCCTTTGGGTGTTTCTGGCCCCCTTGGGTTCCATCGAGAAATTGAAGCTTTGAAACATGTATTTGCTGTGAGGATGAATCTTGGTGATCCTGACTTTGTTGATGTGTCAAAAGTTCTAGCTGATATGCTCTCTCCTAAGTTTGCTGAAGAATTAAAGAAACAAATAAAAGACTATATGACATTTGATCCTAGTCATTATGGTGGCAGGTAAGCTGCTTCATTTGTAGAGAATTGGTTTGTATATAACATTTTGAAGATAAATAACTTATATCCAACCTTTTTATATTATATTAATTTATATTGATTTTTTGAAGCACTTAGCTTTGTGTTGTCTTAAATTCTTGCATGTAATTTTACAGAATCCAATCATGTTGTGTCATCTTAGTGCCAAAGTTAAGGTCTTAAATTTAGTTCACTTTTTGGTGCTTATATGAAAAACCTGAAGTGTCTAATCCAGAAAAGCAATGGTTACATGTCCAATATTGAAGTTTCTCTGGTTTATTTTTCTGGTGATGCTCCTCAGACATTGAATAAATCATCAACTTGTGGTCTATGTTAGTTGTGTCACAATTTAGTTGGTAATGAAAGTGTCCATTTGAGTATTGTGGAGAAGTAGTAAATCTAGAGGACGAGTATGAAGATGATTTATAAAGGATTATAATCTGGACATTGTGCATGCGATTTATTCTAATTACACATTCAGTGTTTCTTACATAGAAATATTTTTTGCCTCAAATTTTATATTGGTTGACTTTTTTTTTTTTTTTGAGAAGGCCACTTCTCATTCATTTGGGTGGTTAAATTTGAATGAAAATGTCTATTACAGAGGCTGCAATTTGGATATTATGGGCAGAAGTTAATGCTTAACTATAACTGTAACTTGTCTTTACCTCTTCATGTCTATCATTTATGGGCAGAAGTAAGTATAATTTCAACTTCTTGTTTTTATCAGTTTCTTATGTGGGATCTGATGGATGGAAAAAGTTCTCTGGACCAGTGGAACAGGAAATGGTTGAAGTAGCTGGGGCAGAAGGCTCATGCTGAAGTTGGACACTCTGCTGTAGATGTTCTTTCCTTTAAGAGATGGAGTCCAAGACATGCGTAGAAGGCCTGCCATCCTTTAAGCACATGCATTTCCAGTTGGTTTTTGTACATGTTTTGTAGTTAGTGCAGTCTGTAAGTTTATCACTTACAAGAGACTTTATTTGGTTTTGTAGTTAGTGCAGTCTGGAAGACCTCATTTCATTTCGGAGGATTTAGGCAAGAAGAGACTTTATTTGGTTCAGTAACCGTGATATTGTATAGTTGTTTTGTTTTTCATTTTTTTCGTTTTATGCTACTCTCGTTTGGGAACAAGCAACTGTATATTATAGACTATTTACCAATAAAATGGAGCTTATAGGAGATGAGGTACCATTGGACACTGGTTTATTAATAGTAGCAATGTTTTAAATTCCATTTTGCACCAAATAAAGTCTTCCAGTACCAAAAAAAAAAAAAAAAAAAAAACAAAATACCTTCTTCTATATTGGGATGTTCTTAGCATTTTGCTCATTTTTGTGTCGAGCATTTTTATGCATTTTTAACTCCCCATCAATTGAGTAATTACCAACGAGTGAGATGATAATAATATAGATATATTTAGAGAAAAAAATTAGAAATTAGTTGTAACAGTTATGGAGATAGGCAAATAAGTACTCGAGTGTACTGGACTCGGGTACTAGATAGTACTCGAGTCCAAGATACTCGAGTACTGACTTGCTGGCCCAAGTTTTGGCCCGAATGGTACTCGAGTGTAGAAGACTCGGGTACTTTATTAGTACTCGAGTCCTACATAGTCGAGTACCAGGTGACCCAGATTTATTACACACCTACTCTTACCACTTCTGGCGCGCCAACCACTGATGTAAATGCACAATAAATGGTACTCGAGTTCTGTGAACTCGAGTACCTTTTAACACAAAACTCCCCGTCAGCTTTATCCATTTTCAGTATCTATCTCTTACCACTTTTGTGCTCTTACCACTTCAAGAGTACATGTGCGAGTCAGTCAGAAACTGGGGAGTAGGGACTTCACTGTTGGGCCACCATCTGAAATTCTTTGAGCACTGTCACTATCTCCATTGACCAACGTGCTATCCTTTACCTTGTAGTCAAGTGTGTTGTGACTGGCAGGTAATGGTTATATATTTACATGCTCAATTGATGATCCGTTGTGTTTGCAATATGAGATTTTTATGCATGAGTTAAATGCCTTCAATGCTTAGTTTTTACATTGTGTTTGTATGGGACTTTTATGCATGAGTCTCATGTCTTTAGTTTCAAACTGTTTCACCATGAAAAAGCTCATCAAGAAAAAAGTTGTATAACTAATATTAAATTAATTTAATTGAAATTTGTTTTAGAGAAATAGGAAAATATATATGTACAAAATTAGAATATTACAGAAATAATAATATTACATAAAATTATATATATTGCATGAATGCTAACATGCACTACATTTTTTACATATTAATGCTTTTCTTTTTTTGACAAGCTTTTCATGACCTGTAGGCCTGCATAATGCATTATGGAGTCATACGTTACAACTTTAAGTGTGGGTTTTTCATATATTTAACTATTAATTGAATAATTTTTATTTCAAAAAATTGTAGGTATAATTAAATATTATGTGCAATATATTAGATACTTAAATTAAATTCAAATACATAGTTATATTTGTAACACCTTGAGTTTCAATATTAACTATGTACAATTGCTCATATATATATATATATATATATATTTATATATTGTCAAAACAAATGGAGCACAAGTATAAAAGAATCAAGGTTGACCATAGCAAATAGAGAGCATGCATATAAAGATTTTTTTATATAGAACCACTGTGTGAACAGCAGATGAAAAAGTAATTGGTTGTGCAACTCCATAAACAACTAATCTATTGTAATAAAAATTTTAACTTTCTAAGAATCTTGTAACTTAATTTATTGTTGCATTTTTATATTTCCAATTAACAATATATAAGATTCAAATACTCCCACCTGAACTAAATATGTATAAAAAAAAACAAACTTAACCATACCCAATGCACACCAACAGTAGTAAATCGGATCCTTTTATGAGTGCCATGAATATTCTATTTTGCTACAGTCATGTTGCAGTACCATTGGGGTTGTTGGACATGAAGATGATGTTAGTTTGTGTGGTAGTCCATTGCCTTATTTATATGGTAATAATAACTCATAACACAATGTTGTTTTAACTTGACTTTTTTTTTTTTTAATTTAAAATGTAAATATGATTGTATTTGAATTGTTCATTTGATTATGGTTCTTAATTATGTCAAAACACTAATAATTTTTTTTAGGGTGATTTCATTTTGAAAACCATTATTTGACAATGAGATATTTCATAATTTTTGTTATGAGAGAAATTTTATAAATTGAGTTAACTAAAACCCACAACTAGATATACTTTACAAATTCAATTATTCAATTATCTATATGTCTATGATTGAGTTTGAATATAAATTGTTTTTGTCATACGCCAAATTTATGTAAGGGGATATGTTCTTATGACAACTTTTATATTGTTAATAATAGGTCGGTGATGGATTTTCACTTTTTCTATGTGTACTACGATGGAGAGATGTATTATCATCAGTTGCATGGGTTGTCATACCAAGGCTTGAAACAAAAGCAAAAATGTGTTAGGGTGAAGCGTGGGATAGGCTTTGTGAAATTGCAACGAAGAGTATTGAAGGTGATGGGGTTAGACCACTCTAGGCATAACATTTCCATTGTGTATCGAGCACCTTAACAGGTTGTAGACACCCATGTTTTCTACAATTCACTACAGTTATCGAGTGGTGCCCAAGTGAAGATGATGTGGGAAATTGTTGAACAAATGGTGGTGAAAGGATTCATTGCTTCGGAGCTCTATGTCACTGTTGAGCCCACCATAGTAGAGGTCGGAGAGGGTTCACAACATGTTGTTCTGAATGGAACTGTAGATGAGCACATTGAGTCAATACCATTACAGTTTTATCAAGGTTGTGCAGAAAACATAGGAGATGGGTATGGTAGTGAACAGTGGCAGACATTTCCCCATGCTTCACACATTGAGGAGGATTAAGGGGCCCATGAAGTGCATGAAGGAGAGCATGTATCTCATGATGAGCTGCATGGGGGCACATCCGAAAATGAAGATGATCACGGATGTGGTGATGATGCAACCCATCTTGATATTACTAGGGATGACTTTGAGGAGCTCCTAGATACCATTGGTGAACATGAGGATATTGATCATATCGAGGATGTGGTTGTAGAAGAGAATAGAGACACATGCCCTGGTCCCGATCCTACGCCGGAATGGTTCACCAAAAACACTTGGGATAATATGTTTGATCCATCACCGGTTATGCAAGCGGAAGTATCAAGTTGGACGCCAGGGGAGCAGCCAATGAAAGGAATGGTATTCGCGACTAAATTGGCAGTGCATCATGCATTGACTTGGTACGCACTACGACAGAATTTTAGTTTCAAAACTGAGCATTCAGACTCAGAGAGGCTTATGGTGGGTTGTGAGGATGATTCTTGTCCATGGTCAGTCCGTGCGATATGTTGCAAGGGAGACAATGTCTGGAAGATCGCAAAATGCAAGAGCCCCCACACGTGCGACAAAATTCAGAATGCTCATGATGGTCGAATGATTGATTTGGCATTCTTAGAATACGTACTTGAGCGCTATATACGAGAAGACCCTGCGTATAAGATAAAGAACTTACGCCACGTTACTCTGGCAGACTTAAAACACGAAGTATCTCACTACAAGGTATTCTTTAACTTGCATTCTTTTTTCAATACAATGTAGAGACATCAATCTTCTATGAAGTATAAGCATGATATTTTTTTCTCAAAACCCATGAATACCTTATGTTATGCAAATTGAAATTGAAAAAGAAAAAAAAAAGGGAATAAAGAGAAAGAAATATTTTCTTCATCTTATTTAACTTGTATTCATTTCTAACGTAATCATTATGGTTCACATATAAGGTTTGGGATGCCAAACAAAAGGCCATTGCAGCTATATACGGGGATTTTAAGGAATCTTATGCAGAGTTGCCGCGTTTTTTGGCAGGACTTAAGGATGTAAGTCCGAGTACAAAGTATAAGTTAGTAGTGGACGATAATTATGAATAGGGAACTTGTACATTCAAGTCCGTATTTTGGGCGTTTCGTCCATGTATTGTTGGGTTCAAGAATTGTACGCCTGTGATTAGCATTGATGCAACTCACGTCTATGGAAAATATAGAGGAAATTTGATGATTGCAATGGCGACAGATGCTAATAATAAGATTTATCCACTAGCCTTTGCCATTGTCGAGAGTGAGAGCACAGAGACTTGGGGTTGGTTCTTGGCTTGTATAAGAAGGTATGTTACTGACCGGCGACACCTGTGTGTCGTATCTGACAGACACCCTAGGATACAAGCTATCTTCAGAGACACTAATCGAGACTTTCTGCAGCCTCCCATGACAGAACATCGTTACTGCCTTCGTCATCTATACAGTAACGTCAACACTAGATGGAAAAATGAAACTTTAAAGAATCTAGTATGGAGGGCAGCAAGTGCTACCCAAGAGCGAAAGTTTAATGCCACCTTTGATTTAATTGAGAATGTGAACGGGGATGCTCACCAATATCTGAAGGATGTGCCCAAAGAGAAATGGGCTCTAGCTTTTGACAAGGGTTACCGTTATGGGGCGATGACTACAAACGTCTCTGAGTGCTTCAATGGTGTTCTAAAGGGTGCTCGTAGCCTGCCCATTACGGCAATAGTGAAATACACATAGTTCAAACTGAATGCTTATTTTGATGATCGTCGCAATAAGAGCATAGAGCAGTTGAATTCGGGAAAAAAAATGGTGTAAATATGCCTTGGATATCTTTATGAGAAATAAGGTGAAGGCAGAGCATCACAGGGTGACGAGATTGAGCGCGCAACAACAATCATATCAAGTAGATACACCGCAAAATCCAGGGAGTGCGGGACATGGGGATCACACACATGAAGTTAATCTGCTACAAAGAACTTGCACATGTCAGAAATGGAAACTGTACAAAATACCATGTTCACATGTCATTGCAGTTTGTATTAGGTACCAACATGATGCATAGCAGTACATTGACCAATGCTATAGTGTGGACGCACTGTTCCGGAGCTATGCTCCCGTTTTCCCTGCGTTGAAAGATAGATTATTATGGCCAAATCCTACAGAAACTCGAAGGGTCCTCCCTAACCCCCGATTGATCCGAGAGAAAGGTCGTCCTGTCTCAACACAAATCAGGAATGAGATGGACGAGGGTGGGACAAGGCCTATAACCACACTATGGAAGGAGGGGGGGAGGAAGGTGCAATGCGGGTTGTGTGACCAAGAGGGGTATAATCGAAGAACATGCCCTAAGCGGAATGAGGGCCCGACGAGTGGTGGTCTCGTGGACTAGGTACGCTAAGTTTGAACCGTGGCATCCTTCTAATTCTTCAACGTGCAGAGTACAAACTTTTTTTTACTACTATAAATGTACATGCATCTTTTATCTAAAACTACTCCTTTGAGAAATTTTGGAGATGTATATTTTGCCGTCTTCTTTGATTAGCATGTGTCTTTTTTAGCTTACATTAAAAAAAATTAAAAAAAAAAAAAAAAACATTGAGTTTGAGTTTTGATGTTGAGAAAATAAGAGGTGAGAAGGAAAAATATTGGGTTATGTTTTATTGTTTTTAGTTAAAAAAGTGAATAATATTCTGTTCGATGATATATGTTGATTATCTTAAGCTCTGCCTCTACGATTTTGTTATGGTAATTTGTTATGTAATTAGGGTTTGGTTGGTTCTGTAGGTAATGATTTTGTGGTGTTAGTGTTTCATGTATTATTTGCTTGGTTGAGTTGAATTTCTTTTTTCTTTTTTAGGGAGTAGAGAGAAATTGTTAGAATATATTAATCAATGTGGTTTTGTGGTTCAATATGGTTCATTGCAATTGAATGGGGTTGTTATTAGTTTAGGTGTTGTTGAGCTCATGATTTTTTGTTTTGTTTTGTAAGCTGCTTTTCCGAGTTGGATGTCACAGTATTTGCAAAAGATTGCTTCATACAATGGGTAACAATTGCAGTTCTCATTGCCTTTTGTTTTAATTTGTGGTTATTTCTTGGGTATTGAATGAATTTAATTAGTTTCATCAGGAGAAAATATGTAATCTTTCTCTTGATGGTTGACAAAATTGTATTTACTATTTAATTAGAACCTTAAAGCTTATAAGTCCATTACAATCTTTGATAATTGCTAAGAAGTTAAAAAGGCAATTTCTGATTTCTAGTTTTATAGATACAGTTGCTATATGGTTATAACTTAGAAACTCTCGTATTTTATAGTTTGTGATGTAGTTTACACACTTGAGTATCTTTTTGATAATTGTGGTATGCATTGCTTGCACTTTGTGCTGTATTGACCAGTTTTTTTTCTTTCCATTGTTTCAATTTTCAGGCGGCTAACTATTTGAATAATAAGGGGTTGTTGGATTTAACCTGCAAGACTGTGGCAGACATGATGAGGGGAAAGACTATAGAAGAGATTCGCCACAAATTTCACATCAAGAATGATTACACCCCAGAAGAAGAAGACGCAGTTCAGAGGGAGAACCAGTGGGCATTTGAGTGACATAATTATAAAGAATTGTTCACATGCAGCTAGCTGCATTTAGTTTTAAGAATGTTGACACAGTGATAGGGTTCAACTTTTTGTAGTTGCATGAAGAGAAAGATTTTGTAGTTGCACACAGCTAGCTGCATGAAGAGAAAGATTTTGTATGGAAAGTTCAATGACTCCATCAATCTAGAGAGAGACATGGTTCCCCTTGTTGCTATGTAATAATAACTTGCTGAATTTAGTTTGGTTGCTTGTTCATGATGGGAACATGGTTCCATTTGTTGCTATGTATTTAGATAGTTCAAGCAATTAACTGCTGTATTCAGTCTTTTTCTCATGTAAAATGACTTGGCTTGTTATGCTAATATTGTCAGATGGTAAAATACCCAGATTGGTACCTGAGTTTACTGGACTCGAGTACCGTATGCAGTACTCGAGCCTACTAAACTCGGGTACCAATGCAGCCATGCAAAAGCAAACTGGGCTGAACCATTGGTACCCGAGTTTCATGTACTCGAGTACGAAAATACAGTACTCGAGTCCACTAAACTCGGGTACCAATACAGCCATGCAAAAAATAAACTGGGCTGAACCACTGGTATCCGAGTTTCATGTACTCGAGTACGCCAATACAGTACTCGAGTACATGAAACTCGAGTACATAATGGGCATTATTTTAATCCCAAATGCCATGTCAGCTATGCTACAGTGGAAACTCGAGTACTGAAAAAAGTGGTAGATTGCTGTTTATTTCGCAAACAGTGTTTTTTGGCTAAAAATTTTAAAAAATGGTGATATTTCGCCAATTTCGCCTGCCCAGGGGTCCCAAAGTATTGAAGTGTTTAAGAGCCAATCCGATTTAGTCTTTATCACAGGCACTATCTTCGGCGAGATCTTAACAACCTCATTATCAGGTACGGTTGTCTCGTAGTTCATAGGCCACTCCATGGCCACCGTATGGCAAGATTCCCATGAGTCTAATATCAAAGGTGTTTGTTTTGTTCACCAAACTATCCCACTCCGCCATGGAATTGACTGTGACAATGGTTGTGCTCTTTGTAACTCGCCTCGCCTCTGAAACTGAGCCAGTGGCTGATTGGTTAGACCCACAACTAGTCCTACATGACCCAACGGATCATGCCTAGTCGAAGAAAACAAGAAAATTCCTTTCTTCTCGAAGAAATCACAGTTCTAAGGTTGATTCGAGTTCTTGAAGATGGGTCCGAATGGGGTTGTTCTTTAACAACTCGTGCTCATGTAAATGACGTTCCTTTCTTGCCGCTAAGGTGTTTGCCGAAAATCCCGTGAAAACCCCTTGTGGTCAATACAACTTTAGCTGATCCACTAAAGCTTTGGGTCTTAATAGAAGAGTAAATAAAAAAATAAAAAAAGAAAAGAAAAAGGATTGGCAAGGAAAAGGAAACAGAGAAAGCTCTTTCCCTTCCTTAACTTAATCACGGCTCCAGCTGAAAAGCTCATTGCCAAATTCAGGGAAGTCTTCTCTACTTTATTTATCCTATGCCTTTACTTTTCTCTTGAAGCTTGACTTCATTTGGTTATATCAATTTGAGAACCAATGTATAAATTTGGCTTCACGCATGGTTGCAAGACATTTTTATTATAATTATATATTAAATATGGTCCTTGCTTTGTTACAATCACTATTAGCCTTTTCAAAGTCAGCTTATTTATTACGAGCAACTTCAAGAACGTGTTATGTTCTTTCTAAGCCTTTTGGATGATGCCTAAGCTAGACTTTACTACCTTTTGCAGCTAAGAGCCTTCATTGGCTTATGTTCCCTTTTATTTATTTTCTTCTTTAAGATTCTTGTGAAGCTTTAAGGTGCTTTTAATCACATTCGCACTTGGGTTGAAAGTAAAATATGGCTGTTATTTCGTTTTGAAGCTGATGTTGGTTGGCCTAACAAGTAGCCACCAATTTTGAAGATGTTTATGTAGTAGACATGACTTATATTACTTGCTTCTATTTGCTGAAATAAATCTGTATACTCACAGTATACTCACACTAGATATTCTTTGTCGAGGTGTTTAGATTAAAGATGGTCTCATCTTCCACATCATTAACAGCAGGAACACTATGGGTTGGAGCTTACATGTTGCCTGCAACAAGCTTTATGTGTGCAGCAACAAGCTCATCACATTTGGCATTATTTCACCAATAGAAGCTGAAAGGAGAAACAAAGATACTTCCCATAGAAAGCTAGCATCCACTTAATGTGAGGGCACGTTATTAAAATCTCCAATCTATGTCTCAAGGGAAGTTTCATCACTTTGATATTTTCTCATATACTGCTAGAAACACGACTGTTTGAGTTGAGAGTAATGCCTAAACAGTATTTTCTCTCAAGACTAGTTTTGACAAGCTTAAAATATGATTACAAGATTTAATTTTTCTCATTATGATTTCCTGTCCATGGACCTGTATCTGCACAAGGCTAAATGGCTGATTTAGCTTTATTTAACTGCAAACTAGTTATTTAGTAGTACTAATCTTGTTCTTGTAGATTAAGTAAATTATTTTTTATGCCCTATGGCTAATCTAGAATGATGTTATAGGACACTCACAAATATTTCGACTATCTAGTTGTATTGCTTGGATGTCACTTTGAGCCAATCAATCTAGCTTGGGAAAGATAGTGACAATACAACTTGTCAAGGCATGAGCCTAAATGGCCTTAGAATGCAGTTAATGACTATTAACTCAGTGGCAGCATTGTGGAACCTTATCGCCAATAACAGGAATGATCTCTAGCCTCTCGAGCAACAAATTCAGGGAAGTTCCTTGACTCTTTCTTAAAAGCATGAATAGCTTTCTATTAAATCATGGTATCCCTTTTTGCTTAATTGGAGAGTAATTCCTCCCATTTCACATGTTTGGAACTATGGATAGATTTGACTACATGACTGCCTTCAATAATTTCAGCGGCTGATTTACTTGCTGATCTTTCATCACTAATGAAAATTATCTTTACAAAATTTATAGTGGATGAAAGTAATTGAGTCTTGTCTTTTGACCTTGCTTTTGGTAGTCCCATGACGGCTTTTTCAAAATAAATACTTTATTGAACAAATTGATTTTGGGTAATTACTAAGGGACTAATTTAGTTTACCCCCAATATCTTTTGTGAAGACCTAGATTCATCTATTAACCATATATGTGTGGTATACAATTTACTTACTCCTTGAAATGGTATTTTATCAAGCCATTGAGGGCTACTATGTTATACAAAATTCTAATGACAGTCATGACTTGTTTAGCAAAGCTATTTCTTAGCCATTATGCAAGGCGTGGCCTTATGTTGCCTATTGGAATTCTATGGATCAGACATGATTTACTTTGAATGGTCACCAAACTTAATGCATACCAGTGGCTAAAGTGGCTTATTATCATCGCTATCTAGCTTGCCAAGGTGATGGTGATCCCATCTTCCTTGAGACATAGCAAACACAAAGGAGCTCCTTGCAGCCCTTTGAGTCCATTGTAAACTCCAGTTACAAGCCACAGAAGCTTCGCCTTTTCTCTCTAGTCTATGACATGGAAGTTATCATCCCCATAGACCTCCATAAGCTAGCTATAAAGCTAGCAAGGATTTCAGGAATATCCGGGGGGGCTACCGATGGTGCTATTCTTTCTTGAAGACTTCAAATGATAGCACTTACCTCATTGGTATTCTCAAAAGCCATACAACATGCCATTGGATTGATCAGATGGGAACCTTACTTGGTAGGAATCTATATGCTCATGCATGGTGCCATCTAGCATGATATCAAAAGGATCACCTTAAGCTTGAAAGTAAAGGGGGTGCATATTTCCTAGGCGCCACAATTGCCAATGCAAACATGGGCGATATAAGCCAAGGTGACTAGTCTCACTTTCGATGAAGTCAAAGACTTTGTAAAGGCTTCGCCCTCAAGAACAGGGCTCAGGGATGTATTCTCGTTGCCATCTTACTTAATCATCTCACTATTCTATTAAGAAACAATGCCCATTCATGTGAATGTTTAAACATATATTTAAGTAGCTCATATTGGTTGAATGGCATGTCCTTATAATTAGACAGATTTGAAAATATAGTGATTTTTATCAAGTGCTTGATCACCAAATATTTGAGCTAGCTTTCACATTTAAAAGCTTTAGCCAGTGTATGGCACATACATGCTCTTTAAGAACAATTCTTTTACTTTGATCTTTTCAAGTACTTCACATCAACATTCACTAGACCATGCGTTGTTACATGCTTTCACAGGTCTCTTGGGTGAATTTGGCTATAGTCATTATAAATTTATATACACCGTTATTGCTTCACCTTATTTGCCTTGACACTTGGCTTGTTATTCAATAACTTCCTTCATGGTCGTATAGGAAAGAAAAGTTAAAAGCAATATACTGCTTGCACAATAAGCTTACATGAATTCACGTGCATTCATTGGAAGAGTATTGTGGTGATTGTTTGCCAACACCTTTGATGATATATACTTGCCTTCTAATCGGTTTTATACAAAATCAAAGTGGAAAGCTACACATGATGCCAATTTGGAATCAACGTTGTTGTTCCACTCATTGCTTAAACCGAGTATTAAAGTACAAAGAGACAGCAACGTAAGAGGCGAGAACTTACCCTAGCCAATGGACAACGAGCAAAAGTTTAGAAGCGACGGATGGGCTAGAGCTCAAAATAATAATAATAATAATAATAATATATAATAAATAGAAATGCGAGGGAGGCGAAGCAATGCCTCGAAAAATGAGTGCACCCACTCCAAACGCACGATGTGTCCCCTTGCATTTAATACCCTCAACTACCCCATCAATCAAAGCGTAACTCCCGAGGAAAGAGACGAAGACTACAAGAATCTGTCACCACATGAGTCCTTTCAAGGTGAAACTAACGGACACATGTGCTAAGGGGGCAACTGATAAGGGTATTTTTAGAGCTACAAAGACGAGAACAAGTTGAAGAGGGTAAGCGAACTTCCATCTATAGCCTTGCTTGATCTCCACGCATATGTGTATAAGGAGAGTTCTTGCGCCACACGCTTAACCATAATCAAGAAGACTCTTATAAGGAAAAGAACTCTAGGAGATATACAAAATCCAAGAGGTTCTTTCTTGGAAGTAAAGGACTTCTTGACCAAGGCACGGATGTCAATTCCACACTACTATAAATACCTCAAAACCCTCATAAATCAAGGTACGCACAATTTCTCTAAAAAGCTCATACTCTCTAGCATTATTGGAGCTCTCTTCTGACCTAACCTTCGGAGGGTCTTTGGCCGGTACCCCACCGGTGCCCTTTGATTGGTTCTTCTCTTTTGTTCTTCAAGTGCACCCATTGACGCATGTGTGGACGATCAACTCACTGACAATTTTTTGTGCATCATCAGTTGTATACTCTTGATATTATCTCAATAAAAATTTTAAACTTTTCACTAAAAAAATCTAATGATATATGCGGTCATGGTAGATTTCTCTTTGATATCAATCTGGAATTGGGTGGCCATAGTCAACCTTTTGAAACTGGGACAATTTTGCTCTTTCTTCTCAATTCTTTTCCGTATTTAATATATGGGTTTTTCTTTTTCTTGTTTTATCTTCTTCCTTCCAATATGAAATCTGGTAGGTTCTTTTTTCCTATATGAATCTGGGTTTTCATTGTTTCTTTTTGTTTTATATGAAAGAAATCTGGTTTTGGTTTAGGAATTGGTCATCTTGGATTACAAGAATAGAGATAAAATTTTTGAGTTGGTTTGTGTTTTGCTTTTGGGGTCTCTCGCTCAAAAACCCAGCCAAGAACCATGCTTTATATTCTTTCTTTTTCTTTTTTTTTTTTTTTTTTTTTTTTTTTTTTTTTTTTTGTTTTAAGCTCACACCAAAAGTTTGTTTCATTTTGATGGGTTTGTCACATAGAACTTTGTGTTCTTTTGATTAGAATTTCTTTAGAGAGAAGTTTTGATATTTGATTTGTATTTGTTTGAAATTGTAAAATTGTATTTATTCAACTATGTGTTGACTTTATTCCGTGCCAAATTTGCTTGTAATTCAGCATTTAAAAACCATGTGTTTAGGTGGAAATAATGTAAGAGTTGTGTGTGAGAGAGTGTAAAGATTTGATCAAGAGTGTGCAAGAAGGTGACTCACGACTGACTGGCAAGTGGTGACTCGCTAAAATGAAGCACACATGTGAAGCATGTAAGAAGATGAAGAGTCAGGCCAGCTGAATCACTACAGGACAAAAAGTACAATCTGGCCTAGTCTGGTAACTGGCAATTGGAACTTGTGACTCATCACAGTCGCGAGCGACAGTGCACCCAGTTTTGCTGAAAAGTGACTTTTCACATTCCCTCTCATACCATACTATATATACCCTTATACCCACGAAATGTAGAGAGTTTCTAGAGAAAATTTGGAGAGAGAGAAACCCTAGAGAAAAATAAGATTGTTTCATCCACAGTCTTATACACTTGATTCTCTAAATTCCTCTACTCTCACCCTCTTCATTATCATACCCATGAGAGGATCATAAGCTAAATCCTTATCTCACCAAATTCAGAGTAATGAGAAGGTTCTTGGTATTTGGGAAGCAGTTCAAGATAGAACCAATTCATATTGGTTGATGCAATAGGCTAATTGCAGGATCCAAAAAACTAGAGAAGACACGGTTCGAAGTAACCTTATTGGAGCAAGAAGCTTGAAGGGCTTAGGTGCATTGAATAGATTAGGCTTGGAGGGTCTATTGCTATTTATGTATCCTGACTGATTTTCTAATGGATCATTTACCGCTTGGAGGGCAGTGGAGAGGATTTTCATTGAGTTCTTCGGTTTCCTCTTCAATAACACATGCCGGTATTATCTTGTATTTGCATCTCTCTTTCCCTTATTATTATCTTTTAATTTCTGTTGGTTGTGATTAATTAATGGCTTAGAGTAGTTTGCTAATTTAGGTATTGCTTATATTTCATATTCTGCACATATATTGTTTGAATATAAGCTTCTATTGGAAAATTTGTTTTTGGAGGTCTAAACATTTACAAGTGTTTTATACACTAAGTGAGTTTTCAATTGGTATCAGAGCGGGTACACCTTGTCGGATTTCTATATCCTTAGTGTGATCCTTGACCCTTAGGATGGATAGGTCTCAATCCTTTAATGCACCTCCCTTCTTTGATGGGAGTAATTACACATTTTGGAAAGTGCATATGCATGCATTTTTGTGCTCCATTGATGAGAATGTGTGGGATGCAGTAGAAATTGGTTAGATAAGGCCGGAGGCTACCAAATCCACTTGGGATAAGGCAGCTCTCGTGGCGGCTAATGCTAATAGCAAAGCACTTAATGCTATATTTTGTGGTATCTCATTGGATGAATTTCATAGGATTTCTCATGTGTGAATTGCCCAGGATGCATGGAAAATTTTGGAGACTATCTACGAATGCACCAAGAAGGTGAAGGATACCAAGCTTCAAATGCTTACTACTCGGTTTAAAAAATTGAAGATGACCGAAGGTGAATCATTCGACTCATTCTATGGAAAGTTGAATGGAGTGGTAATCGAGAAATTGAACTTGGGTGAGAAGACGGAAGACTCTAAAGTAGAAAGAAAGATCCTTAGATCATTGCCGGAGAGCTTCCGAGCCAAGGTGACCGCCATTAAGGAGAGCAAGGATCTTGATGAGATAAAGGTCCAAGAACTTATTAGCTCTCTTCAAACATATGAGCTCACTCTACCATCTCCAAGGAAGAGCAAATCTCTTGCTCTTAAGACTATCCATGAGAGAATTGAAGCTCAAGATTCCTCGGAAGAGGACGATGTTGAACAAGAGGTGGCATTCCTTGCAAAGAACTTTCTCAAGTTCTTGAAGTTCAAAAAGGATGGGAAGTCCTTTAAGAAAGGAAAATTCCCCAATTTCAAGAAAGACAAGAAGGACTTTAAAAGGAAGGATTCCAAAGACTCTTCTCCTTCTTAAGGAATCACTTGTTATGAGTGCAACGGGCATGGTCATTTGAAGAAAGAATGCCCTACCTATTGAAGGGAAAGGGTAAAGCTCTTGCTACAACCCTTAGTGATTTGGATAGCTCAAACTCCAATTCTAAAGAAAGCTGTGATGGGGAAGGAAACTGCTCTGCTTTCATGGCCATTACACTAGTAGATTTTTCGGAAGATTTAAGTACGCTAAAGGAAGAGCTTGGTAAGCATACCGAAGTGGAATCTATTGGTGTTGGAGATAAATCCGATGATGATGAAGAAGAGTGCGTTTATGAAGGAACAAATAGATTGCAAGAATCCTATAATGCACTTCTTGAAAAGAGTGGAGAATATGCAAGAGTGGCTAAGGCAGCCATTATAAAGATGAAGAAAGCTGAAGAGGACTATAAAAGCATCCTCGTGCAGTACAAAGAGACCAAGTGTGAAGTTGAAGGTTTAAATGAAAAACTAAACAATGCCTATTCCAAGATAAAGTTTCTTGAGCTTAAGGTTGTTCAAGCAAATGTCAAAGTGGAGCGTGTTGCTTGCAAGAAACTTGGTGAAGTGCTTGCTTATCAAAAGCCCTCTTCAAATAGAAGTGGCTTAGGGTATACTAGAGAAGGTAGCTCAAACTCTAAAATGTCAAAGGAAATGAAGTTTGTCAAGGCTAAAGAAGCGTCAGCTCCTCTTGTTGACAATGTAAAATCTGAAAAGAAGCCAAATGTGGTGAATTAAATGGTTTTGACAAAGTCTTCCAAGCCAATTATGGCTAACCCCAAGGCAAGAGGAGAGTCTCTTCCTAAGAGACAAAGAGGTCCACAAACGCAACACTATTGCCATCATTGTGGAATCCTAGGGCACACTAGACCAAATTACTACGAGCTCTAAGCACTGAAGAATGTAGATCTTCAAAAGCCAAGAAGACAAGGAAAAGGCAATGGGAAAACCCAAGCAACCAAAAGGGCAAAAAGGAGAACCCGTTATGAGTGATGTGATGAAGATAATTGACACCATCACCTCATGTTTGGCCAACTTTACCTTAAGGTTTGAGAATCATGACTCAAGTACCCAATTCTCAAAGAATATCACCCCAAATGCATATACCGTGTGGGTGAAGAAGGGTACTCATGCATAAGCATTATAACATGTCCATGCATTAATTCTTTTTATATAATGTGACATTGTTGTTTGCTTGTTTATTTTACATTCTAGCATGTTTTTAATTTTTTTTTTTTTTTTTAAAAAGCTTTGGTTGTTTGTTGATTTTGATCATTCTTTACTTTGCTTTGTGTCAAAAATTCAAAACCACATAAAAAGTATAAAATCCAAAATGTTTGATTGGCAGTGTTGTGCATTGTCATATGCATGTTTAGCCTTGTACATCCATACTAATGGTTTTGTGTATTAATGAGCTTAGCTTGTTCTCTATGCACTTGTATCTTTGTGGGAAACATCTTAATATCTATGTGATTGTTGTAAATAGATCTTCAAACTTGTCATGAATGATTAGTCAATAGTTTTGTTGATCTTAAGACATGCGTAGGCTTGTGTCTATATCTCTTTCCACTCATTTTTTTGCTTAAAAGCTCAACCAATGTTAAATCTCGAAAAGAGATAATGAGCTGAAAAAGTCGTCGCACAAACTAGTATTTGACTAGAAAAAAGGGAAAGCGTCATATATTTAAAATGTATGGTGCCAAAAGCCAAAGGCTTATTCATCAAATTGAAATATAAAAAATTTCAGGTATTGATCTCAAAAAGAGATGTAAAGATCAAAATGATCAAATGTAATCAAAAGAAGCTTCTAACTCAATGTAATCAAGTTTATATGAGAGGTCATATATGTTCATTTCTACAATTGAAATAGGTCAACCTACTTAGTGCTAGTTGTGTATGACTTGGTTGAATCAATTATTGAAGCTTCACATTAGACTAAGGACTATCTCATAATTGATACCCACCCACATCACACATGTCTATGCTCAATGAATGTCTTATTCATTTATATGATTGTACTTAATTAAATGTGATGTACATGCTTAAGCATCTGTTGATCAAATCCAAAACGATTTTTGAGTGTTTTAGTTGTTTTTGGAAAGTATTTTGATTTAAAAAATTCACAAAAATCCAAAAATTTGCAACTCTATATTTTTGCTACTCACTAGTAAGTCATGCTCAAGTTGCGAGCTCAGCCACAAAAATCCTCAGGATTTGTTTTGCAAAATTTTGAAAACCTGAGGGGTTCACGAGTGGTCTACTCAGCCACAAAAAAGACTTAGAAAAATTTTCAAATTTTTTAGAAAAAATGATTTTTCAATTTTCCAACCCGTGGCATTCACTAGTTCCTCCCGATGCTTTTCAGATCATACTTGAGAGAATTAATGGTCTTCGGGAAGTAGATGAGCATTCCAACAGACTTGTAGCTATCCAGGACCAAATCAACGTGTTGGCTGGCAAGTTTGACAGCTTTACGCACCAAATTTAGCCCTTTGGACATTTCGGTCAAAAAGGGGGAGTAGTGTGATAGCTCTTAAGGGGGAGCTTATATTGAGGTGGAGTATATAGTATTAGTTGCTAGTTGGTTTTAGCTTATGGTTGTTATGGTTTATGATTTTTATAGTTTTTATTATGGTTTTCATAGCACTTTGATTTAGTACTCTATGGTTTTAGTATTTTGTTTTTAAAGTACTTGAATACTTTGTGTTATGGATACCTGAATATTTTAGTTATTTAGACTATACTTTTATGTACCCTTGCTTATTTAGCTTAGTACTTTTAGTTAATGCCTTGCATTTTCTTTAGTACACTTGTGCCCTTGTTGGATCTTGTATCCTTGATATAATTTAAACCTAATGCTTCTTGCTTTAGTGTTCTTGCATCGATTGAGTGTTGGACATGTAAATGATACTTTACATTGAGCTTATTTTCTTGCATGTCCGGATTTTCATTCACCGTGCGAATGTTCATTGTAGTCACTATTTATTGTGATTGTTCTTGTATGGTCAAGTTATGCTTCATTATCATATTCATACTTGCTTGATCGTATTATGCTTGCTCCATATGCATTCTAAGTTTTCTGCTTACGATGAACTTAATGAGTGCATTTGTGATATTGTTTTAAGGAGACTTGTTCATATGGTTCAAAAGTTTGACAGATCTAAAATTAGGTGTGAGTAAGTTTTGGCAATTGTTCTCAACTCACATTTTTTAAGTTTAAAGTCTGTTTTAGGGTTTTGTCACGGAATAGCCAAAGGGGAAGATTGTAAAGTTGAATTTTTTCAATTATGTGTTGGCTTTATTCCGTGCCAAATTTTCTTGTAATTCAACAATTAGAAACCCTGTATTTAGGTGAGAATAATATAAGGGTTGTGTGTGAGAGAGTGTGAAGATTTAATCAAGAGTGTGCAACAAGCGACTGGACTTACGACTGACTCGCGAGTGGTGACTTGCCAAAATGAAGCACACGTGTGAAGCATACAGGAAGATGAAGAATCAGGCCAACTAGATCACTACAGGACAAAGAGTACAGTCTGGCCTAGTTTGGTAACTGGTGACTAGAACTCACGTCTTATCCTAGTGGCGAGTGACTCACCAGTGCACCCTGTTTTGCTAAAAAGTGACTTTTCATATTCCGTCTCATACCCTACTATATATACCTTTATACCCACAAAATGTAGAGAGTTTCCAGAGAGAATTTTGAGAGGGAAACCGTAGAGAAAAATAAGATTGATTCATCTACAATTTTATATACTTGATTCTTCGAATTCCTCTACTTTCACCCTTTCCATCGTCATACCCATGAGAGGATCATAAGCCAAATCCTTACTTCACCAAATTCAGAATAGTGAGAAGGTTCTTGGTATTTGGGAAATAGTTCAAGAGAACCAATTCATATTGGTTGATGCAATGGGCTAATTGCGGGATCTGAAAAACTAAAGAAGACACAGTTTAGCATAACCTTGTTGGAGCAAGAAGCTTGGAGGGTTCAGATGCATTGGGTAGATTAGGCTTGGAAGGTCTATTGCTATTTATGTATTCCAACTGATTTTTAGTGGATCATTTACCGCTTAAAGGGCGGCGGAGAGATTTTTAGCCGAGTTCTTCGGTTTCCTCTTCGATAACACATGCTAATATTATCTTGTGTTTGCATCTCTCTTTCCCTTACTCTTAGCTTTTAATTTCTACTGGTTGTGATTAATTAATGGTTTAGAGTAGTTTGCTAATTTGAATATTGCTTATATTTCATATTCCGCACATATATTGTTTGAATATAAGCTTGTATTGAAAAATTTGTTTTCGAAGGTCTAAACATGCACAAGTGTTTCATAGACTAAGTGAGTTTTCAGAAATTTTTTATGTAATGTTCATTCTCTCCTTTTTTTTTTTTTTTTTTTTTGTTGCAAAATTTCCAACCCTAACCTTTTTATTAGTTTGATGTTATATTTTCAAATTAAATGTGTTTTTCTAATAGCAAACAGAGAAATGGGTCATTAAAGCGTAATTGAGTAGAGTTCGAGTAAATAAAGTGTCAAATTTCAAATTCAAGTTAAACAACTTAAATTCAAACCAAATCACACGTGGTTGATTGGTAATTTGCTCAAAAATCTAATAACAAAAATGATGGAGTAGTCTCTCACGCATCCAACAGATATACATACAGAGAGAGTGGTGCATCCTCCAAGTCACTTGCCATTTAGGCGCCCAAATTTCCCCTCAAAATTCCAGACACACTCCTCCTTGCTCCCATTCACTCTTTCATAAACATCCAGACTGTACAACCAAATATCTTCAATTCCTCAAAAAGAAAAATCCCCAAACCCATCTATATATATATATATATATATATAGTCTAGTCTTAGGGCCTCTTTCATTTTCGTATCTGAAACACAATGAAGCGACGAATTTCCAAAACTTCTCATAAAGATCCATCACCGATCATCGGAGCAACTCTACCACAACAAACGGGTCGTCTCCGTGGAGTTCGAAGCTCCGATTTCCGCATTCCAAGTCCAACTTCCCAATCAACCAAAGGTTCTTCTCCTAAATCATTCTTTTTTTTTTCGTTTGTGTTCCTTTTGGCTCAATTTGTTCCAGTTGAGATTAATTAACAAGTTCTAAGTTTCAATTAGGAAAACTTCTTAGCACGGAAAATGGATTTATATATTGCATGTGATATTGATGCATGTCTTAAATGACTCACCAAAATGAAGGTTGTTGTTGTTGTTCATGCCTAGAATAATAATATAAATAAATAAAAGGGCGTATCCCAAGGTAGATTCCGGAACTTGAAACTGTGACCTGTCGATTTTGGTGGAATGCATGTGCCAATGCACCAAGGTTTAACTTTTATGCCTGAAAAAATCTAGTATCACACCCTTATGTGCCAAAACTTTGCCATAATTCTGATGTTAGCAGGTTGTGAGTAGTGAAAAAGTGGTAAGTTTATATGAAAATGATAGGCAACTAATCACAGTCTATCACGTAATATAGTTGTGGACAATAGTGTGGTCCTAGAATTACTCTTTATGCCTTGAATACTTATGCACAGTATTATTTTCATATTAGTTATTGAAACACATTCTCTTGCGCCAATCAACAGATTTGACACGGGCTCTTTGGCACATACATCTTGATTCTTTTTTTGGATTTTATTGCTCGTATGAATTTTTATGGATGTGTTATAGTCATCCCTTGTATTATTTATTTGTTTGAATGTTATTAGGCAAATGCTTGGGCCTATATGTCTAATTTTTTTTTACACTGCACTTACCATTACGCACTATGGCATACTGCTTCACGACAAAATCATTTAAATTGAATTGTTGTTTCCTACTAATTTGTTTCATTTTTCATTTCCATGTAGATATCAGCTGCAGGAAAAGAGCAAAGCTTACAAATCTTGATGTCAATATTCCATTAAGTTGCAGAAGAAATGCCTCTTCCACAGCTTTAGAAGGAAGACAGAGTCCGAGATGTAAGTTTCTACTGCTGACCATACATTGCTTTTCTTTTCTGGAGCTGCATATTCCTTGGGTTCTTGGTATTACTTCTTGTTTTCCTTTTCTTGAAGTAAAAATGTTTTTTTTTTTCTCTTTGTGCTAAATGTTTAAATATATACAAGCTCTATTGTCATAATTATGTTGTATTTCTAGTGGTACCAATCAAAAGTAATTGGAACTCGTGTTTGAAAATATTAATCATTCCATTTGAATGTAACATGCAGCTGATGACCCCAAAACTTCCGAATTTGCAATTTTTAAGAAATTGAAGGAAAATGCAGGCCACAAATACCAATCCCATACATTGCATAAAGAAGAAAACCAGTCAAAGAAGTTCAAAATTAGTGACTGTTCTGGAGGTAAATGTTCAGAAATGCATCTCAACTGCAATTTGGGTTTATTCGTTCTTTTTTTTTTTTTTTTTTTCCTCCCAGTCTTAAAGGCTGGTATGAATTTATTTCTTCTTCTAGAAAATTTTATGTATATGAATCAGCCATACTTAAAATATTTAAAGGCAATGCACTTGTCTGGACATGATTATTTAAGTGCTTTCTCTGTACTATGCAGGAAACCCAAATTGTGTCAAATTTAGCTGTAAGGACTTCAGTTCCTCATTACTTGCTGAAAATGTCACACCTAGTAACTTTAGCTCACACCTGTCTCCTCTTGGTGGGGCATCAAAGAAATCAGGTGTGTGTTGTAAAGTGGCTTTTCTTTTCTTTTTCTTTTTCTTTTTTCTTCTTTTAATGGTATGCTTCTGATTAGTATTTCTTTCTTGTTTATTCTATCAATAAAAAGGGAAGAAAATGATGAGAACAAATTGTTGCTCCTAATTTTGGAATAATGTTACAGTAATCTTCCTTGTAAATAAATGGAGATTATTCTCTGTAATTTGAACGTGAAATCTAATTTTTACTCCCTTTTTGTGATTTTATTATAACCTTTTAATATTGTGTGACATAGCTCCTCTTCTGATGTCCAGAATGCACTGGCTTATCATTTCTAACATCTTTAAAAATGGCAGATATAAATGCAGTTATACTGACTTATAAACTGAAAAGAAAAAGGAAAAAAAAAGGTTATATTGTACTGTCCTGAGACCACTTTTAGGGATATCACTTGGTATTCTGAATCCCTAGAAAAAATAGTGCTAATTCTTTGTAGGAGGTGAATGCTGCTTCCTTCATTGTTGACCACTTGCTTCTTGGTAGTTGATTCCTGGTGATTCATATCTGTTGCTGTCCATGCACTATGACACTTATGGGGGGCTATTTGACATGGATAGAATTAGAAGGCCATCTAGGAATGCTATTTTAGTAGGCTTGCGTTAGAATAATTTGTGATTTTAGTATTCCAAAAGGTGAGAGAGCACTATTAGGCTTCAACATTCTTAAGTAAAATATTCACCACCACTTTATTTAACCTCATTCTCAGTATGGTATTCTGCTTCATGATCTAATGTTACATGATTCGTAGTATCTTTAATCATGATTTTTTGTACATTGTCATAATATCCTCATTATTGTTCTCATTTTGTAAATGATGATGCCAAATTAGAACCACTAATGAAGTTGCTCAGTTTGCAATATATCCCGTGGAGTTCTATTGCTTGTTTATGGTAGATTATAACAATCTTTTTCCACTTCCAAATCTCACAACCATAGATGCTGGTGGAATGCTTTGCTGAATAGTCTTAAATGCTTTGCGAGTCTTTATGTTTGGGGGGCCAGCACAGCCGTGGAGAAATCTTTTCTAAGAAGAGACACAAATTACACAAATGGGTTGTAGAGACATCGTATCCTCATATTGAAGAACTCTGTTCAAAGGGGTTAGACACATGACCATTTAATAAGTTTTCTCATTTTATTCTAGCCTAATGTCATGTACTTGTAGAAATTTTCTCAGGTATGATTTTGATTCTTTGCTTCTCAGTCGCCTGTTCCCCGAGAGCAATGAAAACAGCGTATGTTCCTTTTGCTTTCCATATGGATGTCACTTTTTCTGTTGGTGTTGGTGATTAAGCTGAATAATCATTTCTCTGGCAGGGTTTTAAGAAATCAAAATCAAGGGACATTGATATTGATACGAAATCTCAGTTTCTCACTTCTTTGGAGTCGCATAGTCAGCTCAAAAAATTAAGTCATATGCCTGCAAGGAACTATATGGAACTTGACCATGTTTCACACTTGGATGACGGTCCTTCATCTTGTTGGTTGAATAGATCACCAGAGGGGGTTCTCTCAAATTTTTGCACTCCCCCAAGCGATGCCAGTATAGCATGTCTCAAATATGAAATGAGAGAAACCGGTTATGAAGTAGGAGGAAGAAGTCCAGTTCTATGCACTCAGCATGATTCCACTTATGGCTTTCAATCTGAAAGATAGGGATCTCTTGCATATAATCATCTCAAAGAACTGGATGACTTGCACTATCCAAAAAAATGTTTGATTAAAAGTGGGTCACATCCTCTTCCTCTGGGTTGGGACTTTGACAGGAGTACAGAGGAAAGAATCTCATCTATTACTTGTCAAAATGCAGAGCTGAGTGTGTGTTCACCTTCATCAAGTTCCTTGGGTAATTATCATAAGCACATTCTGGATGATAGGATAGTTGCAAAAGATTTGAGTGAATCATCCTTCCTGTTCACATATTCTCCAAATGTTATTACATTCCCATGGTCCTATTCAGCCAGCTATAATGACCTTGATTTTGGAAAACAAGTTGAAGACAAGGAAGATATAAATGCTAACTTTAACCATTTTCCTCTAGCTCTAACACTTGCATCAGACTATCTTACTCTGGCCAAAGATCACAAGAATGACACTATATGCAAAGATAGCAGCTTCTTCTTTTCTCCTCATAATCTCGATATAATGAACAAGGTTTTCGGTGAGAGATATCATCATCCTGGTTTCAAAGGTGTCCTCCTTTCAGACTTTTCCTCTGGACTTGATTTTGATTTAGAATGGGATTGCCCATCATTAAGTGGTTCCTCAAGGAAGCATCATTCACCTTTCAATTATGCTTTTCAGTCTCCCAGAAATGAAGGAACATATTCGTGCTTTTTACTCAAAGACGAGTGAAAGTTTGGTAGATGTTTCAAGTCATGGAGGAACCCTGAGTCATGTCAGTGATATTGTTAACATACAAGACTTGTTATCATTTTATTTCCAAATGCCATTAGAAAGAGACAAATCATGCCGGTTGCTGCTCGATAAATCAAGCTGGGATGGAACATGAGGACAAATGTATTATGATGATAGCAAGCTGCTTCCAAGCATTTTGGACATGCTCTTCATGCTTTCATTATGCTTAACTGTGGCTGCACATTATTGTTAATGTAGCTACTTTGTTTACTGGAATTTTCCAAAATTTTTAAAGATTTTAGGTATACAGGTCTATCAAGAGATTACTTGTGAATTTGACACTGCCTTGTCTATTGTCATCTGTCGAGGATATGTTCAATCTCTCTTTTCATCTCTCAAAAGTTGTTTCTTGAGCCACACCCTAGCACAAGAATCTACACTTGCCACACAATCTCAAATCCCGCCCCGTAAATTGCAGTGACGTGGCAATTTGTACTCTGTTAGATCCTAAAAATGAAACCTGAACTGTGAGATGGACAAGACTAGGAATGAAGAGGATATCAAAGAGGGTGGTGAAGCTTTGGAAGTAATCTTTAGAATCTTAACTTGGGGGCAGGTGGACTTAGCTCACATTTTTTTTTTCTTTTAACTACCAAGAGAAGATAAAAAGTTAAAAAACATGCTCACAATGGTTTACAAAAGTTCCTGATGCATGTTTAGTCATATACTTGCAAAAAATGAACCCCTCTACTCTCTTGTAGTCCATGTCTGCTATTATTAGTGCTATGTAAGTCCATGGGGTTGTTAGTAGTCTAGTCTATTATTGCTTTGGCATGCTTCTTGTTTGCTAGGATTACTACTCTATAAAATCTCCGGCTTCTAGCTTGGTCGTAGAGCTTCTCTGACAGCAGCCAGTTTGGCATTTATTTGTTGGAGATCTGAGAGTATAGCGATAGTACACATGGTTTTTGTCATGTGAAGTTTAAGCTACCAACTCATGTCAGAATAAAACTGTTTAGAACGTCAATTTTATACTCCTACCAAATGTTTGAAGTTTAGAAGGGTTAACTAATCTTCACAATAGCAACACAGGGTTTGAGTTGATTTAGTTCAAGGATGATATTGCATAAGAAGCTGCTCTCTCTACACCTCTACCTTGAAAAATTATATTGTGTTCAGATGTATGCAACAAGCTTCTCTCAGTCTATGGTTTGTTCATGTTTGGGATCTTGTGTTGATTCACCATGTGTCCAAATTCAATTAGAAATGGGCTCACCGGCAGCTCTATAACAAAAATAAAATGACACCTTGGTTTTTCTGGTTTGCCCTTTGCATTACCACTAAAACTAAGCCCGCTAAAAACGAAGTCATACCACAAAATAAATAAATACAGAAGACAATTGTATGGTTTATATAGACTTAGACTACGACCCTAATAATAATAATAATCATATACTAGAAATCTAAAAGTACCCTAACTATCAAAGGCCACTACAATCAAGAAAGCTAGCGTTAAGGCTTGTGAGAATTGTCTGGAGGGAGTTTGTAAAGCAAGAAAGCGAAGTAAGTAGGTATTCAGTCGCTATGAGGTAAGTAGCTCATAAACCCAATGATAACACGTTTGAAAACTCGGTAGTGTACCTACTCAAGTTTGGGCTAGACAATGGTCAAGATAAGAAAATCCCAACTCCAAGTAGACCAAGCCCAAAGAAAGAGGGTGGCAAGAACAAAGAGTCCACTGACATGATAGAAGGTGGCGGAGATGATGGTTTGTGAATGGAGATGAAAATGCGGTTTTTTTTTTTTTTTTTTTTTTTTGGGAATTTTTGCATTAAAAAAAAAAAAAAAAAAGTGGGAAAGGCCTCTCAAATTTGGTAAGGGAGACCGGTCCTAAAAGCACGTCAAATGGTTTGCCTAAAAAATTCAATTGCCCAATTTTATATGCTTAAAAAGCTAGTAATTGCGTCAATTACATTTGCGGTTCGAACAACATAATGGATCAAATAAAACAGTGTCCCAATCAGAAATCCTACAGCACACTTGCAGTTCGAACAATATAACGGGCGGTGCACTTGTGCCCATGCTAAGGCTTGTTATAAGAATTTTCAGTGTACTTATACTGAACTTATTGCCAGCCTCTATTATTTACTTTTGAAATTCACAATTTTTCATTCATCCCAAATTAATGTTTATACATATGTTTGATGAATTTTCTGCTTTTGTCAATCACAAAAATGGTCAGAAGTGAGATAAGTCATGACACAAGAAAATGAACACCGAAATAATATTGAAGTCATTATCAAGTATGGGTATGTTCTTTTTTTCCTTCTTCGTTTTATGGACGCGGAGTCTCACATTGGCGAACGTATAAACCTCATAGTTGTGATAAATGAAAATTCGTAAAATTTAAATTAAAATACAAAAAAAAAAAACCTTGAGAATGCATGTAACATGTGTGATGAGGTTAGTACTTTTAAGTATATTTTATATTATTCCAATTGAAATATATTTGAAAATTATTCCTTAAAGAATGAAATCATTATGAAAAACTATACTAATAGTAAACCCTCATGTCAATATCCGAATGGTGAGTTAATTGTTTTGAAGTAGCGTAAAATGACTTGAAGGCTATAGGTTCAATTTATTATACTATTTTTCCATAGGGTTTTAGGGATATCTCATGAGAATGAAGTGAAATAGCCAGATAAAAAAATAGGACACCAATTCTTTAATTAGAAAATTAAAAATAAAAATAAAAAACAATAATTATAATATAAAGGATAGCTAGCTAGTACGTGGCACGAGCTCTACTCGTGACCCACTCCTCCTTCCAAGAAAGTATTTGGTATTAAATATTATCATTTCAGTGATACCAAAATTCAATAAATAAGAGACATGTCTGCAAAAAATAATTACCCCACTAACAAATAAAAGATGTGTTAATAGATAATTATTTTTGCACACATGTCTTTCATTTATTGAATTTTACAGTAAATGATGTGGTATCATTTAATACAAAAGATTCCCCTGACTTTGTAGGTATAGGGCAAGGAACACCGAGTTTATGGTCGAACTTTGCCACGTCATTTTTTCCCACTTTGTCTGTCTACATCATTTGTGTGTGTGTGTGTGTATGTATTCCTCAAAAAAAGAAGGTGCTGAATAAAATTATAAAATAAATAAAATAAAAAATTTTAAGGTCTGTTTGTTTCTTTTTCTTTTTTTAACCTTTTCATTTATTTTCTTTTAAAGTACAAAATAAAACTAGATTCTTATATTTCATTTAAAAAGATATAATTTCTTATAATATTTATGTTAAATGTGTGATAAAAAGCTAAAACTTAGTTTATTTTTAAGGTGAAAACCACATTTTTGTCCCTACATTTTCACGCGATTCTCACTTTGATCATTATCTTTTATTTTCACCACTTTTAGTCTATGTTTAGAAAAACGCCTTCTATTTTAGTCCTTTTCTTTAGTGCCTTAACGGCACTGACCTATGTGGCAAACAGAATCATTAAAATAATAATAAAAAGTTTTATTTTGTCATTAAAAAATGCCACGTCAGCATTTAAATTTAAAAAAATTATTTATTAATTTTAACTAAAAATAAAAAATAAAAAACAGAAATAAAAATTAAAAATCACATTAATTGAGGTTGAAGTGTTTCTTGAACAAGAACAACAAGAAGTCAAGAACACAAATCCAGATCTAAGAACACAAACCCAGAAATTAAATAAAAAAAAAAAAAAAACCTCCAAGACTAATCAACTTCATTGTCTCTTACTCTTTCTCTCTTAAATCCCTATCCCTAAATTTCCTCAATTCCTCTCTCTCCAAATTCCTCTTCTCTACAATGATCATCATCTTCGCATTCTAATCCCAAGAAAAAAAAAATTCGACTCCACTAGCTTCTCAATTCCCCGCCGTCCGATCAGATCGCATCGTCGAAACCCTAAATCTCAAATCCGGATTCACACAATGTCTTGGGGATTAGGTTGGAAGCGACCTTCGTAGATCTTCCACCTCGCTCTGAGCTATGGCAATGAAGAGCCCGTGGAGAGTCCCGGCCGTGTGCCTTCGTCTTCCTCAGCTTCGTTGTCATCGTCGATGACGATGGGCTTGGCATCGTAGTCATCTTCGGCGTTGTTGATAGTGGCACAAGATCAGGAGCTAGGGTTTCGGACCGAGTTGGAGTGGTCGGCTGGGGACAACGAGGAGCAGGTGGCTCTCAGGCTTCAGTTGCCGGCTAGTTTCGGTGATGGGTGGGGTTGGATTTGGGTTTGTGTTTGGTTGACAAGAAAAATCAGTTGTTGGGTTTGTGTTTGTTGTTTTTGTGTTTGGTTGACAAGGAAGATCTGTTGCTGGGTTTGTGTTTTTGTTCTTGCTAGAAATCAGTTTGTGTTTGTGTATTTGTGTTTGGTTGACAAGAAAGGGCACGAAAATGCTATAGTTTAATTTTCTATTCTTATTTTCTAGGTTTGTCATTTTTGGATTTTAATTTTGTGTTCTTAGATCTGGGTTTGTGTTCTTGTTGTTCTTGTTCAAGAGACACTCTGATTTCAATTAATGTGATTTTTTATTTTTTTATTTAGTTAAAATTAATAATTTTTTTTTTAATTTAAATGCTGACGTGGTATTTTTTAAAGACAAAATAAAATTTTTTATCATTATTTTAATGATTCCGTTTGCCACGTAGGTCAGTGCCGTTAGGGCATTGACGGAAAGGACTAAAATAGAAGGCTTTTTTCTAAACGGGGACTAAAAGTGGTGAAAATAAAAGATAGGGAAGAAAATGTAGGGACGGAAATGTGGTTTTCGCTTATTTTTAAAAAGTAAAAAAAAAAAAAAAAGTTTTAGAGTTACTAACAATAGATTTTCTAATAGTAATACACAGAAGGATGGCATTAACAAAGATAGCAAACTCAAAGGACTAAATTAGCAAAACCACAATTTAAATAATTGAAATGACAATTAATCCAAGGTTTAAGAATGTAAAATAAGATTTAGTCCTATTTTTATTATTTTATAAAATACAATTTATTCCTTGCATTTTGGTTAATCCATTTTACCTTTAGTGCTTTTTTCAATATAATAGTTTATCCCTTGTGCTTTAGGGTAAAGTAAAAAAAAATTAATATTTTTGTTGTTATTCATGTAATTACTCACATGAGACGTAGGAATGTTCTCTCTCTTTCTTTACGAGAGATGGCTGTATTTCATGAGGTGGATTTATAGAACACCTCCTCATAATATGTGGATATCACAAGTGTGGACTCACCCAATGTGAGAGAAGGATTACATAAATCCGTGTTATAGGATATTGACTCTTGTTTGGACTGTGAGTCCCAAGCAAGAACACATTCAACCGATATGATGAAAAAGTGAATGCTGCTGCTTCAATACTTCCTAACTTTAATTAGAAACTATAGCCTAACAAAAGGGAATATGGAAACAAAGAGTTGCACATGAACTAAAGAGCCTTGGAAGGATCAGACTCTTGAGTCTGGAAGTAGTGGTTAGTGAATTAGTGATGGAAGTATAGCGTATGCAAACACGTTAGGGACTTGGGTTTGTATGCAATCACGGTTTTAATGGATTTACAAGTTAATAAAAACTTTGGAAAAATAATAACTAAATAAAGTAAAAGGACTTGGGTTAGTATGCGTGGAAAATTTTCTTCTGCGCTTGGGTGTATGAAGCGTTACTCTCATAATGAGGCCACATTTATGTGAGAGGAGCGCTCTATACATCAAATGCACAATATACCAATTTTATTTCTTATACATTTATTGTTGTACTAGTACATATCTTGTATGTTTTAAAATTTATAAAGTTACTTTGTTTATTATCATTTTCTCTGCTTTGACATCCTTCATTGAGTATAGTTTTAAATTTTCCTAAGCCCAAACAAAGAGAAAGAAACAAAGGGAAGAAGAAGAGAAGGTTCAAGGTTGTGTGAGATAGACTCATAGACATATTAAACATAATCCTATTTCTATGTGAGAATTAAAGCATAAAGTTTTAGAGGGTTTGTGCCAAAGCTTAGAAAAAATATAATTAGGTTTTAAATTAGATTTTAATTGTGGGCTAATTTTGTGCCATGTATCTATTTAAGTTTTTTAATTTTTGAGTCAAGTGAGTTAATAAGTACAAAATACTAAGAGTCTAATATTAATGAACTATAAAAAAAAAAAAAAATTATATAACTATTCAACAAAAATCACCACATTTTCTATCTTATTAAAAATTAGAATAAAAATAATTCTAAGGAGTATTAAATTTAGATAGGAATCTTAATATGCATCTTGTGGGTGACCGAGGATTGAAGATGAAGTTTAAGAGTCACAGTGTGGGGAGACAATACCACGGGCCATAGGTCCAAGGAGGAGGGTTGCTCGGGTAGGTGAAAAGATAAGTCAAAAGTTCTTTAAGACATGCCAAGTGGGAATCAAAAGTAAAAGGGGAAGTTTCTAGTTTTGAGGTAGCCTATAGCCTCTGCATTGAATGCCCTGCATCTAACTTCCTAGCTGTATTAAATGGTGGGCAACAACTTTATCAGCTGCATTGATGAGGAAGTGATCTGAATAGTACAGGTCATAGCTAATCAGACTCCTTCCACCACCTTCTTCAAATAGAAAAATAGACAAGTGTCATAAGGGGAGTCTGATTAGTAGATGATTGACGGCCAAGATGTGAAGAATGGGAGAGTATATAAAGAAAAGAAGGTTTTCAAAGAAAGGGATTCGAACACATAACAAAAAAAGGATCATTGTAAAAAGATCATAGAGAAAAGAACATGAACAGTGCTTTTATATGTGTAACTTTGGCCTCTTGGGGAAAGCTGGTGTGAATGTGTTGATTGACATCTTTTATAAAATAGGGCATCCCTCCCTTATCCTTCTCCTCAAGCTAAGCTCTCTCTTGTTGTTTGATTACCTTTCTAACAAATTTATTGATTTGGGCCTAAGCTGAACCTTACAAACTCGTTGTTCTAAGTGGGCTTGGGCTGGTAGAATTTTTGGTTCTTACAATTAGCGCCGTTTGTGGGAACAATAGGGTGGTGTCGCCTTGAGTACTTATGGCAAACATGGGTCAGGATAGGGAGGAATCGGTTGGCTCAATGAGGGAGAACTAGTTTGTTAACTTAGAGCGAAGGACTGACAGGTAGCATATTCCAAGCGTTATGGTGGAGTCTTACCAAACTAAGCATACTGAGCAGAGTCACTCAAGGTCCAAGAGCCATGTCTCCTATGACCAGGAGACACGGAAGTTGCAGCAAGAAATAGATCGCTTGCATTCCAAGCTTATGCGCGTAGGAAGCGTGGTAGGAGGAGTCCATCCTCCTCACCAAGCGATGGTTCTAAGGGAGATAGGGACCATTCATATCGTCGCAGGTTAAGAACTTCATCTAGTGAGTCCTTTTCAGCCTCTTTGCGCCAGGATAAGTGGCGACCGACTGGTCATAAGCGTGAGAGAAGATCTTTTCACCATGGCATGGGTAGTGATGCAATGAGTAAGGCCTTGCAATAGATTTCTAAGTCACCCTTCGTGAGGAGGATTAACCAGGCTAAGCCCCCTCATTGCTTTTCTCAACCAACGTTTACAGTTTACAATGGGAGAACAGATCCCGTGGAGCATGTTAGTCATTTTAATCAGAAGATGGCGATCCATGCAAACAATAAGGCCCTTATGTGTAAAGTGTTTCCCTCTAGTCTTGGGCTCGTGGCTATGCGGTGGTTTGATGCCTTGGAAGAAGGGTCAATGGGCTCTTACGAGGATCTAATAAGGGCATTTGAGGCCAAGTTCATAACATGCAGCAGAGTCCCTAAGCCATTGGACTCTTTACTTTCTATGGCCATGAGGGAAGGAGAGACCCTTAAAACCTACTTGGACAGGTATTGGGAAACATATAATGAGATTGATGGAGATTTTGAGGATGTGGCTATGAGGACTTTCAAGGTCGGGCTCCCTGTCGAGCATAAGTTGAGGAAGGCATTGACGATGAAGTCCACCTTGAACATGCGCCAACTTATGGAGCATATTGATGAGTATAAACGGGTGAAGGAAGACCAGATGTAGGGAAAGGGTAAGGCTAAGATGTTCTAGGATAGGAGGAACTCTCGGACTAGGGGATACCAGGGCAGTCGCCCTCAAAGGAGGTTTTCTAATCAGCCGTCATCCACGGGAGCTCAGTTGGTCAACTCCTTGTTTAAAGAACCTATGTATCAAATACTGGAGAAAATTAAGAGTGAGCCATACTTTAGGTGGCCAATAAAATGGGCGGAGATTCATCTAGAAGAAATCAGAGCCTTTATTGCCATTACCATAAGGATAGGGGGCATACCACTAAGGATTGTAGAACCCTATGTGATCATCTAAACCGATTGGTGAGGGCGGGAAAGCTCAATCGATTTTTGCACTAGCCTATGGAGTAGTTCACTCACTCGGGGGCTGAGTTTAGTTGGGATAGCACTCCTCGGCCAGCACTGGGTACTATCAACGTGATCTTTGCCAAGTCAGAGCATAGTAGGAGTCTGGGTATTCGGGTTATGTTCGTTGGTGAAGGTTGTGATCTAAAGTACAATGCTCAGTCTTCTAAAAGAGCTAAAGGGATGATCATCCCAACCTTGAGATTCTCTAAAGAGGATAAGAAGGGAACTCTTCAACCACATGATGATGCACTGGTGGTTACTATTAGGATTGAGGGATATGATGTGAGGAGGGTGTTGGTTGATCAGGGAAGTGGAGCCGAGATCATGTATCCCAACTTGTACCGGGGGCTAAATCTGAAGCCCGAGAACTTAGATAGGTATGATTCACCATTGGTGGGCTTTGACGGTAGAGTGGTGGTACCCCGAGGAATGATAAGATTGCCTGTACAGGCTAGGGATGAGGAAGTGCAGGTTAACCTCCTTGTGGTGGAAGCATTTTCCCCTTACACTACTATCCTGGCTAGGCCTTGGCTTCACGCTATAGGTGTTGTGTCCTCAACCTTACATCTCAAGGTTAAATATCCCACTCACAAGAGTGTGAGAGATTGGTGGGTAGCCAAGTTACGACTCGGCAATACTTGGTATCAGTAATGAGACAGGAGCCCTCGGATCCTGTTATGGTGGTTAAAGGTCTAGTCTCATAGCAACCAAAGGGCCCTATAAGGGGGTAACAAGCAGGGACGTCTAGAGAATCATCGGAGAATTTGGAGAGAGTAGTAACAAGACAGGATCTGGAGCAATATTTCCAGGTGGGAGCTCAGTTGCCATATTTGGAAAGAGCAAAGCTTGTAAAGTTTCTTGAAGCCAATGTTGATGTCTTCGCATGGAGTACCTATGATGTCTTGGGGATTGACCCCGGGTTTATATGTCATCAACTAAACGTTAATCTTGAGGCTTTGCCACGTAGACAACCTCCTCGGCGTTCATCCAAAGATCATGCTGAGGCGGTGAGGATAGAGGTGAATAAGTTGAAGCAGGTGGGAGCCATCAAGGAGATCTTTTATCCCAAGTGGTTGGCCAATATTGTGGTAGTTAAAAAGAAGAAGGGGAAGTGGCGTGTCTGCATGGACTTCACTAATTTGAATAAAGCTTGTCCAAAAGACTCCTTTCCCATCCCTAGAATTGACCAGTTGGTGGATGCCACAATAGGACATCCTCGGATGAGTTTTTTGGACGCCTTCTAAGGTTATCATCAGATACCCCTGTCGTTACCTAATCAAGAGAAGACGACTTTTCGTGCTCCTAATGGGAATTATCATTATTGGGTGATGCCTTTTGGCCTCAAGAATGCAGGATCCACATATCAGAAGATGCTTACGAGAATGTTTAAGCCGCAGTTGGGAAGGAATGTCGAGGAATACATTAATAACATGGTGGTAAAGAGCAAGCAGGTAGGAGAACACTTGGCCGATTTGGGGGAGACATTCTCAGTCCTTAGGAAGCATAAGTTATGCCTGAATGCCTCTAAGTGTTCCTTTGGGGTTAGTTCAGGCAAGTTTTTGGGTTACATGGTTACTCATTGCAAGATTGAGGTAAATCCCGATCAGATTAAGGCTATTAACAATTTACATCTCCCTCGGAATCCCAAAGAGGTGCAGAGGTTGATTGGAATGGCTGCTGCCTTAAATAGATTCATTTCTAGATTGGCAAACAGATGTTGTCCCTTTTTCCAGCTTCTTCACAAGTGGAAGGATTTTCAGTGGATAGAGGAGTGTATAACGGCTTTTGAGGATCTAAAGCATTACTTGTCAACTCCTCCAATACTTTCTAGGCCCAAGAAGGAGGAGGTGTTGTATGCTTAGCTGGCGGTCACGAACTACGCCGTTAGTCTAGTCTTGGACAGAAGCGAGGATGGGGTCCAGAGGCTTGTCTATTATGTCAGTAAGTCCTTACAGGAGGCTGAGACGCGCTATTTACCTTTGGAGAAGGCAGTTTTGGCCATAGTGCATGCCGCGAGGAAGTTGCCCCATTATTTTCAGGCTCACACTATGGTGGTGCTCACCTAGCTCCCTTTGCAAGCTCTTTTAAGGAAATCGGACTATATGGGTAGAATTGCTAAGTGGGGAATCATGCTTGGAGCCTATAATGCCAAATACATGCCTCGGATCGCTATAAAGAGGCAAATTCTGGCAGACTTTGTGGCAGAATTTACTGAGGGTGCAATAGAGAAGGGGGAAAAAGAGTTGGGGCTAATAATCACGTCGGCCAATGTTGCCTTCCCTTAGGAGGTATATACCGATGGGGCATCTAACTAGAGGGGAGCTGGAATTGGAATAGTGTTGATCACTCCCGAGAAGCTGGTGATGGAGAAGTCATTATGGCTAGGTTTTCTAGCTTCCAACAACGAGGCTGAGTATGAAGCTCTGACAGTAGGAGTAGCAATGGTTAAGCAATTGGGTGGAGATGTAGTGGAGTTGTATTCTGATTTTAGGTTAGTAGTTGGCTACGTTAATGGGGATTTTGAAGCTAGGGATGAGAGAATGCAGGGGTATCTTGCTAAGGTATAGTGTGTTCGGGCCCAGTTCAAGAGTTTTTCGTTGAAGCAAATCCTCAGGGGGTAGAACTCCTATGCAGATTCTTTGGCCATGCTAGCTACGTCCCTGAGGTTGGGTCTTCCTCGGGTTGTGGTTGTTGAGGAGTTGAATAGTTCAAGTCTCATAGGGACATCTGTGGTTGAGGTTTATAGCCTCCATGTGGGGACGAGTTGGATTGATCCTATAATAGCCTTTCTGGAGCAAGCATTGCTGCCCAGGACAAGTGTAAAGCAAAGAAGGTGCATAGAAGTGCTCCTCGCTATTGGCTCTCGGGAGACTAAAAGCTGTACAAGCATTCTTACTCGGGGCTATATTTATCGTGCGTGCATCCTGAGGCAGTGGATCCATTTTTGGAAGAGTTACATGAAGGCATATGTGGGAGTCACAGAGGGGGAAGGTCATTGGCACATAGGGCCCTCACCTAGGGATACTGGTGGTTGAGCATGTAAAGAGCCTCCTAGGATTATGTGAAGAAGTGTGACCAGTGTCAGAGGTATGCTCCAAATATTCATTTCCCAGGAGGAGTCTTAAACCCAATATCTAGCCCGTGGCCTTTTGCTTAGTGGGGTTTAGATATAGTGGGACCATTTCCTCGAGCTATTGGAAACCAAAGATGGCTCCTAGTCGGCATGGACTACTTCACCAAATGGGTGGAGGCTGAGCCATTTGCTAATATTAGGGATGTGGATGCTAAAAGGTTCGTTTGGAAGAATATTATCACAAGGTTTAAAGTCCCTCACACATTGATTTTGGATAACGGTCTTCAGTTTGATAGTAAGGCCTTCTGAAGATATTATGGGGGGGGGGTTAGGTATCAAGAACGATATTCTACACCAGTCTATCCTTAGGGGAATGGACATGCTAAGGCTACCAACTAGGTTATAATATCCGGACTGAAGAAAAGGTTAGATGATGCTAAAGGAAAGTGGGTAGATGAGTTGCCCCACATATTGTGGACCCATTGTACCACGCCCCAAAGATCAACTGGAGAGACTCCTTTTTCAATGACTTATGGGTAGAAGCAGTAATCATCCTTGAGTCTAGATTCCCTACTTGGAGAACAGACTAAATTAGCGTTGAAGGGAATAATCGTCTACTCTAGGACAGCTTGGATGTGGCCGAGGAAAGAAGAGAAATGGCAATGGTAAAGATGGCATATTAAACGCAGAAACTTAAGCAAGACTATGATAAGGGGATTAAGTTAAGGCCTTTAGCGCCGAGGGATCTAGTATTGAGGAAAGTGGTAGGAACAAAAAAAAATCCTGCCTGGGGAAGATTAGGTCCTAATTGGGAAGGGTCATATAGGATTACTTTCATTGCTGGTGTTGGGGCTTATTACTTGGAAGATTTGGACGAGAATGTAATTCCCCGTCCATGAAATGTAAATAATATGTGGCTTTACTATTATTAATGTTGTGAATTGCTTTGCAACTCATGTCTTGACTAGTTATGTCATATTCTGGATGTATTTATTGAATTGATCTAACTGCAAAAAACATTCTAAGTGTTAAGCTGAACCTAGACCTTGTCTGGCTCTTCGGGTCAAAAGCCTAGGGTAAATTAACGTTGTGGTGAAATGTTCTAAGTATGGGATAAGAGCTAGACTCGGCATGGCTCTTCAATGTCCAAATGAAGGGCAGAGTGATCCGTGCAAGATAGTATGTATATTGATAATAAGGTAAATTGCCTTGGGGATTGCCTCAGATGTAAAGGTTAGAGCTGGTAAGCTTACCTTGTGGTCCCAAGCCTAGTTTAAAGTAAGTTTAAGTTTAATTTTTTTTGTAAATTCTATGAGTCAATTTGTTAATTGTTGTGCAAGCCATACTAGATTAAATAGAAGGGTAAAGAATATGCCGTGAATAAGTTATAAGTTAGAGTATTGAAAGTGTTATTAGGGAAGTACAAGGCTGTAAAACATAAACTAATAGGTATAATTTAAATAGCAAAGACACATGAAGTAAATTCCGACTACTTTTTCATTAATGTTTAAAAATTCAGTACAAATGTGTAGAAAAAAGCATCTAAAGCATCAGAGCCTGAGTACAGAACTGGCTGTCTGATCTATAAGGACAAGTTAGAGCTAAGTTAAGGCCTCTTTTCCTTTCCCTCCCTTCCTCTGAGGAGGAATGGGAGCCAAGCGTAAGGCTGGAGGGAAGTATATGCTATCAGGAGCCTTAGGCTTTGAGTCAATGCTAACTTCAGTAGCACTTAGAGCTTGGCCCCACACCTTTATGTTGAAGGCCCGAGCGATATCTCTGAGTTAGGCAGTAAGGCTTTCAGATGCCTTGGTCATGCTTGCGTCATAAGTTGCCTGCTTAGCCTCTAGTTTTTTCTTAGTCTACTTTAGATCCACTACTGTGAGGGCCATTTTATTCTCAGCTTTTTTCTAAGCCTCCAAGGCATCAACGGCCTGTTTCTAGTAGCCTTTGAAGGCAGACTCAACATTCCTATAAGCCTTTTCCACCTCGGTTAGCTGGGCTAGAGTCTCCTTAAGCTTCTTGTCCGCCTCTGCATAGGCCCTCTCAGCAACCTCTAACTTGTTCTCAGCCTTCCTAGCCATATCTAAAGAGTGGCCTACCCACTCTTCAGCCATGAAGGCAGCTTGGACAGCCTACAAAAAAAAAAAAAAAAAAAAAAAGTAAGTATTGGGTTAAATTTTTACAAGTTAATGTAAAAAACTAAGGAACGTAATTACGTACCTTAGCTAAATCCTGCTTCAAGGATAAGAAGACCTCATGCTTCCTAAAGGATTTTAGTTTTGCCATGTCCTCTGGCAAGCATAAGGCCTTCTCTAGACACTCGGCCACCAGGCCAGAGCTTCCCTTTTGGGGATCCCTCAGATTGGCATCATCGAGTATTGGGTTGCCAGAACTGAGGGTAAAAAAAGACCTTTAGATGGAAGGCTTCGCAGGCTACTCTCACCCAGGATCCTTGGAAGTCCCTGTGGAGAAGGACCTTTTTTATTGCCCCCCATGTTCAGGCGTCTTTTGTGGGGGGGAGGGGGTGGTTAGAGGATTCGGTAACCTCTCCTTCCTCGGCACCCTCTGTGCCTTTGCCTTCTTGGGCTCTTTTCCTTTTCCTATCCGCATTTTCGACGGATGAAGTGCGTGTTGCGGCAGGAGTAGGTGGTCGAGGCACCATCGCCACGGTTAGGATGTTACCCCCAGCATGGGCATTGAGCAAAGCCATAAGGTCAGGAGTTTTCTCTTCAAATCCTATGCCTTCTGGGATGTTTGTGGCCTTTTTATTGATGCTGACTTGTGCGAGGGTTAGGTGTTGGCGTGAAGTGCTGGGAGCGTTTACGGTGTCTTCCTGTTGGTGGAAGACTTTGAAGTCCTTATCACTGACTTCCTAGGGGGCAGGCTCGGGTGTGGACTCTTTGGCTTCGTCATCTGATAGGATGGGGGGATCTTGTGAGTAGAAGAGCCTGGCAACTAGTGGAGCTGGTAGTTGGGTGTCCTGTGTTCCGATAGGAGGAGGTTTGGACAGCAGGAATCCTAGAATGGCTACGTCTATCAAAGCCAACAGAGGATCCTTGGCTTTAATGATGTTCTTCGGGCTTTGGAAACGCTTGGTGGAAGGTTTGTATCTGAGGATGACGTGAGCAACTCAGAGTTGACCGCCCTTATGTAGGAAGATCTCTGATCTGAGAAGCCGGTTCAGGTAAGGGAAGTTCACCAGATGTTTGGCAGGAGTGGTGTGATATTTGTCTGCCAAAGAAAAACAATAAGAATTGTGAGAAGATAAGGCAAAGAAAGAAAGAAAAATTTTTACACTAGTGAAATTAGGTTACGTCCTAAATGCATCTATGGTCCTTGGGAACTCTACCTGGTTCCCCTTCTTGGGTGGGACAATGTAGTCCATCGTGTCAGTCTCCCCAGACGATGAGGAAGTCCTCGTCCATACTCTTGCTTGAGTCAGGTAGGCAGGAGATCAACTTAACGGAGGGGACTCTACATTTGATGTAGTACTTGGTATTTTCCCCTTTTTGGCAGTTGTATACCCAGTTTACGTCGTACCAGGTAAGGTTGGTCCCCATTTTTCTATTTAGCATATCTACGCATCCAAGGACCTTGAAGACATTTGGGAGCATTGTGTAGGGGTCAACCTATAGTTTATCAGGTAGTCCCTAGTAACCCTCCCCATAGGAAGTTTCATCTCGCCTTCAATGAATGCTATCATAGGAATGATTACGGATTCAGGGGTTCTGTTCAAGATCAGTCATTCACCGTATTCACAGTGTCGAATTTCTACGCTATTAGGAATCTTATATTATGCCCTAAAGACAACCATGGCCTCAGGAGTGTCCACTAACTTAGCGTATCTACCCATGGAATTTGTTAGTATGAAAGAGCAAACTTATAAAAAAAAAAGAAACGAGAAAATGAGCACACCTACAAGCACAGGGAAGAATTCTCCTTGGGGGCTTACTTCAGTTTTGATTGGCAAAATGCGTAAATGATCTTCAATTTTTTTATAGGAGAAAAAATTAGGCGGTAAATTTCCCTCTCATAAATGAGGAAAAGGGAGGACCGTATGGTCCTGATCAAGCTGTAGAATGTAGGGAGATAAGCAACCATCTGATACCATAAATGTGAGATCATGGATTCCGAAGTGTCAGGAGCATGCTGGGAACACGTGAAAGGACGTTACCACGTGGGAATGTGCATGACACGTGTGTATTTGGCTCATGTCACTAAAACTTCACTTTTACCACAGAGTTAATAGAAAAAGTTTTATGGGGCTATTATGGGTGCCCGAGGACCGAGGATGAAGTTTAAGATTCATAGTGTGGGGAGACAATACCACGGGCCATGGGACTAAGGAGGAGGGTTGCTCGGGTAGGTGAAAAGATAAGTCAAAAGTGCTCTGAGGCTTGCCAGGTGAGAATCAAAAGTAAAGGGGGAAGTTTCTAGTTTTGGGGTAGCATATAGCCTCCGCATTGAATGCCTTGCATCTAGCTTCTTGGCCGTATTAAATGATGGGCAACAACTTTATCAGCTGCGTTGATGAAGAAGTGATTAGAATAGTGCATGTCACAACTAAGCAGGCTCCTTCCACCGCCTTCTTCAAATGGAAAAAGAGACAAGTGTCATAAGGGGAGTCTAATTAGGAGATGATGGACGGCCAAGATGTGAAGAAGAGGAGAGTATATAAGAAAATGAAGGTTTTCAAAGAGAGGGATTTGGACAAAAAAACAAAGAAAGGATCATTGTAAAAAGATCATAGAGAGAAGAACATGAACAATACTTTTATATGTGTAACTTTGGCCTCCTCCGGCAAGCTGGTGTGAATGTGTTGATTGACATCTTTTATAAAATAGGGCATCCCTCCCTTATCCTTCTCCTTGGGCTAAGCTCTCTCTTGTTGTTTGATTCCCTCTCTAACAAATTTATTGATTTGGGCCCAAGCTGAACCCTGCAAACTCACTGTTCTAAGTGGGCTTGGTTGGTAGAATTTTTGGTCCTTACACATCTAATTACATTTATTTTTCTAATAATTTGATTAATTATGTATGTTTTTATGATAAAAAAATGAGTTTATTTTTAAATGCATCCATTCGTATGCATAAGTTACAAGCTAGTTACGTTAGTGATTAGGAAAAGAGAGATTTTTTTCCCTAAATATTATTTTACATCAAAAGGGACCCATGAGTCATGACAAGAAAATAAAAATAAAAATGGTGGATAGTGACAATTAGGTATCCAAGAATTTGTTGTAAGTATCGAATCAATTAACCATGGCTTTCGAGTAAAGTTTTTGATATGTCTTTACGTTAGAACCTCTTTTCCTCTCTCATGTGTGTGTTTGTTTCTCCACACAAAATAATAATAATAATAATAATAATAATAATAATAATAATAATAATAATAATAATAATAATAATAATAATAATAATAATAATAATAATAATAATCATAATCATAATCATAATCATAATTGTGTTTCAGCAAACTACTGTCCTATCTTGTTTATTCATTAACTATGCAAAGCAGTAAGTTTTTGTAATCGTCAGAAAACAAATGAGTTTTTTTTCCCATTTATGGCTTTCTTTTTTTTGATAACATAAACTACATTACACAACTAAAATTAGTTGTCATGTTCAAATTGGTATAATTTTTTATTTTATTTTATTTTAAATCAAGTTGTTTGGAGAGAGCTAGCCCCATGTAGCTAATGGCAGTTCATCCCATGTGTCTTTTAGAAATTTGCTCCCAGCTGTCATTGTAGTCTTTCAAAGAAGCATAAAGATCCTCTGGAGTTCATAGGGCAGTCCACTATATAGATTTCTTTTATATCCTCGCATTCCTTTTAAAATAAAAGACTCCTATCATTAACCCAAAAAAAAAAAAAAAATCAATCTACTAGTAAAACCATTATTTAATGCAATAAAAATATTCAAATTTATTCATCTTACCAAAATTATGAGGAAAATATTAATGGAACGAAATCACCACCATGGACCTGATGGTTTTGCAAAAGAAAGCAAACACAGCCAGGCCAAAATGGCTAAATACCACTATTTTGAAAATATTTTGCAGTTTACTACTGTTTTTGAAATATGTAAGAATCTACCACTAATTGGGAACTCGAGTTCCATGGAAAAATATTGAAATTTTTTTATGTAACTTGAGTTCTCAAGTTCATGGAACTCAAGTACCATAAAAAATAATAAAGCAATTTGAAAGCTATTTTTTCAAAGAGCTCGAGTTTTTGGAACTTAAGTTAAAAGTGAAACTCGAGTTTCACAAATTCAAGCTTTAAAAATGTGGTAAATTGCTAAATATTTCGCAAACAGTGGTAGATCCATACATATTTTTTCGAACCGTGGTATATGGCCATTTTGGCCAACACAGCGATTCTCCAAGCATGGTTTTAAAAGCCGGACCAAACCGGCCAATCTGATTAGTTCAATTGGGAACCAGCCTTCAATCCGGTCCGGTTATGGCTAAAATTAAAAAATAATTAAAAAATAGAAAATAATTCAAAAATCGAAAACCAACCAATTCAACCGTAAAAACTGGGATCTGGTATGGTTAAACCGATTATTGGCCGGTTGTATATGGAACTTAGATGAGTGGTGGAAGTTGTTTGGATCTTGTGCTCCAACCTTACAAAAGTTTTCAATTCGAATTCTTAGCCAAATTGCTGCCTCTTCGGGATGTGAGTAGAATTGGAGTGTTTTTGAATAAATACATACTAAAAGAAGAAATAGACTGGAACATCAACGACTTAATGATTTTGTGTATGTTCATTATAACTACCGAATGAAAGAAAGTTATATAATCTCTTTGTCAATCTCTTCCTTTTGATCTCACTGTGCACTGAATCTAAAAAGGAATAATGGGTTTTTGTTATTCCATTGATTTTGCTTTTTGCGGGGAAATATGAGTGCTTCATTGATTTGGTCAAGTGGGTTCTCTGTGATTGTGAAATATGAGTGATTTGATTACTAATTATTCATTACGTTCATCTTATGATATAGAGTCAAAAGGAAGAAGTTCAGTTTTGATCCTATTGATTATGCAAGTATTGATAAAATTGAATTTTGGATAGTGAAAGATGAGGAACCTCTATTTCTTAATCACGAGGAGATAGAGAATGCATTATATGAAGAGGAAGCTTATCCAGTCGAAGAAGGGTCTTCTAGCCATGTACAAGAAGATTAGCTTATAACAAAAAAATAAATTCTATGCCTAGTTACATATTTTAATTAGACTATTTATGATTTATGAGAAATAATTATTAGAATCGTTATTTCATTTATTGTTCTTTGGTTTTGGAATTTGTATAGATATGGACAATGAAGTGTTGAGGATGACGATGACATCAATTTGGAATCATTTGGTGATGAACTTGATGCTCATCTCGTATTTAGAGATAAAAATCATCCTATTCAAGTTGAAGATGAAGATGAGGATGATGATAATGATGCTAGTGGTGGAGCATTTGGTTCACATGATGATATTGATTTTAATTATCTTCATGACAAATGAGGCTTGTGTTATCAAATGAATCTTAAAACTTATTAGTTCTTTTTTTGAAACTTTTTTTTTTTTTTTAAATTTGAATGTAATGAACTTATTTATTTAGTTCTCTATTTGAAACCTATTTGCTATTTGGATGTAATGAACTTATTTATTTGGTTTTGTTGAAAGTTTATTATGTTAATGATGATTGTTTTGTAATGTTATTATGTTAAATTCTTTAAAAAAATGTTATATACTTGTATGTTTTTTAAGGAATGATTGTTTTGTAATGTTATTATGTTAAATTCTTTAAAAAGATGTTATATACTTGTATTTTTTTTTAAGGAAACATATATATTACCATTAGTTTGTTAGTTTTAGTATATTAAAAAATTATTATTATTTATATAATTTAAATAAATAATAATTAAATTATTTATAACGTCACCGATTCAACCAGAAAACCAGTAACCAGTTCCTTTTCTAGTTCTTTCACTGTACCAGTTTTTAAAACCATGGACTCCAAGTAATAAAAAATTTTAAACTAAACCCATACTATTTTTTTTATTGAAAAAATTTCATATCAAATCGATAAGAAAGCAAGCAAAACCAAAAGAAAAGAGTTAGATTAATGATCAAAGCCAGAAGAAACCAAAAAGCACAAATAATCTCAGGTGCTTATCTAATACTAGAAATTTTGAGGTGGGTTTTTGTTCAAAGAGGAGCAATGTTCTGGGTTTTTTATGTTCTAAATTTTCAAGTAGGTACTAATTTAATGCATATATTTAACAGTTGGGCTTTTCTTTTCCCAGTGGGAATTGCTTTCAAATACTCAAAATTGTACCTTCAAGTCTCCAACTCAAAGTAGAATATGACTCTGTAGGTTGGTTGTGGGACCGATGAGGGAGAAATTAAGTTACAGCTTCGTCGTTTGTTTTTGGTTAAATGGCAAACAGTGAATAAGGTTGAGTTTTTTATTTTTTTGGAAATCATTATTTTGGTGGATGGATGATGTAGCAAAATCTTGACCTTTTATTTTAAAAGGAAGGTAAGGATTTAGAAAACTCTACGTGATAGAGTACTCTAGGAACTTTAGAGGATCTTGATACCTCAAAGATTGTCTTCCTCTTTTCTTTTTCTCTTTCTAAAAAAATTATTATGTAGTTGAATAGTTTTCGGCCCATGTTTACACACTTGCACCTCTACTTTGTTTAAATAATTGGGTTGTTGGCTTTACTAGAGACTCTACGTTAATATGAACAACTGAATACTTGGCTCTAACATGATCATGAATATAGGGAACAATGAAATGAAAAGATCTGTGAAAATCGTGTAGAAATGCTAAATTATCTTGATCTTTACCATTAAGGGTTCTTATTGATAAATCTATCATAGAAGTTAGTGACAATAGTTTGCAGATGCATGATTTACAGCAAGAAATGGGCAAGAACATAGTTTATCAAGAGTTCCCTAAAGAGTGTGGAAAGCATAGAAAATTGTTGTTATTTGAGGACATCATTAACAATATTCTTACAAAAAATATGGTAAGATGTTATTTTGACAACTTGAGCCACATACCCTTCTATATTATTCAATAGAGAATGATTTTAGTAATCTTACATTTTGCAACCCACTAATCCCTTATGTTCATGATTATGAATAGAAGCAATTCAAGACATGGTCTTAAAGTTGCTTAAACCAAAAAAGTCTTATTGGAATCCTAAATCTTGTTCAAATATGCATCATCTTAAATTGCTCATAATTGATAATATTCACCTTTTGCATGATCCCCAAACATCTTCCTAGTGGCTTAAGATCTCTCAATTGAAATGGATACCCTTCAAATTCTTTTCCAAAAAGTTTCCAACCAAAGTAATTTAGGTAGAGCCTTATAGAACTCTTTTTTAAGTTTCATTAAACTGCAAGGTTTTGTAGTAGCTTAGTTTTTTTTTTTCCTGGTTGCTTTTAACAATCATTTGATAGCCTAAAATCCATCCAATTAAGCAAGTCTCAAAAACTTATTGAAACCCCAAACTTCACCAGAATCATAGTTCTTGAGATTAGTTCTTGGAGAATGTTTAAATTGACCTTAGGTGCAACCATCAATATTTATAAAAATCTTAAATCTCTTAGTTTAAAAGCCTAGAAAACCATAAAAATCTGCCAAGAAAGTTTGAAACGGAGTCTCTTAAGATTTTTTTTTTTCCCTACCTAATTAAAAGTAAAAAAGAATTTTAGATTTGTAAGGAAAACATGAAACGTGTATCAGAGCTTTTATTGGATGACATTGCTAGTACAAAACTTCCCACATCAATTGCGTATTTGACTTGCCTTGTTTCATTGAACTTAATTGATTGTGAAATCTCATGTCTCTTCCTAGGACTTCTTTTAGTGTCCATTTGGCTTTAATCTTTTTGTATTGCTTTTAACTTTTATCTGTTATGTATAACTTTCTAAAATCTCACTTTTTTTTTTTAAGTACTAGAATATTTTGACACACTCTCAACAACAACCTAATAAGTTTACGCTTTTTTTCTTAGAAACCTAAATAAGTTGATGTTAAATGCACACATATGAGTGGAACTACTGCAAGACTGATGCCTTCTTCCAATACCCTCTTCAAAATTCTTAAAAAACTAGCTCCCAATGGATTTAAGTTGAGAAGTCCCAATTCCATGGGCTTGTTATCAACTCTTTCCATTAGGTTTATGTTCATTGCCAAATTGGATCTAAGTTATTGCAATCTCAAGGCAAATCCCAATCATATTGGCTAGTTATTCTCTTTAGAGCTACATTTTTCAAACATGTTTGTTGCTACCTTTCCCAACTCATTATGTGGAAATTACAAGAGTTTTATAGACGTGTGTCCTTAGGACATACATTAATTAACCATTTTGAGAAACTTTTTATGAAAAAATAAAAGAAGTGAATAACTTTTTTTTTTTTTTTTTTATATATAGTTTTTTCAATTTCCTATAAAAAGTTTCTTAAAATGGATGATTAATGCAGGAGCGAAGCCAAAAAAATTTTCCAGGTGGGCCAACTTAGTTGTGCCTACATTAACTCAAAATGCATTAAGAATTATGAATTGAAATTTCTAATAATTTATTTTTTCTATTTACATAGTTAAACAATCTGTGTAAAAAAAGCTTATTTGATAATCTTGAGTTCTATATTAATACGACCCAATTTTGGGATTTGCTTAATGAATTTTGTTGCATTGATTAATATGATACCCCGAATTACTGTTTGTAATCCAGGATCACGTTATAAGGAAGCGACTTGCTTAGTTTTATATCTTTGAGCCTTTTTAAGGGGTTAAACACCTAGAGTTTCCATCACTTGGGACAAAGAATTGATTAATAGCTTCCCAATTTTGAATATTTGTTTTCTTAAAATCTATATATATTACTAAATGCTGAAGCGTAGCATTTAATATTGCTGCCCTCACGTTGAGCCATGTCAGTATCCACATCATTATCTCTTTTTTTTTTTTTTTTCCATTTTCTTATAAATATTTTTAATTTTTTTTATTTCATATTTACACTTCTCCAACCTTTTTCTCTCCTTTACGTTTTTATCTCCCTACTACTTCCCCAACCTTTCTTCTTCCCTCACCTTCTCATCTCCTTACTACCCTCTACATTAATATCATTCTTCATCTTTCCTTTCATCTACCTCTATTTTTGTCCCTTCTTATTCACACTCTCTTATTATAAATTTGTCACTATCTCTTTCATTCTATGCATAGTTTTTCCTTATAAAAAAAAAGGTTCTCTCTCTCTCTCTCAATTTTTGGGTGGATTTTTACTTATTTTTTTCCTTGCATCTTTGCTTTAGGTTGATAATTTTTTATATTCCTTTAATCTACTTTAGGTTAATGCGATTAAGTTTTGTTTTTTTAATTGTTGTTTTTTTTTTTCCTCTCTTTGATTGTTAAATGTTATCCTATTGTGTTATAAATGATTAAATATAACATATAAAAGTATAATATTATTCTACTACATAGCATGATTTGGATAATTTAATTTGGTAGTTATTATAATTTGATAGCATGATTTTTATAGTACTCAATTTAGATGTTAAACTATGAGACTTTAATCATTTTTGTTTATTTTTTAATTATTTGTGGTAGACATAGTACTCTTAATAATTGTATTAGAAGTACTCTATAATACCATTTATTTAGAGAAAAGCAAAGGTTGGCTAAACAAAAATTATTGAATGAGAAAAAACTTTTATTTTTTGCAAATTTACTTTAATTATTATTATTATTTTATAACAATGCATATATAGAAATTTAATTCTTAAATGTTACTAATAATTGTTTATTTGATAATCTGTTTTGAATGGACGAAATTACAATTTCTGCAAAGAAAATAACCTTAGGAGATTATAAACAACAAATTATTTTCCTAATTGGTCCAATTAATCGTAGTTAAGTTTTATTAATTTTTTTAGTTACTTTTTTTAGTGTGTTTGGATTGTAGGCAGAAAAAATAAGTTTGAGAAAGTTTGTTTAAAACTAAAGAATAATTTTCAAATTTTATATTCTTTTTAATGATTCGCAAAATGTTATAAATAACTTTTATTAAAAAATAAATATATTTGTTAACCTACCTTTTGAATTTTTGAGAAAATTTGTATTTTTTTTTTTTCATTCTAGTACAACAATAATTATTAAATTTATGATTTATGATTTTTCTTATATTACATTTATGATTATTCTTATAATAAATAAAAATATAATTACAAAATACATTACTCTTTATTAAATTAGTTTAAATTGTATAAAAAAATTTAATAAAACCACAATAAAAATAATTACCATACGTAACGCGTAGGTTTGCGGCTAGTATAGATTAATAATGGATGATTTCTTAATAAATTACTACATTTTAAAATTCAAATTAAATAAGAAAATTAAAAAAAAAAAGTGAACAATTAAGTGTTAAGATTTAATCATTATATCAATTATAAATAGATAACCTATATAAACAGTACAGTTATATAATACAAAATATTGTTATTAAATAATCAACAAAAAAAATATCTTTTATTAAGAAAGATAAAAAAAATTAAAACAAAACTATATGGGAAAAGTGCTGCACAGCATTACAGCACTTCATTACTACATTCAAGATTCAATCTTGGATATTCAACAATCAATTCGGCCAAGAGTAAATCCTTCTTGTTTCTTAAAAAAAAAAGAGAGTAAATCCTTCCTCCTAGTCACTTGCCATTCAAGAGAAGGTCTTAAAGAAACTTACAGTGGTGTATATCTAAAAAGGTCTAATTTTTAGATACACAACATAGACTTTAAACCTCTTTAACTCACACTCATTTTTTAACGTGGTATTAACCCATTATTTTTTCTTTTAAGAATACTAAGTATTTTTAACACACATGGGGAGAGGGAAGAAGGTCTTAAAAAAACTTATAGTGGTGTATATCCAAATATAGTCTTTTTAAGGCTTTTTTTTTTTTTTTTTTTCATTTACGTATTTGAAACACAATGAAGCGACAAAATTCTAAAACTACCTGATAGGCCACAAATGCGTTAACCCCTTGTGATGAATTAAATTGATTAATTAGCCAAATTATTAATTAATTAAATTATCATGCAAACAGTGTGGAAGCACAAACAAATCACCAATAACTATAGTATGCAGCGGAAAAATAAATAGCACGGTGATTTGTTTACGAATGGGGAAAACCTAACGGCAAAAACCCCACCAGGTGATTTAAGGTCACCACTCCCGAAACTCCACTATTATCACAACAAGCAGTTACAAGTAAAGGAATCTCAGTACCTTACCAACCTACAATTGAACCCTTACCCCAATACCCAATTGGACTTGTTCTGTAGTGACAGTTTCTCCTTTTGATGCACGGCTCCCAGTACGTGACTAACCAATTGCGCGGATCCCAGTACGCGACTTCAATTCACCAACTAGAGAGAGAGTTGTTGGCTGCAAAGTTCTTCAATTCATTCATACGATGAAGATCAAGAAGATACTTGGTTACAAAACCCTACGGTGCACATTACACAGCAACTTTTTCATAAAAGAGATGAACTAGAACATGAACTTTGTCTTAGGTCACAAGAACTAATGTACACAAACACACACTGTTTTGTATATTCCAATTTTTCATTTTTTTTATCAGAAAAACAAAAATAAAATACAAAACTGAAAACACACAAACAAAAACATGTTAAAGAAAGCAAAACAATGCATAAAACTAGACTGACTCAAAACAGTAAAGCAACACACAAGTAATGCAAAAACAACAAAACAAGGAGAGAAAGAAGAAGTGAACAAAATTACTTAGAATCCTTTTCCTTCCACATCTTGGAAGAACCTTTCCTTTTTGCCAACCCTTGAACTGGTGATGAGGGGGAAGAATTTAAACCGTTCAAGTTCGAAAGGAACATGAGGGCTTTGAGAATGTCTCTAAGAGGAGCAAGAGAGGTCTAAAGCAGATTCTGGTTCCCAGATGCTGTCATGCTATTTCTTTGTTGTGTGGCTAACCACTTATAGCAATTTGGTCGAATATGACCGGCAACACCATAATGATAACAGAGATGCTGCTTCTTCCGTTTAGGCTTTTGAGAGATAGCCTTCTTAGTCCTAGGGTTTCTAGTTTCCATTTTCTCAAGCTTAGGGGGTGCTCCTAAAATGGACTTACCCTTGTCTAAGTTCTTACTTGTTAATTCAATTTTAATATTTTTATCCTCAATTTTAATATTATTAGCAGGAGGAACAAAAACAGTAGTACTAATAGAAGGAGTATTAGAGAAAGAGAATTCATACCCTAATCCTATACGATCCGAAGCAGATTTCTGAACGTTGAGCATCTCATCCAGCTTAGCAACTTCGCTTTAAGCTTCTTGGTCTTCTCAGCCAAGAAATTGTTCTCGAATCTCAGTGCCCCAATGATCTGATTTGCTTCATCAACCTTAGTGGAAAGCTCCTCATAATCAAGTTCCACATCTTTGAGCTTCTTGGTGGCTAGCCTATAGAGTTTTTTATGCTTCTCAGAAAGCTTATATAGTTTCTCATAGGCGGTATGGATATCATCTTGATCATCCATAGTTTCAAACTTAGCATCCACCAATTCCTTTTCTTCATCTACTTCTTCAATAATCGCTTCAGTAGGATTAACAGTGGTAGTGAAGGCATTCAAGATTTGGTCATCTTTATTGTCGAAATCATCTTCGGGCTCCGTGTTGCTTAAGGTAGCAGCAAGTGCCTTGCTCTTCCCAATACTCTTGAGATACGTTGGACACTCTTGTTTCATGTGTTCAAAGCCTTGACACCCAAAACATTTCGATCCAGCAGGAATAATGTACTAACCGCCATCCCTGGTATCCTTCTTCCCTTTATCTGGGCTCTTGAACTGAGAAGAACTGGATTGCCTACGGTCCTTGTTGAAGCCTTTTCCATTGGCATTCTTCATGAATTTCTTAAACTGCCTAGTGATGTAGGACTTCATCTTAGAATCTTCATCATCTGAAGACTCATCTGTATCACTGCTCTTGGCCTTTAGTGCCATGCTCTTACCTTTGTTTGACTTGCCCATTCTAGTCAACCCTAGCTCGTAGGTTTGCAAATTGCCAACTAGCTCAGTCAGAGGAATCTTGTCAATATCCTTCGATTCCTCTATCGCCGTGATCTTAGCATGGAATCTCTAGGGCAAAGATCTGAGCACTTTTCTAACTATCTTAGGTTCAGGAATGGTTTTCCCAAGATTGAAAGCTGAGTTCACTATGTCCTTAAGCTTTGCATAGAACTCATCAAATGACTCATCCTCCTCCATCTTAATTTCTTCGAAACTTGTAGTGAGCCTCTGTAGTTTCGAATCCTTGAAAGCCTTGGTTCCCTTATAGGCTGCCTGGAGAATGGTCCATGCTTCCTTAGTAGTTTCCGTGGAGGAAATCTTCTTGAACTCCTCATTCGTGACCGCACTGAATAGGGCATTCAATGCTCTGCTGTTGAAATTAGCTGCCTTGATCTTGGCATCATCCTAATCGACCGGTGCTTCTGTAGGCTTGGTCCAGCCTATCTCCATAGCTTGCCACACCTTCTCATTTAATGACTGCAAGAAAGCTCTCATGCGTATTTTCCAGTATGCATAGTTAGTACCATCAAACAATGGAGGTATAATAAGTGATTGACCTCTATCCATGACAAACAGGGGTCAATGGATTACACATAAAGATTAAACCTTAATCAGAGTGTGCCTGCTTTGATACCACTTGATAGGCCACAAATGCGTTGACCCCTTATGATGAATTAAATTGATTAATTAGACAAGTTATTAATTAATCAAATTCTCATGCAAATAGCGTGGTAGCACAAATAAATCACCAATAACTATAGTATGCAGCAAAAAAATAAATAACATGGTGATTTGTTTACGAATGGGGAAAACCTAATTGCAAAACCCCCACCGGGTGATTTAAGGTCACCACTCCCGAAACTCCACTATTATCACAACAAGCGGTTACAAGTAAAGGAATCCCAGTACTTTACCAACCTACAGGTGAACCCTTACTCCAATACCTAATTGGACTTGTTCTGTAGTGACAGTTTCTCCTTTTGATGCACGACTCCCAATACGTGACTAACCAATTGCGTAGATCCCAGTACGCAACTTCAATTCACCAACTAGAGAGAGAAAGTTGTTGGCTGCAAAGTTCTTCAATTCATTCACACGATGAAGATCAAGAAGATACTTGGTTACAAAACCCTACGGTGCACATTACACAGCAACTTTTTCATAAAAGAGATGAACTAAGGCATGAACTTTGTCTTAGGTCACAAATTGCACGAACAACGATTTTTCAATGCTTGTGCAAATTGCATCCCTTTTATGGCCCTTAAAACAATCCTTTTATATGTCTAGGGTTAGGAGAAAAGAAGTCCCAAAGACACACTCACAGATTGGAATTAAAACAGAATTTAGAATCTGTTTTCCATAAATCTCAACAGATAGAGGTGTCGAGGATCTGTTGAGAAGCTGTTGAGCCGTGGGGTTGAAACAGCTTCTAAAGCTCGATAGATGCATGTGTCGAGACTAGGTGTCGAGACTAGGTGTCGAGCTTTAGTAACTTGCACTTTCCAGCTTGTTTCTTGGACAGACTTAATGACTTCAACACTTGATCTTGAAACACAATTTCTTGAAGCGTTAAACACATCCTAAATCTACCCAATTATAAGTAAAGTGTGTTTTGTCAAATGATAAGCCAATTACATAAAATAATGACATATGTTTGAAACCACTTGAACCACATATGTCCTAACACTACCAATAAAGAGCGAATTCGGATGCAGATTCCCTAACTTGGAACTATGACTTGGTTTTGGTGGAAGGCATATACCAATGCACCAAAACTTGACTTTTATGGTTTGAATACTGATGCATAGTATTATTTTCATATTAGTCATTGAAACACATTCCCTTGTGCTTTTGAATAGATTTGACATGGGCTCTTTGGCATATACATTGTGATTCTTCTTTTTTTTTTTTTTTTTTTTTTGGATTTTATTGCTTGTATGAATTTTATGGATGTGTTATAGTCTTCCCTTATACAATTTATTTGTTTGAATGAAATATTTAACTCTTATTAAAAAAAAAAAGGTAATAAATAAAATCGTAGTGGCGTATCAATGAACTCAGGTGTGTGCTGTGAAGTGGAATTTTTTTTCTTTTACATGGTATGCTTCTGATTAGTCTTTTCAGTAATACTGTTATAAATGCATAACCTTGACAACAAATTATTGCTCCTTATTCAGTACTACTGTTACAGTAATCTTGCTTTTAGATAAATGGAATGTTCACTCTAATTTGAATATGCAATCTATTTTTCATACCCTTTTTGTGATTTATCATAACTTTTTAAGTTATCTTGTGAAACAACTTCTCATTTGATGTCCAGAATGCACTGGCCAGTCATTTTTAACTTCATTAAAAGTGGCAGATATAAATGCATTTATACTGATTTATTAAAAAAAATTTCTTTTTTTAAAAAAAGTGATATTGTACTTTCCTGAGACCACTTTTAGCTAAATCACCTGGTATTCTGAATCCCTAGCAAAAATTCTTCCAATGCTTTGCAAGAGGTAATTGATTCCTGGACCCTGGTGCTGCCCATGCACCTTCACACTTGTGGGGGGCTATTTGACAACATGGATAGAATTAGAAAGCCATCTAGGAATGGTTTTTTAGTTGGCCAGGATTTGACTAAATTGTATTTTAGTATTCTGAAAGGTGAGAGAGAGAGTTATTTGGCTTCAACATTCTTAAGTAGAATATTCACCACCACTTTATTTAACATCACTCTCAGTATCTGCTTCATAATTTAATGTTACATAATTCGGCAGTGTGCGTTTGGATTGAAATGAAAAATTAAAATTATTTCATTATTCAGCTTATTTTTGTTATTATTCATAGGCTCTACTGCACTTTTTAGCACTATTCATGAGCTTCACTGTACTATTTCAATTATTTTTTACCGTTATCTACAGTACTTTCAACAATAATTTTTCAGTTTCAGTAAAATAAACGGTATCCAAACACACCCATAATATCTCTAATTACATTATCGCATTAATGTTCTCATCTTGTAAATTATGATGCCAAATTAGAACCAATAATGAAATTTCTCAATTTGCTATATACTCCTGTGCAATTGGAATCCGGAACTTGAGTTGGTACTTGCAAGTAACCCATTTTGACTTTTAGTTTTTGGTTGGGAGAGATAAATCCACTGGAAGCTTGTACAACCTCAGCAGGTATATCCAGCATACATGAAAATATTGAGATATATAGCAATGTGTTGAATCCTGGGGTTATGTATGCTTTGTTTGGTAGCTAAAATCACGGAAGGAATGGGAGAAAAGAATATAGATTTTCACAAGTTATTAAGCATTTTAGAAATCTATTCTCTCCCTAGCAACTTCATGGATTTTTATTGCTTGTTCAAGTTAGATTATAGCAATCTTTTCCTACTTCCAAAGCTCACAACTATAGATGTTGGTGGAATGCTTTGCTGAATAATCTTAAAGATTGCAAGTATGTCTTTATGTTTAGGGGGCCAGCACGGGCATGGAGAAGTCTTTTCTAAAAAGAGAGAAATTACGCAAATGGGTTGTAGGAAGGAACATCATATCTTCATGTTGAAGAACTCTGTTCAAAGGGGGTAGACACATGACCATTAATACGTTTTCTCTTTTTCTTTTTAGCCTCATATCATGGGACTTGTAGAAATTTTCTCAGGTATGACATTGTTTCTTTGCTTCTCAATTGGCTGTTCCCTGAAAGCAACAAAAACAGTGTATGCTCCTTTTGCTTTCCATATGGATGTGACTTATTCTGTTGGTGTTGGTGATTAAGCTGAAATTACATGTCTCTGGCAGGGTTTAAGGGAAGTAGTTATTAATACCAAATCTCAGTTTCTTGCTTCTTTGGAGTTGCATAGTCAGCTCAAAAAATTAAGTCATATGCCTGCAAGGAACTATATATATAATTTGACTATGATTCACTCTTAGATGATGGTCCTTCATCTTGTTCGTTGAATAGATCGCCAGAGGTGGTTCTCTCAAATTTTTACATTCTACCAAGCAATGCTAGTAGAGCATGTCTCAAGTATGAAATGAGGGAACCCAGATTTGAAGTAGGAGGAAGAAGTCCTATTCTATGTACTCAGTGTGATTCCACATATGGCTTTCAATCTAAAAGATATGGATCTCTTGCATATAATCAGCTCAAAGAACTGAATACTTACGTTATCCAAAAATAGTATCTGATTGAAAGTGATTCACATCCTCTTCTTCTGGGTTGGGACTTTGACAGGTATTCACCCTCGTTAAGTTCCTGGGATGATTATTATCTGCACACTCTGGATGATATGAAAGGTGCAAAAGACTTGAGGGAATCATCCTTCCTGTCCACATTCTCCAAATGTTATTTCATTACCATGGTCCTATTCAACCAACTATAATGACCTTGATTTTGGAAAACAAGTTGAAGTCAAGAAAGATATAAACGCTGATTTTAACTATTTTCCTTTAGCCCTTACTCTTGCACCAGACCACCTTACTCTGGCTGAAAATTGCAGAAATGATACTAAATGCAAAAATAGCAGCATGTTCCTTTCTCCTCATAATCTCCATATAATGAGCAAGGTTTTCGGTGAGAGATATCATCATCCTCCCTTAGAAGGTTTCCTCCTTTGCTCTGGACTTGATATTGAGTTAGAAAGGGATTACCCATCATTAAGTGGCTCCTAAAGGAAGCAGCATTCACCTTTCAATTATGCTCTTCAATCTACCAGAAATGAAGGAACAACCAATAAAAGATAAGAATGAAAGTTGCCTAGAGGGTTCAAGTCATCAGTGATATTGTTAACATCCAAGACTTGTTATCATTTTCTTCTCATTTCTTCCCAAGTGCCTCTAGACAAAGACAAGTCCTGCCCTTTGCACCTCGATTAATCAAGCTGGGATGGAACTTGAGGAAAATGTATTTCGATGATAGTGAAGATGCTTCCAAGCACTTTTGACATGCTCTTCATGATTTCATTTTGCTTATCTGTGGCTGCACATTATTGTTAATGTGACTAATTTGTTTGCTGAATTTTCCAATGTTTTATGAATTTTAGGTATAAGGAATACTTGGATGTATGGTGGTGAGTTTGATGGTGTATACAATCTATCGATAGATCACTTTTGAAATTGATTGTTTATACTGAGGGATGATATGATATTGCTTACTGGTTTTAGGGGGGGGGGGGGGGGAAGGAGAAAACTCAAAGGTTGATTCTGCTAGTAGCAAGGGCAAGGTGAAAGAATTTAGCATACAAAATATTGTTAGACAAATGTGAACTTGAACTCGATATCCCGTCTGAATCCGAAACCTATATACAATCCATTGAACGATAGGTTGGGTTAGGTTGACTTGTGGGTTACACAAATGGATTTTTTTTCCCCTTGTTTTCCTTTGTTTTGGGCTTTTTGGCTCCTCTAGTATTTTTCTGTTTTTACCACCAAGAAAAGAGAAAAAGTTACAGAACATGTACAAAATGGTTTTACAAAAGTTTTTGGTGCGTGTCTAGCTAATTAGCTCTATTCAAAACCAGGCTTAACGGTTAACACCATATGACTATATGCAAGATTGAACCCCTCTTCTCTCCTGTAGTCTAGGACCTAGGTCTGCTATTATTGCCGCTTGAGCAAGTCTATGGGGTTGTCAGTAGTCTTGTCGTTAATGGCTTTGGCATGCTTCTTGTGGCTTACGATTATTGGAGTAATGTTAGTATCACAACATTTTATATGATTTTTGTCACAGCTAGCTATTTGACTAGCGAATTGTAAGTGATGAAGATGTGGACTCACATGGACCTATTATTTTTGATGCACCACTCACAACTTGTTAAACGGCAAATTGTAGTAAAAATTGTGTAAAATATCGTGGTACTAGCATTATTCGGATTGTTGTGCTTTCAAATCCTCAGCTTCTAGCTTGGTGTAAAACTTCTCTGACAGCAGCCATTGTGGCATTTATTTGGTGGAGATTTGAGAGCATATTGATAGAATAGTACACATGATTTTTATTTTGTGAAGTACACAAAAACACAAGGGGATAAAATGGTTCAAACCTTCAATGTTATACTTCACTTAGACATGGCAAAACAGGTCAGAATTTTCTGACCCGACCCGATTGACCTGTTTTGACACACGACCCGTTTTGACTAGCGACCCGACCCGACCGTTTTGCCATATCTACCAACGTTGAGTGGATTGAGATTGAGGTGTAATTCTTATAAAATATTTACTTATTCTTCTTCACTTAATATGTTATGTACTCCATTATAGTTTGTCATTCTTTACTTGCCACCTTTATTTTCTCTTCCTACCTAGATTAGCTTCTAGAAAATTGGAACAAGAGTTGCACCAAATTTGGATATCAAGTGTTTAGTGGTAATTGGTAAGTGGTAACAGTACCACTAGTGAAAATTTTATCACAGTTAAGGAATTTAGAAACAATTGACAGATTGCATCTATTTCAAAAAAAAAAAAAAAAATACTTGTTTGAAAAATACGAGTCAACTCGACCGGTCCCGCGACCTATCTCGACTCACGACTCGATTGACTCGCAACCCGATTTACCTGTTTAAAAATGACCCGTTTTGACCTGCGACCCAATTGACCCGACTCGAACCCAACCCGACCCACCCGCACGTCTAGTCCCACCCAATGTTTCATGGTATCAATGCTGAATACTTGTTGAAGAAACTGTATTACACAAAACTACTACACTACAAAATAGAGAAGCAAAGCTCTAGGAATTAATTTTAGCACTCTAGCTAATATAGCCAATACTTTTAGTTACTTCCAGCAATATCTGTTCATGTTTAGTTGATATTCACCATGTGTTTATTATAGAGACAAATTTGTGAATGAATTGTGTTACCCAAATGGCATTTCCAAATCACAAGGCTTGCGCTACTCAAATCTATAATTAGATTACATTTTCTTCTTATATCCTTTATACTTGCAAAATTTCTAGAAAATCAAAGATCAATAACTATATCATCAATTAATTATTTGAATTGTAAGTGTTTGTAGTTAAAATTATGTATATAAATTTTTTTTTTTGAGATCATATAGTGATCTAATTGGCACAAAATTTGACTGGTGTGTTAAGAGCGTAAAAAACATGCAATTTAACGGTTAAATTTTTAAAATATACAGCAATGTTAATTTTTTTTAGAGAAAGTTTTAGCTCTAGGCTACAACCAATTTTATAACCAAACTTTGTCCTTTATTTTTATTTGCTTAAAATATATGTTTATAATTAAGAAGTATCAAGTTATATATATTAAATCTCAATTTTAGTAATACACATTAAAAAAATAAATTGACAACTAGTACAAAAAAGTAAATTCTATCTTTACATTAATCAATTTTTTCGTTTAACTAGTTAAATATTTTTTTACTTATATTAATATTTTTTTATGAATTTATTTTATCTTCAACTTTTTTGTATTTTGCCTGAAATCTTAACAGCGAGCTAAAGTTGAGTGGGCCTTGCCTTGCTTGAGAAAGTCCAGTCACATTGGTGGGCCTATTCGGTGTTGACCCAATTACATTCATATCCAGCCCACCTGCTATGATCTGAGGAAAATGTTAGAAACTTCAGAATTGAGCCACATGGGTTTTTGACGTTTTGTGGTTATGCGTGACAGATCACGATGACTTCTCTCTATTCTGAATAAACGTAAAAAAGCAATTTGAATACAAATTTTCAGTCGGCCAAAAGCAATATAAACGGAACTTTACAGCTAGCCACCACCAAGAAGAAATCTTTCTCTCTCTTTCCCTGAACGCAGAATGTGTAAAAGTGTTACTTGATTTCCATCAAATTTCCGGTAAAGTACTTCTCCTCAGAGAAATAAAAAGTATTCGAAAAAGCAAAATAGAGTGTACACAAAACAACTTATGAGGAACTTTCTCTTTTATTTATTTATTTATTTATTCTGTTATTTTTTAGTAAATTACTTGGGTATTGCGCTAATTAAGTTAAATAACATTTTTGATGGGATGATTACTCTATAATTATAAATACTTGTGAGTTGTGAAGGCAAGGGTCGGGTTCAAGTCTTCAAGAGAAAGCTTCACAAACAAATACACTTTAGATCACGTTAAAATAGAATTTCTATCTTATATAAAAATAAATAAATAAATAAATAAAGTTTACCTAACAAACTTAATTATAATTAAAATTGCAACTTCACTCAATATCTTTTTATTAAATGTAAATTTTGATAAATTCATCGTTGGATTATATTTTTTTTTTAGATCTTTCATATTTGCAAAACTCACAAGAGCTAAAAAAATGAATAGGTATGTTATCAATTAACTGTTTAAATTTTAAGGTTTTATATTCTAAAATTATACATAAAAAAGTTTATAAATTGAATAGTAAATAAAATCCAATTGGCTGTTAAAAACATAAAGAACATACATGATATAACGGTTAAATTTTCAAAAAATATAGTCATATCAATTTTTTAAGTAAGAGTTGTAATTTTAGGCTACAACTAAGTTTCTAGTCAAACTTGCTCCTTCAAGAATTTCAAGCTCCATAAGTGGTGAAAGCCTTGAAACAGATGCACCACATGAAGGTGCCTAGACCTGACGGTATATCTCCTTTATTCTATCAACATTTTTGGTCTATTGTGAATTCCATTGTTATACACATTGTTTTGGATTTTCTTAACCATAGTGTAGCGCCTCCCAAATTTCATGAAACTCACATTGTGCTTATTCCCAAAGCCAAGAATCCAACAAGAGTGATTGATTATAGACTAATAAGTTTATGTAATGTGGCTTACAAACTTGCCTCCAAGACAATGGCAAATCGGTTAAAAGTGGTATTGCAGAATATTGTGTGTGAAAACCAAAGCGCCTTTGTTGCCGAGAGACTTATCACTGACAATGTTTTGGTGGCTCATGAAATAATGAATCATATTAATAGGAAAAGAAAGGAAAATGTGGTGGGATGGCGTTGAAATTAGACATGAGCAAGGCATACGATCATATGGAATGGGGATGCTTGCAACAAATAATGATGAAGCTTACTTTCCACGAGAATTGGATTTGCCTGGTCATGAGTTATGTTTCCTCAATGCACATCCTTGCGGTCAGATTAATCTAACATGTGGGCTATGTTAGGGAGACCCACTGTCCCCTTACTTGTTCCTCATCTGTGCCGAAGGTTTGTCCGCATTGCTGCACAAGGTTGTCCAAAATAAGACGTTGAAGAGGGTTGTTGCTTCGGCAAGGGGTCCTAGAATCTCACACTTATTCTTTGCTGACGATAGTTTGATATTTGGAAGAGCCACGATCAAGGAAAGTGTTGAAATACAGAGGGTGCTACACATGGTTGTCAAAATCATGATCATGATCGTAGGATCGCACGATTTTACTATCCCATCTCACCAAAACGTTTAGCATTGCACTAAGATTGTAAAAATGATAGGATCGTAAGTAGGGTCGTAAAATCGTATGGGATCCTACTGATCCTACCAAAAACAAAAAATTTTGGTTTTTTTTTTTTTTTTTATGGGATATTTTTTTTTTTAAGGGCTTTTATTTTTTCACATTGTGATGGTATGATTTTTTTATTTTATTTTATTTTTTAAATTATGTTAACCTAAGCAAAGGTTTTCTAGTTTCTAGTTCACTTGTAATCAAAATGAAGGAATGCTTCATCATTTCTAAATGAATAATTTGATGTTGGTTTTGCTGCCTTTTAAGCTATAGTGTTGTTAAATTTGTTTAACCAATATACTAATTTGTGTTCTAATATTACTAAAATATTTTTATATATATAATTTTATCAACTATGCTTGTATTTGTATATTGATTGGTTGATTTTTTTGAGCATGCTCTTTAATTGCTGTTGAGTGGTATAACTTGAATAGTTGAGTGTAAAATTGTATTTTGATATCTTTTGCAGCTTTAGTATACAAATATATAATGTCTACATAGATGATTAAATAGATGATGATAATTAGGAATTTAGGACTGTGGTTATAAGAACCTTAGAATGGGAATAATTAAATGTTCACTTCACCTTAATATACATCTTGCTTTTGGATTTCATATTGTAGTTAGCTAGTTTCCATTGGCTAGCTTATTTTAGATTTCAAACTTGGAGCTTAGAACTTGGAAAATATTTTCCATATGTTTTGATAAATATCTTGGTATTTGGTTGCTAATTAAACATTTATTGAATTTTTTAGGTACATTGGGTCAAAACTTAAATATATTTGTTTCGTTAATATAGACTTAGTGATGTATGACATGCAAACTACATTATATGATGAAAATCTTAGTTTTTTTTATGAATGAATTTATAATTTACGTGATTATTCAACATACAAAGTCATTATCAATGCGTTTTTTGTTTTAAATATGAAAATATATAGGATCTTACGATTCACGATTTGATCCTACGATTTACCTCTCACCTACCTTCAACAAAATCCCAATTTTGACAACCTTGGTGCTACAAGTATATAAGAATTCATCTGGACAACAAATTTCCTTGATATTGTTAACATCCAAGACTTGTCATCATTTTCTTCCCAAGTTCCTTTATACAAAGACAAGTCCTGCCCATTGCTGCTCAATAAATCATGCTGGGTTGGAACTTGAGGAAAATGTATTATGATGATAGTGAAGATGCTTCCAAGCATTTTGAACAAGCTCTTCATGATGTCATTATGCTTATCTGTGGCTGCACATTATTGTTAATGCGACAACTTTGTTTGCTAGAATTTTCCAATGTTTTAAAAGTTTTAGGTATAAGAAACACTTGGATGTATGGTGGTGAGTTAGATGGTGTATACGGTCAATCAATAGATTGCTTTTGAAATTGACTGTTTATACTCGTGGGACAATATGTTATTTCTTCCTGTTTAAAGGGGGGAAAAGTAAAAACTAAGGAAGGAAAACTCAAATTTTGATTCTGCTACCACCATTGCATTGAAGCTGTTGTATATATGGCTATATACAATGATAGGTTGTAATAATGATGTTTGAGTTTGGAGAATATGGTTTCATAAAGTGAAAATTCAAGTTCTAGAATTTTCTAAGTGAAAATTCAAAAATCTAAATTTTCTAAAATTTTTTGCAGAATTTTCTGGTGACTATTCAAAAAGGTTGAAGAGGTTTCAATCTTTGTTAATCATTTTATGAAAAAAAATAACTAACTCTCCATACATGCCTTTTCATAAAACATAATCCTATGGGTATAAATAGAGGTTTATGGTCACTCGAAAAATTAACATTTTGAGAGAAACATAAGAAATTCTGTGGTTATTCTCTAGAATTACTCTCTGTAGAACCCAACATTTTGGTTGTATCGAGGCAAATTTGCAATAACTCTTTAGCACAAAAGCATGGGGGGCAAATATTGTTTAAGGAAAACGATATAGTGTCTCCAAGTTATCCATTATTTGTTTGTCTTTTATTTTAATCATGTTCTTGTTGGGATATGTGTCTTTAAATCCTATTGTATGATGCTATGTATTTTATTATGTATGACTTAATGTTTTGGTTAATAAAGTTGTATTATTATTTGAAAATATTGGGACATTATCATATAGTCCATGAGATGCATAGTATGTGATTTATGTGATTTAGTCACAAAAGATATAAATCACAAGTTCTTTGTAAACTCAGAATTATAGTTCGTAGTCGGTGATGAAATTGGGCATTTCATCTGCGAAGACTATAACATATCAACTAAGATGATTTGTCTTGATCATGGAAATGGAGATTTCTAGTTGATATGTTGATATGTTTTAAGAGTTAAGACATATTGAACTGGACCGGTGTGAGATTTATTATTCTCCTAACGACTGTCAATTGAATAATAAACTCAAGACTTATATTTGCATGAACTCTTAATCCTGAGAGGATAATAGACCTGATCATGAAGTGTAGATTACTTTGATATATCAGGAGTGAGATCTATAGTAACGGTCAAAATCTCAGTATGTTGGGCAGCCACATTTAGTGTTGATGGAACATATATTCTCAAGATGGAATTCATAGTCTCTTAACGGAAATACAAAATATTCCCTTGAGATAAGTTTAATGGGTTTGTTATTCAGAGAGTTGGGCCTAACCACTTTAGTAAGGAGTTACTAAAGTATATATTTATGGAATTGGATTTCATAAATATATGATGAATAACTTAAAGAATTAAACCGGGTACTCAAGGAATTAAGATGTAGTAATAAACAAAGTGGCAGTCTCTTTTCATGACTTTGTGTTACTATGAATATTTTATGAAGGGGTTGCATGTATAATAGAGTCTTGGGATATAATTTATTAATAAGGCTTAGAGTGCAACTATATTTATATAGTGGTATTAAATATAGTTAATGGTAATTTTGGACTTGTCAAGAGTTGACAGAAAAGCCCAAGACCCATTGAAGCTAATGTCTTATTGGTCCCTTTTGGTCCCACTCCAAGCCACACACTTAAGCCCAATTGAAAAGGCCTAAAAGGCCTAAAAGGCCGGCCCAATTAGATAATCAGTTAGATACAAAGGGAGAAATATACAGAATTTTCAGATAATGAAAAAGAGATTTCATAGGTACTTGTATGAACACTCTTGTGAAGTGGTGTTAAAAGTGTTAGACAGTTTTTGACATTCTCCTTTTGGAACTGATTGAGAGACCACACATCTTGGGTGTTAGTGGAATTGGAGTGAAGATTGAAAGTATTCCCAAGTGATTCTCATCTTCAAGTTTTGAAATTCACCGCTCCAAGGTACACTCTCTTGTTCTTATATTCTGAAACTTAAACAATGCATGTTAACTTTTATGTATGAAGTAGATCTGTTTACGTTATTTTTCCTTCCGCTGCGCTGTATGATTCCATCAATTGGTATCAGAGCGGTCTTCATTACATATCTGTTTAACATGTTTTGAGTTTTGGAATTAGTAACAATGATTTCATGTTGTTAGAAAATAGTTTTCTGCATGGTTGATGAAATCATTGTTCTTGATGAAAACTGTTTTTGATGTTATGATGTTGTTTAATTTTTAGTTTAAGTATGTTAAACTGAACTTTAAGGCTATAACATCAATGATATTTAGTTTTGATATCAATTTATGTTCATAATGATCGTATGATAGTTGTTTTGTACATGAAAACGTTGAAAAACTGTTTTTGAAAAATTCTGAAAAATTCAAAATTCGCGAAGCTCAATCGATCGAGAATCTGTCTAGAATCTATCGAGCAGACAGAAAGTTTCTCGATCGATCAAGGATCTATCGAGGATCTGTCGAGCTTCGCGGAACTTTTCTAGATCGATCGAGAATCTGTCGAGGATCGATCGAGAACTGTTGATCCAGAATTTTTTCTAAGTATTTTTACATATATAAAATAGCAAGGCTATGTGTAATTATATTATGCATGTTTTATATTTAAAAACCTTTATTTTAAAATATCTAGTGGGAGAGAGATACAAGGGTTGGATCTCACGGCCTCTATTGTCGGTTTATTGTAGTGTGATTAAGCACCTCGCCTTGGCATATATGCCTTGCTCCCTTTGGAGGGTGTTTAATTCATGGTACTATAGGTTAAACTTCTTTATGATGAATAATATGTGTTTTTTAGATAAAGAATGACCACGCTTCCGTGGAGTTACTTTATGACTCACATAGAATTCAGTCAATGGTGTACACTAGACTAAGTTTAATGTTAATCTCCCTTCGGAGCTATGTCATTATTACTTAGAGGCTAAAGTAGAAACGACATGTTATTAGTGTTTGATAAGAGTTATCATGATAGCACTAATAATGAGAATAGTTCTCAATCAATCATAGTGTTTATAATTTACTTACTTCCATAAGTACCATTTCTTTTCTTCCTTTTAATCTGGTTGTGACTGTTAGGTTCTGTTTCTCTCTCTTTTTCTCTCGGATAGATTGTGCATGGCACCCAAGCGCAAATCTACTTCGTCTCAAAACCTTATTCGTTCTGGGACATCTTCTTCTGATCCTACTCCCTCTCATATATGGTTTCATGATGAGACGGCCCATCAGGACTTCTCAAAGAACTTTTCTAGTAGTGGCATTCATCCTGAGCGCCACGTAGTTCTATCGGACTTTACTGATACTGCTCTACTCGATGTCATTCACAGTCAGGGATGGGAATCTCTATGTGAGATACCCGTGAGCTGTCCCATCGTGATCATATAGGAGTTTTACTCCAATATGCACGGTGTCGATACCTCTATGACTCGATTTACTAGGTATATTAGAGGTACATGTATCGTAGTCACTCCGGATCTTGTATTCGAGATACTACATATTCCGCAAGTAGCGCATCTTGACTACCCCGCTCATCAGCACTTGAGGACTGTGTCCAAAGACGAGCTTCTGTCTCTTTTCTATGAGACACCTTCCTTACGGGGTGGTCGTCAAAACATCTCATGCTCGAGCTTTGAAAAAGGTCTAAGGTTCCTTAACATAGTGATGACATTCGTTCTACATCCACTATCTCATTATAACTCCATCATAGAGCCTCGTTCTCGATTTTTGCTTTCCCTCTTAGAGGACCTCTCTATAGACTTTCCTTCTCAATTCATTCTCTCTCTTATAGATGTCTATAGAGATACGGCGACCCGTGATAAGCTCAGTTTTCCTTTGGCTATCACACGAATCCTTCGCCATTTTTTAGTCCCTCTTCTTGATTCTCGCTTTTATCCCATCATGGGTGCCCTTAGCGCAGTGTCTATTAGACAGGGCTTCGACCGAAGCGGCCACGGACAAAGACGACAACTCCTCTAGCCCCTTCTGATCCATCCACCTTTACTCCTTCTTCAGCGGGTGGTGTGACACTTGAGGCGATCATGGTGCAACATTAGCGCATGGATGTTCGTCTTGACACTCTTAGTAATGAGTTTTGTCAGGTGACCATCCGTGTCGATCATATCACATGATGACAAGCTCGCCTTGGTGGCTTCGTCGCGTCTCCCTTTCCTTCTCTAGAGGCTTTTGAGGACGAGGATGCTAATGATGGTACCGATGAGGATGAGGATGAGGATGCTAGTTCTTCCAGTGATGAGGAGATGATGACCTCTTAGTGACTTACTCTTTGTCATTCGTGAAAAAAGGGGGAGTAGTTTTGGGATGAGAGTAGTCATGTATTTATGGAGAGAGTTAGTATAGGACATTTTTTATAGGAGGAATGTCTACATTTTTTAGGGATGTAGTGAGGACTTTATGTAATTTTCTTTTCTTACTTGTAGTTACATTTATCCTCTAGTACACTGGTCTTGTGACCATTCTATTAATGACATACAATATTGTTATTCACCTATCTCTCCATGTGTTGTTTATTTTCTCTTTTTATACACATGTTCTTTATGTATGCAATCTTTTATTTCTGTTATACATTAAGATGCCAGATGAGTTTTGTTTAAAGTGTTTCAGAAAGACAAGTTATCAAAATCTATCATGCCATGAACTCTCTTCTTCCAAAGTTTTTCAAGAGTTTGTGTTAGGATTAGACAAGTGATTATGAGTTTAGTGATTTATGACTTCTCTCATACTTCATTTGTTTGTTGTAGTTTTGTCATGAATTGCCAAAGATGGAGATTATTAGGACATATGTGGAACTTGTTAGAACATATGTTATGTAAATTGGCTAATCCTTTGACAAAACACACTTTACTTGTAATTGGGTAGATTTAGGATGGTTTAAGTCTTCAAAAAACATGCTGTTCAAGTCAAGAGTTCAAGCCATGCAAATTTGGTCAAGATACAAGTGAAGAAGTGCTGTATTTTAAAACTCGACAAATAGCTTGACAGATTGTATCTATCAAGGTTTAAAAGGCAATTTCAGCTTGATGCTCGACAGCAACTCAATAGATAACCTATCTATCGAAAATTACGAAATTCAGAATTCCTGATTTGTTTTTCATGCATATCCAAGTTATTTGTGTAGGGTTTCTTTTCTCACAATCCTAAACATATATAAGGATTATTTTAAAAGCCGTTACACAAGGAATCAGAGCATCTTTTTATGCATTATGTGACTGGAGACAAAAGTTGACCTAGTTTATCATATTCCTTGTAGAAGCTACTGCGTCTTTGCGCCAAGGGTTTTGTAACCAAGGAGCTTCTTGATTTTCATCGTTTGGATAAACTAAAGAAATTTGAAGACAACATCTTCCTCATGTTGGTGTGTTAGTCACGTACTAGGATCCGTGTAATTATTGGTTAGTCAGGTATTTGGAGACGTGCATTGAACTTGAGAGATTGTCACTACATTATAAGTCCAATTGGGTATTGAGGTAAGGGTTCAACTGTAGGTTAGTATAAGGTATTGGGATTCTTTTACTTGTAACCGCTTGTTTTGATAATAGTGGATTCTCGGAAGTGGTAACCTTAAATTCACTCGGTGGTGTTTTACCTTGGTGGTTTTCCCCATTCGTAAACAAATCACTCGTGTCAAATTTATTTTCCGCTACATTTAGTTATTTGGTGATTTGTTTGTACTACCACGCTTATTGCATGTAATTGAACCTAATTGATAGGCCACAAACGCATTGATCCCTTGTGATGAATTAAGTAGATTAATTAGCCAAGTTATTAATTAATCAAATTAATATGCAAATTGCGTGGTAGCACAAACAAATCACCAATAAACTAAAGTATGCATCGGAAATGAAATGACACAGTGATTTATTTACGAATGGGGAAAACCTACACGGCAAAAATCCTACCGAGTGATTTTAAGGTCACCACTCCCGAAATTCCACTATTATTACAACAAGCGGTTACAAGTAAAGGAATCCCAAGTACCTTACCAATTTACAGTTAAATCCTTACCCTAATACCCAATTGGACTTGTTTTGTAGTGACAATTTCTAGTTTTGATGCACGGCTCCCAAGTACGTGACTAACCAATTGCGTGGATCCCAGTGTGTGACTTCAATCACCAACTAGAGAAAGTTGTTGGCTGCAAAGTTCTTCAATTTATCCACACAATGAAAATCAAGAAGATGTTTGGTTACAAAACCCTACAGTGCACATTACACAGCAACTTCTTCACAAGAGAGATGAACTAGGGCAAGAACTTTGTCTTGGGTCACAAATTTCTTGAACAAGGGTTTCTCGATACTTGTGCAACTTGTGTACACTTTGAGGGCCATTAAAATAGTCCTTTTATATGTCTAGGGTTAGAAGAAAAGAAGTCCCAAAGACACATCTACGAATTAGAATAAAAAACAGAACTCAGAATCTATTTTTCTTAAATCTCGACAGCTAGAGGTGTCGAGTAGCTGTTAAGTCTCGGGGCTAAACAGCTTTTAAAGCTCGATAGATGCAACTGTCGAGCTAGGTGTTGAGCTCTAATAACTAGCACTTCTCAACTTGAATCTTGGACAACTTGCATGGCTTTAACACTTGATCTTGAAACCTTGTTTCTTGAAGTATTAAAATCATCCTAGAGCTACCCAAATACAAGCTGAGTGCGTTTTGTCAAAGGATAAGCCAATTACATAAACGAATGACATATGTTCAAAACAAAATGAAACACATATGTCCTAACACTAATTAATTCACTTGGCTAATTAATTGGTTAATCTACCAAATGGGTCAATACATTCTTGGCCTATCACCTACTTCCTTCCTAAGGCAATCATGCCTTTAGCACAGACCAAGAACAAGATCCCTTAGCCAACACTTCCTCTTCCTTTGCTCATAGTTGTTCCACGTGTAAGGTTCAGATTCAACCACATATGCATTCTCCCATGCCTTATCGTGTTATGTACTATATATATATTAGTTACTACAAAATCTTACTGTTTAATGAAACTTAAAAAATAAAGTTGTATAAGAGCACTCGCATCAGGTGTGCCAAATGCCGAATATTTGGCATTTAGCACACCAAATACCAAGAAACATCTCACATGAGGTGTTTTAAATGTCAAAATATTTGGCATAGATGAATAGTGCAATCTCAAATTTGGGAGCATACGAATAGAAATTGTAAAATTTTTATTTTTTACTCCCTTTTCTCTCTCCCCTCTCATCCCTCTATAAGATCTCTTCCTCTCTTCTAAAAAAGGATCTCTTCCTCTCTCATTCTCTCTCAACCTCTACTTTTTTCTTCTCTCACTCTCATTGCTTCTACTCTCTTCCTCTCAACCTCACCAAGCCAACGTCTCATCGTGCCACCAATCTCTCTCTTGCAATGGGTTTTTTTTTTTTTTTTGATAGGTGGGTTTGGCAATGGGAGGGTTCAAATGGTGAAGGTTTGGTTCAGATGGCCGGTGGTTTAGTGGGGGTGGGTTTTGACAGTGATGGGTGGGTTTGGATGGGTGGATCGTTGGTGGGTGGGCTAGGATATGGATAGGTTAGCTTGTGGGTTCCAATGGATGGGTCGGCGATAGGTGGGTTAGCCTATGGTTTTCATGGATGGATCAGCAGTGGGTGGGAGGATTTAGCGGCAGTAGTAGGTGGTTAGGTGGGATGCTGTTACTTGGGGGTGTTTTTTTGTTTTTGTTTTTAATAAAAGATTAGGAATTTTTTAACTTATTTTTATGGGTGATGTCTTAAAATAAGAGATCTAATGTATGAGATATTGTAAAGTGTCTTAAAATAGATAAAGTAGTTTTTTTTTTATGTAAAATAGATTTTTTTTTAAAAACATCTTATGCTGATGCTCAAGGCTACCTAAAGTACTTTGGTTGTTGTTTTTTTTTTTTTAAAGTACTATAGAGATTTTGAAGGGTATCCACTCCGATCGAGAAAACTTAATCCATTAGAAAGATGTTTGGGGATCATACAAAAAGTGAACATGATCAATTATGAGCAATTTAAGATGATATATTTTTAAAAAGGATTCAGGATTTGAATATGCCTAAATGATTCCAGCAACTTTAAGACTATTCCTTAAATTGCTTTTGTTCATAATTATGAACAAAATGATTAGTAATTGCAAAATGTAAGATTACCAAAACCATTCTAAAGTTGATTGAATAAAATAAAAGCTTACATGCTAAAATTTTCAAAATAAACTCTAATTATATTTTTTGTAAGAACATTATCAATGTCCTCAAATATATAATCACAATCTACTACGCTTTTTAGGCTCTTTAAGGAACTCTTGATAAATTATGTTCTTGTCCATTCCTATAGTAAATCGTGCATCAACAAACCATCGTCACTAACTTTTACTAGAGATTTATCAATAAGAACCCCTAATGGAAGCCAAGATAATCTTGTATTTCTACATGATTTTCGTGGATTCTTCCATTGTTTTCTATAATCATGATCATGCTAGAGCCAAGCATTCAGTTGTTCATGATAAAAATAGTGTTTCAAGTATAATCAACAACTCAATTACATAAACAAAGTAGGAGTCAAAGTGTTTAAATTTTGACCGAAGATTATTCAACTATATAAGATAAGAATTTATTTTGTTTAAAAAAGGTGGATAATCTTGAATTCTTGATAGACTAATATATGACATCTAGGAGCACAGTTCTAAAAGATACATGGGACTAATTCTCTCCAACCAACTTGATTTTTGTTTTTTTATAGTTTATGCTATGACATTACTTCTAAGAATCCCAAAGGTTGCAAGCTTGCAGCTTCAACAATCCTTCATATAAAGACATAACAGCTGCTATCATAGAATCCTTAACAGCCCAGCTGAAACAACCAATCATGACCATGCACCTATCTCTATTTTTACAAACAAAATTGAATCCCCTACCCATTTCAGGATTGGTTGCCATTTGGAAGACTTTATAAACGTCTAGACTTATTTTTCCACTGTTGAGGATTTCCTTTATTCTGAACTGTTAGCTACCCTGGACATAGAAATCAAACTTTTACTATACATGACCACTAATGGCAGGGTAAGGGTCTCTCTTCATCACTGCCATGTTCCTATAAGTCCAAATAGACCATAAAATAGAGACACAAGACACTGAGAAGTATTTAAGTTTTTTCTAAATCGCCGTTGTACCCTTCAGCCAGCTCTTGATCCATACCTGAATTGAGTAAGGCTGAAAGAAATCAGTTCTAATTGACAGATCTAACCAAAACCAGATTTCTAGATGACAAGAAGAAATAAGAAAGCATTTTAATAGTTCCAAACAAATAAAATCCCTTTTTCATACTTCAAATTAAAGCAAACCAAATTATACGTAAAGGACAAGAAGGAAGAATATAAGAATTAGAATTCTAGTTTATTCATTTTGAATTAACTCTCAATTTGTCATGACTTTTCTTACCAATCAGCTTGCACTTATGGACATCTAAAATGAGCACAACCCTTAAGCATAATTTGAATGGAAACACGGGATAAAACAATAAATTAATAATACCTTTGCCAGTAAAAGCTTTCCAGTTTCGATCTTTACTTGCTTTTCAGTACAGATTTCAACTGCCTTTAAAACACCAACAAAAACCTTTTCTTCCCATTCTTTTTTTGGTACATTGAAACAAAGGAACCAAAATAGCACTAGAAAAAAAGATTAGAAGGTTAGGAGCTCTCTTTCTGTTATCCAAGCTAATTTTCATAAAGACTTAGGGATCAAGGCTCTGCCAAAACGTCTGTCTACCTGTCAATCCCAAAGATTTGTAAACTACTGAATGTCCTTCACCACAACCTCTCTATTAGGTAACTCCGCCACCTCTTTGTTGCTTCTAAGAATACTAATAGGGAAAAATCCCAAATCTAGAATCTTCAACAATCCTTCATAAAAAAAAATAAATAAATAAATAAAAGCTAATAAAGCTGCTATCATAGAATCTTTAACAGCCTAACTGAAAACAACCAGCCACAGACATGGACATCTATTTTTATAAAACGAAACTAGATCCCCTTTCCTTCTATTACCCTCTCAGCTCTCATCCAACATGGTTGGTTGCCTGTTGGAACACTCTCTAAAGGTGTGGACTTGATTATCCTGCCGCTGTCGAGGCTTTTATTTGATATTGAACTGTTAGTTACCCTGCACATTGAAGTCAAACTTTTACAATGCATTGACCACATTAGTGGTAGATAAAGGTTCTTTATTCATTGTTGCCTTCTTCCTATAAGTCCAAATAGACCATAAGACAAAAGACAACAAAAGGTACTTTAAGTTCTCACAATGGTCCCTGATGCCCTTCATCCAAATCTTCCTCCATGCCTGAATCAAGTATGGCTGAATGAAATCCGTTCTAATGAACAGATCAAACAAGCTAGATTTCTCTACATGACAAGGGGGGAAAATATGGTCTAACCTTTCAGTATCTTGGACACAAAGGACATTAGCCCTCAGATGTCTTCTCAATTCTACCCTCACAAGAAGAAAATTCAAAAAAGAAAAAAAAAAATTCAAAAAACGATAATTATTTTAGAAGGTAATTTTATCCTACATAACTCGTTGCAATGCCATTAGGATCAATAAAAGGGCTACTAGCTTGGTTTCTACAATTCCTGGTGTGCAACAACCATTTTCCATTTTAGACAAAATAAGACCCATATTTAGAATAAGGCTTTATGAGCTTGTGAGTAGCATCATTTTGGCTATTGAGTTTCCAAACTAATTCAGAATTCCCTTTGAATGTGTCTTTAACTAGGACATCTGCCACAACTTTTAGAGAACCTAAGCAATTTTATTGAACATCCCTTAGGAGAAATCTGATAAAAATGGAACCATATGCATATACTTGGATGTTTATAAAGGTGTGTCATCAGTTTAATATGAAATGTAACAGGGGGGAAAATAAAAAGAAAAGAAAGAAAAATGTAACCAAAAAAATGCAGAGGAAAAAGATTTGTCACTTTTAATTGAGATTCAAATAAAATTTAGGTCTCACCCATGCCTTTGCAGAAGCATCACATAGGATGATCAAGGGTAAGATGTGTTTTCTAAGGCCATTTTGAAATATTACTATTCAATACTATCTATTATTCAGTATTTGTTGTTTGGAAGAAAACATGGAATAGAACAATAAACCAGTACGTTTGGCAGATGAATTATTCTGCATTTAGAACACCAACAAAAAGCTATTTCTTGCCATTCTTTGTTCATTCTTTGTCAAACTGCTAGGAGTGTCATTAACAACTCTAATCAAACATATCATGGGAAATCCATTTATAAATGTACTCTAAAGAGAAAGATAATGCAGCAACCAACATAACTTAAATTAAGAAAAAAGGACAATGACAATGACTTACATGTAATTGCTTAGCTCTTCACCACATTCCTTGCACTGACTTGACTCCTCACAATATTTACCATGGGCCATAAATTCAGGGACTCTTTCAAGCCCTCATAAGGAATGATGTTGTTGTTGCTACACCGAACCATAGTACAGTTGAGATCTGCATTGTCTTTCTTGTATACCACACGCAACCCGCATTTCTTCACCAAGCTTGATTTATTGTTGTTATCAATTCTAATTCCAATCTCACGGAATCCATTTGCATCACATTCCCACATTGATTTTCTGTCTTCCTCCTCGTTGAAGTATTGAGGAAGCAAATACAACAGCCAAATATGATCTGATAAAACAACCATTTTTTTATCAATGGCTAGGCAAAAAGACATATCTTTTCCATTGGCTCTCAAGCTGCAAATAACTGGATTTTCATGAATTTGGTGATGTGGACGAGGACAAAATACAACGAAAACAGCAATCCCAATCCAGTCATTACACAAATGAGAAAAAGGTTCCATTATATCCACTTCATTCCCCATACATTGATGGCTAAACCACTCCGGAATTTCACTTCCAGGAAAAACAACATCATATCTTCCCTTAAAATAGTTAGGAGAGAGTCCCTGAAACATACAAAGCATGATGCTTAGAACTATGTGAGAGAGAGAGAAGAGAAGAGAGAGAGAGAGAGAGAGAGAGAGAGAGAGAGACCTGAAGGGACTTTTTTATAACTGTAAAAAACAAGTCAATGAATCCTTGATTGCCAGTCAGTTTGCTGCAATTTGAAAGTAAGAGTTTTGGCTCACATGAAGAATCTAGTCTTAATAGGTTTGGTATTGTTTCCAATGAGGAGCAACCGTATCCATAAATATAACCTATATTTAAAGGAAGCTTTGGAAAGGATTGAAGACTCGTGCAGTTATCCACGACCAAACGATTCAAAATAGATAGTTGAGCGATGCTTTCTGGAAGGCAATCAAAATTATTTCCACTTAGATCCAACTTTTGTAAAGAGAATAAGCAGCCAATATCATTGGGGATTTCCTTGAAATTGCAATTACTTAAATTCAATTCCCTCAAAGAAGAAAAACCAAATAGAGAAGACAATAGCAAGCACATGGATTCAGAATTTCTCAACATTGGATTAAAAGGGAGAAGCTGAAATCCACCAAAAGCTAGTTTTTTAAAAGTTTCAAAAATTGCACTAGAAGAAGGCATCTGTTCATTCACATCAACACTTTCACCACGGCCCAAGTTCTCTAGTAGTTTTGAGCAGCCGGAAAGATTGAGATCTTTAAGCCACGTCATATTAAAAAATGTTTTAGGAAGAGACATAAGATTTTTACAATCCCTTACATTCAATGAAGCAAGGCCACTCAAATTCCCAATTGATGTGGGTAGTTTTGTAATAGCTGTGCCATCCAAGTGAAGCTCTATTATATGTCTCATATTCTCCCCAAATTCTGGAATTGTTTTTATTTTTAAGCAATCAGACAGAATAAGGATCTTTAGAGACTCTATCTCAAATTTTCTTGGAAGACTTTTGAGATTTTTACAACCTTTTAGATTAAGAACAGTAAGCTTTTTCAACATCTCCCAAAACTGTAAAAAGCCAAAAAAAAAAAAATTAACTTTAAAAATCTTATAATTTAATGAAACTATTGAAAGAAAAATCGTAGAAGGGTAATTATTACCTTTGTGTCTGTCCCAAGTCGTTCAATGTTGCTAAAACATAGGTGAAGTTCAATCAATTTATTTGGTAGGAAACTTGTTGGCAAATTTTTTGAAGGGTATCCACGCCAATTAAGAAATCTTAAGTCATTAGGAAGATATTTGGGATCATACATGAGGTGAGAATCTTCAATTATGAGGAGTTTCAGACGATACATCTTTGAAAATGATTCACGATTCCAATGTGCCCCTTCTGTTCCTAGAAACGTTAAGACGATGCCTTGAATTGCTTCCGTTCCCTAATAATTATGAACAAAGTGGATTAGTGAATTGTAAAATGTATAATTACCAGAACTACTATATGTTAAACTATGTTGAATTAATTAGGTATATTCTGGGGTTCTTTCAATAAGCTCTTACCGTATTATTTGTGAACACATTGTCAATATCTTCAGACAACCACAATCTACTACGCTTCTCAGGTTGGTCTTCCGGGCACTCTTTACGAACCATATCTCGACCCATTTCTTGGAGTAAATCATGCATCCATAAATGATTGTCTTGCAACTTGATGAGAGATTTTTCAATAAGAGTACTTAATCCAATTTTAGGGTGAAGCTCAAGACAATCTAATATTGGAATAACAGTTTCTTGATTTTTATGATTAAAGAAGCATGCAATATTCAAGAAAATTTTCTTCTCTGTTTCATGTAGTCCATCATAACTTATTTTAAGTACATTGAGAATTTTTCTTTCAGGAAATTCTCTAAGCCTATCTAATTCACTTTTCCATTCAGAAGTACTTTTTCCGTTCATAAGGGAACCCAAAACCTCAATGGCTAAAGGAAGGCCATTAGCATAATGTACAAAGGCTTGGGATAGCTCTAGATAATCTTTAGTAGGATGCTCTTTGTCAAAAGCTTTCAAATTAAAAAGATGAAAAGCTTCATCATTACTCAATACTTCAACCTCATATATTCCATCTACTTTTTGTGTCTTTAGCAACTTCACATCTCTTGTCGTTATGATAACTCTACTACCTGGACCTAACCAATTATGCTTCGCACCTAATTTGTTCAACTGGTCTAATTCATTTACATCATCAATAATGAGAAGAATCTTTTTGTGACGTAACCTATTCTTGATCATGTAAACTCCATTATCAACATCTTTTACATTCATGTCTCCAAGAATCAAAAGATCATTCAAAAGTTTTTGTTGTAACTGAAGTATGCCATATTTTTCGCAAACTTCCCTGACATCAGCAACAAAGCTACATGCTTCAAATTGATTAGAAATCATACTGTAAACAACTCTTGCTATAGTTGTTTTACCCATTCCTCCTGTTCCCCTAATTCCTATAATGCGAACACCATTTGACTCTAGAGCTAAATGTGACATCAATTTCTCAACTCTGGAACTTGTTCCTACTAGTCCCTCGGTAGCTACAAAGAATGTATAACTGGGTTTATTTATTATCACTTTCACAATATTGTCAATAACTTCTGCTTCAGGCCTACAATGAGGAGGGAAAAATAAATAGTGAGTTTGACCTCCCATGACAAGACCAAATTAGAAAATTTTGCAGATAATAGCATTTAGTATAGTTGGTTAAAACTAAAATCCCAACAAATAAATATATATACAACTTATAATGTAAAATCTGAATGTATCATTTTAGTTTAGTTTCATTCCTTAAGAAACCTAGGTTTAATTTGAGGCCACTATATACTCTATATTATAAATCTGAATACTAGCTGGATTTTTTTTTTTAAATCTTATTTTATGCTACCTATGTTTCCATGTTCGGATGGGTTTTGAATTTGATAAGTTTTTGACCTAGGATAGTAACACTAGGAATTTTTCCCCTTTGTCAACCAAAAAAAAAAAAAAGAAAGAAAGATATTTTGAATGTAAGATTTGCTTTTATAACACAATGTGTTCTCTTAAAACAAAAGTTACTTAGGGTTCTACTTAGTTTAATTGGTAAAATTTATTATCGTCAAATAAGAGATCTTGAGTTCAATCCCTGTTTACCCTCCAAACCAAATGGTGTCTTAGTATGATGATGAAAAAAAAAAAAAAAAAAAAAAAAAAAAAAAAAATCATTGGGAGCAAATGTCATATATTAATATATACAAATAAATAAATAAAAACAAAGGTCACTTTGTATTCCATTGCATTTAATTGAGTTAAATATTGCCCATATGGAAATAATAAATGTCTTATAAAATGTTGAAAAGGTGAAGAACAACTTTGGCTGAAATGATAACTTGTATTTCTTTATCTTTATGACAATTGGGACTTGGGAGTGTAGTCTTTTTTTTCTCATAATTGTTAGTGGGATTTTTTGTAAGTAATGCTATGTTCACAATATTTTATAGCAAATTTTAGGTGGGAAGTTATTACTTGTTCTAATCTGAGCCCACCACTAAAATAAAGGCAACTAGTTGCAACTTGTTGCCTAGTATATATTGTAAAATTGTTGCTGTGAATGTAACATTTCATTTTCTTTTGGTTAATATTGCCCTTGAATGTAGGCATAGATTTTATCAAATTATGTTAACATTTTCTTTTTAGAATCAAATTATGTTAACATTTGTGTCTAGTATTGCTTACCTTTTTTTTTTTACATGTTTTTCACAACAAATTAGTATTGAAGTAGAACTTCTACCATTACAACAAGTAACTTATAATGAGTTTACCCAGATTTTTTTTTGACAGCTCTGTTTCCACATAAAAGTTTGACAATTCTTTCAGTCTCTCTCTCTCTTTTTTTTTTTTTTTTTAACCAAAGGAGTTAGTCAACAACTAATAAAATTCCTTTCTTCGAAAGAAAAAAGAGAATATGATATTAAGTAGAGCGGCCACAAGAATTTGTAATTGCTTGAGCAACTGTACATTTCAAATTATTTATGCAATAAAAAATTGTACATGAAGCAGGTATTTTGGTTAATCTTTTTATGGTTCATCTTTTCAGGGCTCTACAAAGTCCAAGTGCATCTCAAATTATTGATGCATAAAATATGTTCAGTTTTACATATACTATTGGTGCGCACTAGCAGAAGTTCATTAAAAGTTATAAATATTATTGAGGAAAATATTTCACTTATATGTTAAAAGAGTTTTATAGCTCAATCAACAACTCTTGATGTTTCCAAAAAAAACATTTAGGATTCAAATCTCCTCTCTACCACGGTAACTTTTGAACTATGAAAACATAAACATTTCACTTTTATCATTAAATTGAATAATAAATAAGTAATAAAAATAAGATAAAAGCAATTTAAATTACATTGTGAAAATTGATTATTCAAGACTAAGTTAACGACACAAACTTTTTTTTCGAGAGAAAGTTTACGACATAAACTTAATTAAAAACTATGATAGATGATTAAAGTAACTTGAAATTCTTTGAACTTTTAATAGTGTAATTTGAAATAGTATTTAAACGTCTTGAAGATTTGAAAATAAAGTTTATTTTAAACCAATTTTTATGAATAACTTTAATATATATATTTATTATAGTAAGTCATATAACATAAGCATTCTGTGCGACATATTAGGCTCTTATGTAGTGAGCCACAAGAAACATATACAAAACGTATAACAATTAACACAACTTGAAAAAATTAAAAAACTGTGGCTATTATATATATATTTTTTTTAAATTATTTGGCTAAATTAAGGCCCTCACAACTATGTTTATAATTTTAATAAATTCCATTTTAAAGCTCTTTTTTAAATAGAATTTTATTTTGCCTAATTATAATAACGGTGTTTAATTCTATTGCTACTTTATTTTTAATGGTTAGGTTTTACATTTGTGTTGGCTAATCCCCGTGTTAAGTCTAATAAGTGTTAGAGAGAGTTGTGTTTAAATAGTTTGCTTAGTATCAAGTCAAGGAGTAACATTGAAGAAATCAAGCTTGAGAAGAGTCGTTCGAGTAAACTTCGTACAAAAAGTTTACAAACCCTCAGCTTAACATTCTATTTACCCAAAAACTTAAGCAAGTTTTCTCAATTGTGATTTTAGTAAGGAGTTAACTATCTTTTCTAGTCTAACAACTTAACCTAATTTTTCAATATAATGTTACTCCTTGACCTAGAAAACTATTTAAACGGAGCCATCTTTCATTAAGCCTATACAAGAAAATCCTTCCCCATGCTTTTACAACGTTGAGCCTAATTTGATTTATTGCAAAACCACAAAAGTTGTTAAGCATAATAGTGTGTTCATTAGTTTTTCCATCCAAAAGGTTCTTTAGAGTATCAAAGTTCTGATAATTGTGTTGGGAAATTTAAGCCCCGGTTAATAGAATTAACAAGTTTTAAATCTAAGTTGTTAATTAGATTTATTATACATAAAACTTGATAAAACAAACAAACATCAATATCATGTCAAATATAAGTGCAGCGGAAAAGTAAATAAGACAAGATATGATGACCTAGGAAAACCAATGAAACCAACTAGTTTCACTGAAAAAAACCTGGGGGGAAACCTTCCCAAAAAGCAATTCACTATAGTAAAGAGAAGTTTCAAATCTAGTACAAAACCTTTGTCCCTAGACTCTACAATCCCCATAGATGAACTTACAGCAGAAATCTTCTACTGCTTCAGAACCTCTTGATAGGTCACAAATGCGTTGACCCCTTGTGATTAATTAAATTAATTAATTAGCCAAGTTATTAATTAATCAAATTAACATGCAAATTTACGTGGCAGCACAAACAAATCACCAATAACTAAAGTATGCAGCGGAAATAAAATTGATACGGTGATTTATTTACGAATGGGGAAAACCTGACGGCAAAAACCCCACCGGCTGATTTAAGGTCACCACTTCCGAAACTCCACTATTATCACAACAAGCGGTTATAAGTAAAGGAATTCCAAGTACCTTACCAACCTACAGTTAAACCCTTACCCCAATACCCAATTGGACTTGTTCTGTAATGACAATTACTCCTTTTGATGCACGGCTCCCAATACGTGACTAACCAATTGCGTGGATCTCAGTACGCGACTTCAATTCACCAACTAGAGAAAGAATTTGTTGGCTGCAAAGTTCTTCAATTCATCCACACGATAAAGATTAAGAAGATGCTCGGTTACAAAACTCTGCGGTGCACATTACACAGCAACTTCTGCATAAGAGAGATGGACTAGGGCATGAACTTTGTCTTAGGTCACAAATTGCATGAACAACGATTTCTCAATGCTTGTGCAACTTACGTCACTTTGACGGCCCTTAAAACAATCATTTTATATGTCTAGGGTTAGGAGAAAAGAAGTCCCAAAGACACATTCATAGATTGGAATCAAAACAGAACTTAGAATCTGTTTTCCTTAAATCTCGACAGATAGAGATGTTGAGGATATGTCGAGAAGCTGTCGAGCCTCGAGGCTGAAACAACTTCTAAAGCTCGATAGATGCATGTGTCGAGAGTAGGTGTCGAGCTTTAGTAACTTGCACTTTCTAGCTTATTTTTTGGACAGACTTGATGACTTCAACACTTAATCTTGATACAGAGTTTTTTGAAGCGTTAAACAAATCCTAAATCTACCCAATTATAAGTAAAATGCGTTTTGTCAAAGGATAAGCCAATTACATAAAATAGTGACATAAGTTAAAAACCACTTGAGCTACATATGTCCGAACACCTCTGAACTCTTCAATATATGAACGCCACCCTTTGATGCATGAATCTCAGTATGTGACTCACTCCTTTGCACGAATCTCAGTACGTGACTCACTCTTGTGCATGAATCTCAGTACGTGACTTCAATCACCAACTAGAGAAGAAGATGTTAGCTGCAAAGTTCTTTACTTCATTAATAATGAAGATCAAGAAGCACTTGGTTACAAAACCCTAAGGCGCAAAGACGCAGTAGTTTCTTCTAGAGAGAATAAGGCTTCGGTCACCTTTTGCATATGTTCTCCTTGTATTCTCTTATATGACGACCTCTAAAATAAGTCTTATATATGTCTAGGTTTGTGAGAAAAGAAACCCTACACAAATACATAAACATGGGGCAAAAATCAGATCTAAAAGTTCTGATTTCCGTAACCTCGATAGCTACTCGATAGATAGCAGGTGTCAAGCCTCATTAAACCTCGATAAATAGAGGTGTAGAGCAGCTGTCCGCAGGTGTCCAGCTTTAGTGAACACTTTTTCTTCACTTGTTTCTTGATCCAATCTTTATGGTTTTAATACTAGACTTGAACAACATGTTCTTTGAAGTATTAAACACATCCTAGATTTACCCTAATACAAATAAAGTGCGTTTTGTTAAAGGATTAGCCAACTACATAAAATATGTCCTTAACAATCTCCCCCTTTGACAATCCGTGACAAAACTACAATAAACAAATGAACATATGAAAGAAGTCATAAATCACTCAACTCATACTCACTTGTTGAATACAATAAAATCTATCCTAACACAAACTCTTGAAAAATTTTGCAAGAAGAGAGTTCATGGCATTGAAGACTTTGGCAACCTGTATTTCTGAAACATTTTAAACAAAACACATCAAGGCATTTTTGTGTGAAGCAAAAATAATAGATTGCAAACAAGCAAAGAAACATGTGTATAAAGGCAGAAAAGAAACAACACATGTAGAGATAGGTGAAGAAAACATACATCATCATATATATACCACTTGATAAATACCATGTTGTATGTAAAAATGGTCACAAGACCTAGGTACATGAAGAAGAAGCTAAAAGTAGCTCCTACAACAACAAGGAGGTAATCACTCCCCTTAACAAGATGAAACACATCTCCCCCTTACAAGGGCATGTATTTCTCTCCCTAACTTGTGGAATCTTGAAGAAAGAAATCATAAATTCTCCAATTTCTCCCCCTTTTTATCACGATTGACAGAGGGTACAGGAAGCTATAAAGCTTTACTCGAGAAACATAAAGATGATCAAGGATGATTAAGGGGGCACAAAGAATCCATAAAAATGCATGAATGTAATGAAACAATATGCTATGGATGACAAGATAAGAGAAACATGCAAAACAAAGAAAAATGAAATGCATGCAAGGATATCTCGATCGATCGGGAGGTGTCGAGAAGCTATCGAGCCAACCTCGATGGATCGAGAAGGTGTCGAGGATCTATCGAGCAGACAGAAGATATCTCGATCGATCCACCTAGCTATCAAAAGGTGTCGAGATTGCGATAAAAAATCAACTGAAGATCTCGACAGATAGCCAGGTATCGAAAGGTGTCGAGAAGGTGTCGAGATGGCTTAAAAGCAGTTTTTCAAGAAGAGAAAAACACAGATGTGAATGCAATCAAGCATGCAACTCAACCAAAGATCCAAACAACATATTAACCTCTCAAAAACATCTCTCAACAAGAAAAATGTCATGCATTTTGATCCAAAACACACACACACACACACACACTAAACAAGTCTAACCAATTTTTATTTTAAAAACAAGTTAAGACAGTTTAGTAAGCATACATCAATGCATGTAAACCTTGTGATGGCCAAATCATATTGTACATGCACATGTATCGAAAGTAGTAAAGACTATTGCGTGTTGTGTGTGGAAAACACCGCAAGATTGCATAAGTGTCTCAAAGTTATGACGATTTGAGATATGAGAAAATCTCTTTAACTCACACACAATCATAACTGTTTGATAGGGACTATCATCTTTGAGGTACATCCTATAACTCTCACATCTCCTAGAAAACACGCTTGCAATCATATTTTAAAGCATTTTGTTCTTTTTGCTTTTATTTCTTTACATATTTTCTTTTATTAAGCAAACCATGCATAGGCATATAAGAGAGAGAAAAGAAATACCCAGTTTTGTTAAGCTTTTTGACATTACACTTTTGCTATGCCGAAGCATACAGATGTCATTGACATTGCACTTTTGCTATGCTGAAGCATACAAACGTCATTTCATGATTGGCGGGTAACAGTAGTGAGAAGGTTATTTATGCCTTTTTCTTAAGATTTTCTAGTCCTACCCGTCAAAAAAAGTGATACGAGTGTTAAGTACAAGAGATCACTTAACATTACTCATCACAAACAAAGAGCCACAAAGCTCACTTGCTTAGTTGTGCATAAGGATGCTCATCTAAGTTACAAGAAATACAAAATTTAGAAAACTCTGTTTCAATGGCCATTTTAAAGTTCACAAGAACTGATGTACACAAACACACTGTTTTTGTATTTTTGTATTTTTTTCCTTTTTTTTTTTATTTTGAAAACAAAACAAAATAAAAATTAAACAACCAAACAAAAACAGACAAACAACATGAGAGCGTGAAAGAAAGATGCAAATGCATGAAGGCATGATAAAAAATGCAGATGCATGAAAGCATGATTCCAAAAACAAATAAGAAATCAAGCAAAGAGAGTCCTACTTTAAATAGAAAGAATTAAAGCAAAGGACAAACAGAAAAGACAATTAAGTCTTGGCTCCTTTTTCACCTATACAACACGAGTCTTTGGCCATGAAGATGAAAAGGCACATGTCCTAGTATGTCTACTAAAGGACATGGAAAAATTAAAATTCTTCCAAAATTGAGTTAAAAAGCTCAAGGCTTTTAATAACTCTCCAAAAAAAAGTGTAGATCCTTGAGAGGAAACCTGTGACCGTTTGGACAATTGCTTTTGAGGATACAACTTAAAGCAATTAGGATGAATGTGTCTAGAAATGCCACAATGGTAACAAACATGAGGTCTAAAAAAGGATTTAGAATTAGCCAAATCAGTTTTGAATTTCATACTTTTATTACTTTTCTCAAATTGAGGCACAATGACAGTCCTTGATCTAGAAGCCGTGGAAGAGGAGGTGCCGGAGGAAATAGCATATCCTAAGCCAATCTTATCAGAACTAGGCTTTTGAGCAGAACTAGGCTTTTGAGCACTCAAGATCTCTTCAAGTTTTGCACTAGACATCCTCACTATTTGAGTTCTTGCTTGACTTAGCTCAACCTCAAGATTCTTAACATTCTCTTCTAATGAGGTGTTCTCCACAACAAAAGTCTCAACTAACCTTGTAGTCTCATCTAGTTTGACTAGTAGATCAGCTTTCTCAATTTTTACCCTATTTAGCTCTTTTCTACAAAGATGAAAAGTTTTTTCAAATTTTATGAATTCAGTGCATAGCTTATCATAGGCTTCCTGAAGGGTCAACTTCTTGGGTACGTCCTCATCAGAAAAATCCTCACTGTCACTAGCACTCTCCACAATCACCTTATCAGTTGAGACAGCAAAGGCCATAACATGACGACATTCATCCACGTACTCATCAAAAGAGTCATTCTCAGTGTCACTCCAAGTAGCAACCAACCCTTTATCTTCTGACTTCTTGGCCTTTTCTCTCATAAGGTAGTTTGGGCATTCTATCCTCATATGACCAAAACCTTTGCACTCATGGCATTGGATGAGGGGCTTTTCATTCTTACCCTTCCTAGAGGATTTAGATTTCCTAGGAGGTTTGCCCTTATCCTCTTTCTTAAACCGAAGAAGTTTGATATCTCATCAGTTATGAAGGTTAGATCCTCATCCTTATCATCATCTTCACTTCATCTTCATCTTCAGAGTCCTCAATCTCTTCCTTTATACCCTTAAAAGCCAAATTTTTACTCTTTCCACCTTTTCCCATTGAGCCTAATCCCATCTCATAGGTTTGAAGGTTCCCAACAACCTCAATCAAAGGAATTTGATCAATGTCCTTTGCTTCTTCAATGGCAACAATTTTGGCATGGAATCTTTCAGGTAAGACCTAAGGATTTTCCTAAAACTTTTGGATTCTGCTATATATTCTCCAAGGTTGAAAGTAGAATTCACAATATCCTTGAGTTTAGCATAGAACTCATCAAAGGTCTCCTCCTCCTCCATCCTTATTTCTTCAAAACTACTAGCGAGTTGTTGAAACTTCACAGTCTTTACTACCTTGGTACCTTTATAGGTGGTCTCAATAATAGTCTATGCTTCCTTGGCAACTTCGGTAGATGATATCTTCTTGAATTCCTCATTGGTCACCCCACAAAACAAAGCATTCAAGGCTTTACTGTTGAAATTTGCCACTGTGATTGTTGCATCATCCCAATCCACTAGCGCTTTCTTTGGCTTAATTCAGCCACCTTCAACAGCTTGCCTGACCTGTTCACCTAGAGCCTGCAAAAACACTTTCATACGAACTTTCCAGTACGCATAATTAGTGTCATCAAATAAAGGAGGAATCAAAAGAGATTGTCCACGATCCATGACAAAAGGGGTCAAGGATCACACTTAGGAAATTAATCCAATCAGAGTGTACCCGCTCTGATACCACTTGTTGGGAAATTTAGACCATGGTTGATAGAATTAACAAGTTTTAAATCTAAGTTGTTAATTAGATTTATTATGCATAAAAATTGTTAAAACAAACAAATATCAATATCATGTCAAATATAAGTGCAGCAGAAAAGTAAATAAGACAAAATATGATGACCCAGGAAAACCAATGAAACCAACTAGTTTCACAGAAAAAAAAACCTGGGGGAAAACCTTCCCGAAAAGCAATTCACTATAGTAAAGAGAAATTTTAGATCTAGTACAAAACCTTTGTCCCTAGACTCTACAATTCTCGTAGATCAACTTACAGCAGAAACCTTCTACTGCTTCAGAACCTCTGAACTCTTCAATATATGAACACCATCCTTTGATGTACGAATCCTAGTACGTGACTCACTCCTTTGCACGAATCCCAGTACGTGACTTCAATCACTAACTAGAGAAAAAGATATTGGCTGCAAAGTTCTTCACTTTATCAACAATGAAGATCAAGAAGCACTTGGTTACAAAATCCTAAGGCGCAAAGATGCAGCAACTTCTTCTAGAGAGAATAAGGCTTCGGTCACCTTATGCATATGTTCTCCTTGTATTCTCTTTTGTGACAGACTCTAAAATAAGCCTTATATATGTCTAGGGTTGTGAGAAAAGAAACTCTACACAAATACATAAACATGGGCCAAAAATTAGATCTGAAAATTCTGATTTCCGTAGCCTTGATAGCTGCTCAATAAATAGCAGGTGTCGAGCCTCATTAAACCTTGATAGATAGAGGTGTCGAGTAGCTGTCCACAGGTGTCCAGCTATCAGTCCAACTTTAGTGAACACTTTTTCTTCACTTGTTTCTTGGTCCAATCTTCATGGCTTTAATACTAGACTTGAACAACATGTTCTTTGAAGTATTAAACACATCCTAGATCTACCCAAATACAAGTAAAGTGCGTTTTGTCAAAGGATTAGCCAACTACATAAAATATGTCCTTAACAAATTGAAAACAAGTTCATTCGTTCGTTGAGGAGATTTTTTAGAGGAATTCTAGAGTTTTGTAGCAACGACAATGGGAGGTGAATTGGCTTTTTATTTTTTATTTTTATTTTTTTACTTCATCATCAAATCTGTGTGATTTTTACCATTTTCATTGCTTTTAGATTTTGGTGATACTTGTAGTGGTTATACATAGTGACGGAGTCAGAAAATTTTTTCAGAGGGGGCTAAGCTATATATATATATATATATATATATATATATAATAAATACAAGAAATAACGTACACACACATATTTATTTATTTATTGCTTATACATGAAATGTTTGTAATTTTGATTTAACATATGATATTTACTTACATTAATAAAAATATTTACATCAAATAAGTATTTTTATGTTTTACGTCTTTGCAAAAAAAGAAAAAGAAAGAAGAAGAAGTAAGTTTTGACATATCTAAAAATATACACTCTCGCCCTCTGCGATGGCTTTACAAAAGATCCATTTTTTAACTCTGAACTTATGTGAAATTTGATCACGGTCAACATGTTAATCCATTGTTTACGCTATTGGATTTTAAAATCATATTGTTTAGTAATTATGTTTGGTATTATTCTATAAATTAAAAAAAAAAAAAAAAACTCTTTTATCACTCTTATTTTTTTCTCCCACTTTCCAAAGATTGAGATTTATTCTAAATATTCTTATTTAATAATTTTAACCTTATCATATTCTATACTTTAAATTCTTTCATTTTATTTATAACTATTTAATGAGATATTTCTTGATAAATTAAAGGATCAAATCATCAAATCTTATTTTCTCAAAAAAAAAAAAAAATCATCAAATCTTACTCTGTTTAAAGTAATATAAATTACCTATCATGTATAATGTGGGCAGATTTAACACAACATATATTATAGTCAAAACATCGTATTGTATGATGTAATTCATGGTATATATATAGGAAGAGCTATTTGAAACATTTTAAAAAAAGTCAAATTACTTTACCTATCTTGTGAATGCCACCCGGCGAGATTGGCCACTTCACTTAAAGCATCTCGCCAAGTTTTCACCTTCTCTGTGCTCTTCAAACGTTTTTCATGCTTAGCAAAAGCTTGTGCAAAAGTTCCCTTTTGATTTCGTACATCAGATGGGTCCACTTTATAAAATATAGGTAAAACGATCATTTCCATCTCTTTCATGCATCGAATGATCTCTACAAGTTCATCCAAGCACCATGTTGAAGATGCATAGTTTCTTGAGAGAATAACAATAGCAAATCTCGATTCTTTTATTGCTTTCAAGAGTTCTGGTGCAATAGATTTCCCTCTCTCTAGTTTTTCATTGTCTCTAAAGGTAGAAATACCCGAACGTTGCAAAGCGGCATATAGATGGTCAGTAAAACTATTGCGTGTGTCTCCTCTAAAACTGAGAAAAACGTCATATATCCACCGTCTTGAAGAAGAAGATGATGATGACAACAGTGAGGCTCCTTGAGTACTCATTGAATCCAATGGAAATATGTTGGTAAATCTTGATCACAATAAGGATAAAAAAAAATAAATTAGTAAAAAAAGCAATTTGAAGGATGTGTGTGGAAAGTAAAATAACTAGCTAGGGAAGAAGAATATGATCTTACGAGGATTTTTTGAGAAAAGAAAAATAAAAGAGATAGATGTGTTTGAAAAGTGAAAATTTACAGATTTAAGAGATAGATGTGTTATAAAGCTCAAAAGCTAGCTTGAAATAATGCGGCCTTCTCCAACTTTTTCTTTTTCTCTTATTAACTAAACTGATTATTCTTGAAAGCAAGTATTTATTTCCCACTAACAAGTTTGAACCCCTTTTTATTTACCTTTAAACAAAGTAGGTGTGCAAATGGTCTTTTCTTGGAGGAATCTTCCTGGCAAAACAATGACCAAAAATATTTTTAAATGTAATGATTATTTTTAACATAAATATATACACACAGGATAAACTCAATTATTTTTAACTGAAATGATGAGACTACATCCTTCCTCCACTCATCCTGAATAGAATCAGGTAGGGAGTTCGTATTACAACAAACAAATTAAAGGATATGAGAGAAGCAGCAAATTTAGCTAAAGCATTTGCTTCCCTAAAAATGAGAGCTGGGAGAAAAGAACATTCATAGAAAGAAGCTTCAACATCAATTATACAATGTTTTTACCCGTTCAAACTATCTACCATGTCTCTTTTAACTGTAGGAGTTACCAGATCAAGCATGGGGGGATCAGTCTCAAAACCCCTTTTGTTTTTTGAACTTTAATATGTCAACAACTTAAGTGTGTTCAGCAAATAGACTCTTAATTAGTGTTGCTACTCCCTTACTCTTAGTACAAGAATGCAGGCAAGTTCAATATCCTAATGACCCTAGTGGCCACCATCTGTTTCAAAGAAATAAATCGTAGCATATTTTGATAAATCTTGAACTACTTAGTAGTTCTATTGCAATTTCAAATTGAAGTAAAATAAACTAGAGGAGCAAAAAAAAAAACCTTTGTTGTGAATTTTTTTTTTTTTTTTTTTCCTAAGAGGGAAGTAGAAGGCATGGATGTGTGCAAGAAAAGTAATAACTTACAAATTTGGAGAATTGCAGAAATTGGTTGTTGTGAAGTTCTATAATAACCTCGTGAAACAACGCTTCTGGATAAACAATGTAGCAGAACAACTTTTTGCTTTATACTAGAATTTGTTTTTGTTCTAAGGCAATGCTCTCAAAAAAATGATTCCAACCTTTTATCTTTACTTATGCTCAAAAGTAGCTTTAAACAAAGTAGGTGTACAAGTGGCCCTTTCTTTCCACGAATTGTCCTAGCAAAACAACGACAACAATTATTTTTAATCTGTCCTTTTCTTTTTTCTTTGTATGCTCTCTCTTTCCTCTAGGCATCTTCCAGTCAAAAGGATGACTGGATGTTCTCAAATTGATTAAAAAAATAAATAAAAAAAGACCCACGAAGACTTCTTTTCTTTTGGCAAAATAGGGTATGCAAGCGGCCATTCCTCTCTTTTAACTGTAAATATCAGATGAAGCAAGAGAGGGGATCAGTCTCCAAACCCACTTTTGATTTTTAAACGTTTGAATATGTCAACTTAATTAAGTGTGTCCAGCAAATTGACTCTTTGTAATTCCAACTTAGTTGTTGTCTTGCCTTCTCAAGAATTAATAAGTTTATGGGTTCCGATTCTTCACCTGTTATCGTTTGTTGATTATCTTTAGAGCTAAGCTTCTAGATTTTTAACCGATAGGATTGTATATATTGGATTTGGATCTTTAATCATGGAAGAACTTTCGTAGATGCGCAAGGTAAAAGAAATAACTTGTAGGCTTGTAGCCAATGAAAAAACAAGGAAGTCATTTAATAGTTCCAAACAAATGAAACCCCTTTGCATGCTTTAAATTAAACCATACCAAATTATATGGGAAGGACATCTAAAGGAAAAATATGAAATTTTGAATAGTTTACTTGCTTTCAAGCATATGATTTCTTCTGCTTTTTAAAACAGCAAAAAAACTTTTGTTTTTTTTTTTTTTTTACCCATTCTTTGTCCTTTCAAGTCAAAGTAGGGTGGAAATTTATGTTAGTGGGTCTTGTTTGTGATGTGTCGAGGTAAAGGAATTTTAATACATAATTCAACCCTAACTAGAGACGGAACTGTGTGTGGATTAGGGTGAACCTTGTCCTTGTTCCTCCTCACTCCAAATTTTTATTAAAAAAATTCAGTACTATATATAAATACAAACACAAAAGTTTTGCAATTGAGCAGAAAATTTTATTCTGGGCCTCTCCTCTCCAAAAAATTTATAAATTGACCCGAGAAACACCAAAACAAAATAATGATATCCCTTTTGCTTTCTGGATTTGTGATTTTTGTTTGTTTATTTTTTTTGGTTTGTCTAAAGGATTCTCTAATTCTTGGGAGTTTAAGCAAACCAAAAGGCCAACGTAACAAATCAAAATCCGATCTAAACAAAATTGATACCAAGAAAACAATCATAAATCATAAATAATAAAATTTAAAGGGTAATGTGTGTTGGGTACTGTAATTGATCAATATTCGAATCATTAATATTTTCATTGAAAACACCAAAAAATACTAACTGCTTCAGCTATAAGCCCTTGGCTGAGAGGACCTAGACTAGTTATTTTTGAATGCCTTTCCTCTGACTTCGCTGTTTTAGGTTCTTTAACGTGGCACATGGGATGAACTTACGCAAGTAATTTACTCCTCGTTAAGAAAAGAAAAGAGAAGAAAGAGTGAAGTTCCTTTTTAAAAAACTTTTTACTTCTTTCAGAATAAGTACTTTAGTGAAAGTTTGATGACAATTATACTTTACACATCCTGCATTGAGGAAAAGAAAATAAAATATTAACTTCTTGGTGGCCAGCTATAGGTCCTGTTTATATTGCTTTTTTTTTTTTTTTTTTTTTTAATTTTTTTGGATGCATGTTTATATTGCTTTTTGACAGACTATAAAGTTCTATTTGTATTGCCTTTTTTTTTTTTTTTTTTTTTCTCAAAATAGAGATGTCATCGTGATTTGTCATGCATAAATGATTATTAAACTTTATGAGTAATTCATCCTTTAATTAATTTTTTTTAAGCAGTGTGTAAATTAGTTGAAGCAAGGGTACAAGCAGTACATATTTACTCAAAAGCAGCTTGAAACAACGCGGCATTCCAATCTGTTATTTTTCTCTTACTAGACTGACTATTTATTTTCCCACTAACAACGGAACCCCTTTTTATTTTCCTATAAACAGAAATAGGTGTGCAAGTCACCTTTTTTTTTCCAGGAATCGTTCTAGCGTATGATTCAAGCCCGGCCCAATACGACATCTGTTTATTATTGAAGGCATTTATGCTCTAGTCTCCCAACAACAACAATTATTTTTAAATGGTAACGATTTTATTTTAATATAAATAGAGGAAATTATTTATGACTGAAAAGATAAACCCATCCCCGTGTAATTGGTTGATTAAAGGGTTAAGGATTCACGAATCAAAACTGTTGTGGGTCAAGTCAACAAATCTTTGTTTATCATTTTCTTTTGTCAAGATACCATCTTTTTCTTCCTGCCATCTTCCAGTCAAAAAAGGATGACTGGCGATTATCAAATTGATAATAAAATAAATTATAATGAAGATAAAATAAATAAATAAAGACCCATGAAGACTTCTTTACACACATTGCGTTCAGGAAGAGAAAAATAGAGAGAAATACTATTTTTACAATAATTTCATAATATTTTAATAATAAATTTTAAGTAGTAAGTTGTTAAATTAAAGATTGTTATCGGTTGGGTAAAAAAATAATTTCAATGGTAAGTTTAAATTCTATTCAGAATCGATATGTCATCGTGATATATCATGCATAAATGCTTAGTGGAATCTGCAAATTTTATGAGTAATTTATCCTCTAATTAATTTTGTAGAAGCAGTAGGTGAATTAGCTAGAAGCAGTACATAATAATTACTTTAGTTTTCATTGGTATCAATCCTTCTCATTGAATTGTTTGTTGATTTTCCAATTTTTTAAGCAAAGCTTTTACATTTTTCCTAGTCGTAGACTTATGCAATGTGTGGAAATAAATAATTATTTTATAATTGTAATATAATTTATAATTTGTTGAACATAATTTGTTCTCCCCTAAATACTAAACAATTGTTATTCAGTCCAATTAATTCTACTTCATTCTCATTCGGTCAAATTAGGTCTACTTTGGTCCAATTTGGTCCACTCGATCAATTTCAATCCCCTTCGGCCCATTTTAGACTAATTGGACCCTAAATTGATGTGTTGGTGTAATTTTATTTAAATAAATTATTCAAATTCTCCATTCTCTTTTTCATTTTCTTTTGTCAAGCTAACTTCTTGGTGGCCAGCATTAAATATAGTCTTGTAATTTCTTGGTGGCTAGCTCTAAAATAAAGTCCTGTTTATATTTCTTTTTGAAAAACAATAAAGTTGTCTTCGTATTTCTTTTTTTATGTCTATTCATAATCGATATGTCATCCTGATATATCACACATAAATGCGCAGTGGAATATGCAAAATATATGAGTAATTCATCCTTTAATTAATTTTGTAGAAGCAATGGGTGAATTAGCTAGAAGCAATGCATAATAATTACTTTAGTTTTCATTGGTTCTAATCCTTCTCATTGAATTGTTTGTTGATTTTCCAATTTTTAGAGCAAAGCTTTTACATTTTTACTAGTCGCAGACTTATGCAATGTGTGGAAATAAATAATTATTTTATAACTGTAATATAATGTATAATTTTTTGAACATAATTTGTTCTCCCCTAAAAATTAAACAATTGTTATTCGGACCAATTAAGTCTACTTCATTCTCATTTGGTCCAATTAGGTCTACTTCAGTCCACTTTGGTCCACTTAGTCAATTTCAGTCCCCTTCGGCCCATTTTAGTCTAATTGGACCTTAAATTGATGTGTTTGTGTGTGTGTGTGTGTGTGTAATTTTTATTTAAATAAATTATTGAAATTCTACATCCTCTTATAGGAGATTATTATGCTAATCAAAACTCATAATAAACTTATACTGAATATGTATAATTTATACTCTAAATTTTATTGTAGATAATTTGTTCTCTCTAAAAATTAAAAAAATTTCAAAAAATAAGTTCCATCATTTTTACAAATATATAATTTTACCATTTTTGATGGTTTTGATTCATATTATTCTTTTAGAAAATGGTCATATTCTTCCAACTATTTTTATTATGCATTATATTTTCCTAATTTCTTTTGGTACAATTAAAATTTTTTAAGATTCAAAATTATTATACAAACTCTTATTCTCTTAAGGATAATATTATGATAACCAAAATTTATCATATAATTACAATTGATATTACTCAAATACTTAATAGTACTCTCAATCCAACTTGTATTTTGCCATTCTTAAGTAGGTACATCGAGTTGGACCGATGTGATCTGAAATGGACCAAATACATCGAAGTGGACCAAATGAACCAAATTGGACTGAATAGACCTAAGTGTACCGTATGGATCAAATTGGACCGAATAGATCAAAGTGGACTAAATTGACCGAGTGGGCCAAATTGGACTGCATTAGAACAAATGGACCTAATTGAATTGAAGTAGACCGAAGTGGACTGAAGTAGACTGAATCGGACCAAATTGATGAAGTGGACCGAAATAGAATGGATTAAATGTCAATCTGTGATTAGCATAGCGAAGATTGTGTTTTGATATAAACTCAAATTCTTACTTCCAAAATAATCAAGTATTAATTCAAACAAAATCAAACCTATAAGAGAGAGAGATATACTACTTGTAATGAGGAACTAATAAATACAACATAAAATGTATGAACCCAAAATAGAGTGTCAAAAATCACAATAATTCATCAATATAAAGTAGATTTGCAAGAAAGAATAAAAAAAATGGAGAGAGAGAGAGAGAGAGATAGAGAGAGAGAGAGAATAATCAGTTTTGTAGAGATTCATCAACCCAAAGAAAAGTTTCAAATAATTAAAAAAAAAAAATTCATCAACATAAAGTAGAGATGCAAGAAAAAACACACACCGAAAATTGAAATCTTTTTAAGAGTGAGTTTGGATACCGCTTATTTTGCTGAAAACTGAAAACTGAAAAAAAAAAATAATAATAAAAAAATTACTGTTCACACGTGAGTTACTGTTCACTTGCCTATTTGCACTGTTCATGGGGCAAGAGGCATTGAACCAAAAAAAAAAAAAACTGTAAAACATGGATGTGAGAGACGCGCAATCCAAACGTAACCTAAGAGATATTGAGAGAGTGAAATATAATTTTTGTGTGGAAAAACTATGTATAGAATGAAATAGAGAATTGTAAATTTATAGTAAGAGGAGGGGAATTAGAAAAGTCAAAAATAAAGGAAAATAAAGGGATATAGGAAAAATGATATTAAGATAGATAGTAGGGGGGAGATGAAAATGTAAAAGGAAAGGGAAATGTCGGAGAAAGTATAATATTAAGTTAGGAAATTAATAAGAAAACAAGAGTTCAAAATAAAAGGGAGAATATTAGAAATGAGTGAATGATGTTGCCGCTAATGTGGCTTAATAAGAGCGTAGCAACAATAAATACTACGCTTCAACTTTTATGTATAGACGAGGTAAGTAAAAATGTTACTAGATTGGATAATATTGAGTGATTCTTTGCAGAGTATGTATGTAACGGCATTGTTTGTTAATTTTTGAACTTTGTGAGTTATGATATTATGTACTATACTATCACTACACTCTCAGATCTCCACCAAGTAAATGCCACACTAGTTGCTATCAAAGAAGCTTTACACCAAGCTAGAAGCTTGGGATTTGACAAAACAGTAATCTTGAGCAACAAGAAGCATGTCAAAGCCATTACCTTTGAGCTACAGTGCACAGCCAAAAATGGCTGTGCATTGTAGGTGAGAAGCCATAATTTTTGGCTTCGGTTTCGGCTCCACTAATGGAGCCCCAATTTTGTAGTTGGTGGAACTAAAAATAGCAATATAACTTTTTAGCACCGCCAATAATAATGCTCTAACAACCCCATAGACTTGCTCAGCGCTAATAATAGCAGTCCTAGACTACAGGAGGGAAGAGGGGTTCATTTTTTCTTGTACATTAGTTGATCATAGGGTGTTAACTGTCAAGTTTGATTTTGAATTGAGCTAAACACGTGCCAAGAATTTTCTAAACCATTATGAACGTGTTGTTTTGTAACTTTTTATCTTTTCTTGGTGGTAAAAAGAAAAAAACTCTAGAGTCGAAAAGCCCAAAATGGGTATATACCCCTTTCGCTCAAAACATGTAGCAATATGCCCATGTTTTAAACTTGATTTTCTAAAAAAATTGAGTTACAATGAAAAACTCGATTTTTAAAAAATTGAGTTATAGGCAATCAAACTTTAAAAAAATTAAAAAAATAAAAACTACATGGAACACAAGTTCCATGTAGTTTTTTTCAAGTAACTCGATTTTTGTCAAATCGAGTTTTTCATTGAAACTCAAATTTTAGAAAATTGAGTTTCAAAACATGGACATTTTCCTAATTAGTTTCAGAACATGAGTATTTAGTTACATGTTTTGCGCAAAAGGGGTAAAAGCCCATTTTCCCCCAACAGGGGCCAAAATGGGGATATATCCCTTTCACGCAAAACATGTAGCAAAATAAATCCATTTTGGTGACCTACATATTTAGTCATATTTTCAATTTGCATGCTAGTAGCGGTACATCGTCTAAAAGTAGAAAACCAAGACCCTTTTTCAATTTGCATGCTAGTATGTTACTAATAATTTTTTGTTTACTAAATTCTTTCACCTTGCCCTTGCTTCTGTTGGGGATATTACACAGTAATAATGGAAGAACAAGATTAACATAAAAGACGAATAGAAAATATATAACTTGAAGGCACTATATCGTTTTCCTTAAACAATAATTGCCCCCCACACTTTTGTTGCTAAAGGGTTATCGCAAATTTGTCTCTAGGATACAACCAAGATGTTGGGTTCTACAAATAGCAATTCTAGAGAATAACCACAGGATTTATTGTGTTTCTCTCAAAATATTAGTTTTTCAAGTGAACATAAGCCTCTATTTATACCCATAGGGTTATGTTTCATGAAAAGGCATATATTGAGAGTTAGTTATTTTTTCAAGTGAACATAAGCCTCTATTTATACTCATAGGATTATGTCTCATTAAAAGGCATGTATGGAGAGTTAGTTTTTTTTTTTTTTTTTTTCATAAAACGATTAACAAAAATTGAAACCTCTTCAACATTTCTGAATAGTCACCAGAAAATTTTAGAAAATTCAGATTTTCGAATTTTCACTTAGAAAATTCTAGAACTTGAATTTTCACTTTATGAAATCATATTCTCTAAACTCAAACATCATTATTACAATTTATCCTTGTATATACCTATATATACAACAATCCCCCACTAGGTTGTAATAATATATGTCTCACTTGATTGACATCCTATCATGCATAATGGAAGGTGTCTTTCAACTTAAACCTCCCTTTAGTGTAATTGCTCAAGAAATCAACAGTGCTAATGGTGGCTTGGTGCTTAAATCAAAATTCTTATATGTTGAAATCGAAAACAACACACACATGAGAACATCCATAACACATTTAGAAATCCACTGTTGTTAGCACTATTATGGCCTTGTTGATGGAATCATACAGCGCAGCGGAAGGAAAAATAACGTAAACGGATCTACTTCATACATAAAAGTTAACATGCATTGTTTAAGTTTCAGAATATAAGAACAAGAGAGTGTACTTTGGAGCGGTGAATTTCAAAACTTGAAGATGAGAATCACTTGGGAATACTTTCAATCTTCACTCCAATTCTACTAACACCCAAGATGTGTGGTCTCTCAATCAGTTCCAAAGGGAGAATGTCAAAAACTAACACTTTTAACACCACTTCACAAGAGTGTTCATACAAGTATCTATGAAATCTCTTTTTCATTATCTGAAAATTCTGTATGTTTCTCCCTTTGTATCTAACTGATTATCTAATTGGGCCGGCCTTTTGGGCCTTTCCAATTGGACTTAAGTGTGTGGCTTGGAGTGAGACCAAAAGGGACCAATAAGACACTAGCTCCAATGGGCCTTGGGCTTTTCTTTCAACTCTTGACAAGTCCAATGGGCCTTGGGCTTTTCTGCCACTTTGTTTATTACTACATCTTAATTCCTTGAGTACCCGGTTTAATTCTTTAAGTTATTCATCATATATTTATGAAATCCAATTCTATAAATATATACTTTAGTAACTCCTTACTAAAGTGGTTAGGCCCAACTCTCTGAATAACAAACCCATTAAACTTATCTCAAGGGAATATTTTGTATCTCCGTTAAGAGACTATGAATTCCATCTTGAGAATATATGTTCCATCAACACTAAATGTGGCTGCCCAACATACTGAGGTTTTGACCGTTACTATAGATCTCACTCCTGATATATCAAAGCAACCTACACTTCATGATCAAGTCCATTATCCTCTCAGGATTAAGAGTTCATGCAAATATAAGTCGTAAGTTTATTATTCAATTAACAGTCGTTAGGAGAATAATAAATCTCACACCGGTCCAGTTCAATATGTCTTAACTCTTAAAACATATCAACATATCAACTAGAAATCTCCATTTCCATGATCAAGACAAATCATCTTAGTTGATATGTTATAGTATTCGCAGATGAAATGCCCAATTTCATCACCGACTATGAACCATAATTCTGAGTTTACAAAGAACTTGTGATTTATATCTTCTGTGACTAAATCACATAAATCACATACTATGCATCTCATGGACTATATGATAATGTCCCAAAATTCATGTTACCAATATTTGCAAATAATAATACAAATTTATTAATTAAAACATTAAGTCATACATAATGTCATACATAATAAAATACATAGCATCATACAATAGGATTTAAGGACACATATCCCAACAATCTCCCACTTGGCCTAAAGACTATTGTGCACTAATCTAACTCCCATCTCCTCCAAATGTGACTCGAAAGTCCTTTGAGGCAAGGCTTTGGTGAAGGGATCCGCTAGATTCTTTGCACCATTAATCTTTGCTACAATCACATCTCCGCGAGCAACAATGTCTCGAATGATGTGGTTCCTTCTTTCTATGTATTTTCCTTTCTTGTGATTCCTTGGATCCTTGGATTGTGCAACCGCTCCACTATTGTCACAGAACAATGTAATAGGAACTTACTCAATTCTTATAACACCAAGATCACAAAGGAATTTCTTGAGCCAAACAGCCTCCTTTGTTGCCTCACAAGCAGCAACATATTCGGCTTCCAAGGTGGAGTCCGCAATACAAGATTGCTTAACACTCCTCCAACTTATGGCTCCACCTCCCAAGGTGAAAACACAACCTGACGTGGATTTTCTGAAATCAAGATCCGACTGAAAATCTAAATCTGTATAGCCAATGGAAATCAAATCCTCACAATGGTAAACAAGCATATAATTTCTCGTTCTCCGTAGATACTTAAGAATATGCTTTACAGCTTGTCAATGTTTAAGTCCTGGATTTGATTGATATCGGCTGACCATGCCAACTGAATAACAAATATCTGGCCTAGTACATAGCATGGCATACATGAGACTTCCTACAGCAGAAGCATAAGGAACTTGTCTCATCAAATTTTCTTCCTCTTGAGTCTTAGGCCTTTGGTCATCAGACAGAGGAACCCCATGTCTAAAAGTAATACTTTCTTGGAGTTTTGCATGCTAAACCGTTCTAGAACCTTATCTAGATATCCAACTTGTGACAAACCTAACATCCTATTCTTTCGATCTCGCCAAAGCTTGATCCTTAGAATATAGTTAGTGTCACCCAAGTCCTTCATATCAAATTGGCTTAATAACCAAACTTTAACCGATGACATTACTCCTACATCGTTTCCAATGAGTAGAATGTCATCAACATAAAGCACTAGAAACATTACTACTTTGTCTTGATGTCTCTTGTACACACATGGTTCATCAAGATTTTGTTCAAAACCGAATGATTTGATTGCTTGATCAAATCTGATGTTCCATGACCTAGATGCTTGCTTAAGTCCATAAATGGACCTTTTCAACTTGCATACCATATGCTCTTGGTTCTTTGCTATGAAACCTTCTGGTTGTAACATATAGATTTCTTCTTCAAGATTGCCATTAAGAAATGCAGTCTTGACATCCATTTGCCAAATCTCATAATCATAATGAGCAGCAATGGATAAGAGAATTCTGATAGATTTAAGCATGGCTACTGGCGAAAAGGTTTCATCATAATCGATGCCTTCTTTTTGTGTATACCCTTTAGCCACTAGCCTTGCTTTAAAATTTTCAACCTTTCCATCTATCCTTCTCTTCCTCTTGTAAACCCATTTGCAACCAACAGGTTTAATGCCATTAGGCGCCTCTACAAGATTCCAAACTTGATTGGAATACATGGAATCTAATTCAGATTTCATAGCTTGGACCCAATGATGTGCATCTATATCATTCATTGCCTCCTCATAAGTGTAGGGATCCGATTCAGCTTCTTCTGAGATAGCCTCATAAGTTTCTCTTAAACCTATAAATCTCACAGGAGGCCGAACAATTCTCCCACTACGACGAGGCACTTGTGTACTAGACATTTCATGAGTAGTATCTTGTGGTGTATCTAATACAACCACTTTTTCCTTAACTTTATCCAATGGTTGTTGATTTACGGATTCATTCATTTCAGCCAATACAACTCTACTTCTAGGAGTAAAATTATTCATATAGTCATTTTCCAAAAATTTAGCATTTGTACTAACAAAAACTTTGTTACCATTTCGACTATAGAATAAATAACCCCTAGTTTCTTTTGGATAACCCACAAGCAAACACACTTCCGATTTTGGTTCCAACTTATCAGGCTTCCCCTTTAGCACATGTGCTGGACAACCCCAAATGTGGAGATACCTCATACTAGGCTTACGCCCACTCCACAATTCCATGGGTGTTTTGGGGACAGATTTTGATGGAACTAAATTCAAAAGATGTATTGCTGTATCTAAGGCATATCCCCAAAAAGAAATCGGTAAAGTTGAATAACTCATCATGGACCTAACCATTTTCAAAAGAGTCCTATTCCTTCTCTCCGCTACACCATTTTGTTGAGGTGTTCCAGGTGCAGTCAATTGGGATATAATCCCATTTTGAATTAAGTAATCCTTGAAATCCCCAAGAAGGTATTCGCCACCTCGATCAGATCGAATGGCCTTTATGCGTTTGCCTAATTGATTCTCAACTTCAGCCCTAAACTCTTTGAAATTGTCAAAGGCTTCGGACTTCCGTCTCATTAGGTACACATAACCATATCTTGAGTAATCATTCGTAAAAGTGATGAAATACTCATAACCTCCTTTTGCTTGGGTTGACATAGGACCACATACATCCGTATGAACTAATTCAAGCAACTCTTCGGCTCTTCTACCTTTTGCATTAAAAGGTTGCTTGGTCATTTTACCTTCCAAACAAGATTCACAAACTGGAAATTCATCAAAGTCCATGGGCTCTAAGAGTCCATCTTTGATCAACCTTTGAATTCTGTTTGAATTAATATGACCTAAACGCAAGTGCCAAAAATATGCATCATTTGAAGGAAACTTTCTCTTTAATGTTTTTACATGTGAGTTAGTATCTAATTCAGAATTATGTAGTTCATGCTTAATAGGAGTTAAAATATAAAGACCATCCACAATATTGCCAGAACATATAAACATTTTATCCTTCTTTATTATAACATTGTCTTTTAGGATAACACAATATCCTTGTTTACCCAAATAAGTTGCAGAAATTAAATTCCTATGCACATTAGGTACAAGCAGACAGTCTTTCAATATTAAAACCCTAGACTCAAAGCACAAATGAACAACACCAACAACTACAACCGGAATTCTGCTCCCATCAGCCAAAGTTAGAAACAATTCCCCTTCACTCAGTTTTCTGGTCTCCTGAAACCCCTGCAAAGAATTGCAGATATGATTAGTACAACCTGAATCCACACACCAGGAATCAGTGGGATTCTGTACCAAACATATTTCAAGAAGAAAGGAAGTTTTCATACCCTTGTTCTTGGCAGCTTTAAACTTTGGACAATTCCTCTTCCAATGTCCTTTCTCACCACAATGGAAACACTTTCCTTTGAGCTTCTTTCCTTTATCGGCAACCCCTAAAGCAATTTGCTTACCCTCTTTCTTAGTGAAATCCTTCTTCTTCTTCTTACCCTTGCCTTTCGACTTAGGTTGTGAAGTAGAAGCTTCACCAACATTGGCTTCAACACTAGAAGTACCTAGGATGCCTTCCGCCCACCACTAACTCATTCATTAATTCAGACAAAGAATAAACCTTTTTGTTCATATTATAATTTAGTCTGAATTCCTTGAATGATTTCGGTAGTGACTGGAGTATCATATCCACTTGGGATTCTCCATTAATGTCGGCACCTAAAACTTCTAATGTATTCAGATTAGAGATCATTGTAAGACAATGCTCTCTTACTGAACTACCTTCAGCCATCTTGGTATTATAAATTTGCCTCATGGTTTCTTGCCTTGCTCACCAAACATCTCCTTCAGACTTAGCATAATGTCCGAAGCTAGTTCTACATCCTGCATTTGATGCTGTAGAACATTTGAGATGGACGCTAGGATATAGCACTTGGCCATTTCATTAGATTTCTGCCAACGATCATATCGTTGTTTTTCCTCAAGAGGAGCATCTAATGAAGGAAAGCTAGGACATGGTTGAGTAAGCACATATTTGTGCTCTTCAGCAGTTAAAACAATGTCCAAGTTTCTTTTCCAGTCAACATAATTGGATCCAGTCAGTTTGTTTTGATTAAGAATAGAAACAAGTGGGCTAAAAGATGCCATGTTTCAATCTGAAAATAATAAACATGAATATTATAAGTAAACTGAACATTATCTATTTAGCATATAAGCATATAATATGGAACCTTAATAAAATCATAAAATAATATATGCAACGACAACCCAATCCCATGTTTAAAATGCATGAAAAATGCATAAGCATGTGACGTACAAAATAAATACATCATGGGTTTAACCCAATTCAATTCTAACAACACACAATTCACATTTTAACCAATTACACATCTGTAATGCATGAAGCATTATGAAAATGCAAATGGAATGCAATGCATGAACATATATCATCAAATGAGCAATACCTAACCCAAAATTTCACAAAAATCTCAAAAGATTTCAAAAACCCAAAAAACTAGGTCTAATGCGTGAAATGCATGAAGAATGAAGGATTTAGAACACTTACTACGGGATTTGATCTTGGACAAGGCCAAAAATCTCGTGGGTAAGGATTTTGGAGTGAAAGAAATGTGTTTGGAGAGAAGAGGGAAACTTTTCTGTTGAGAGAGAAAGAGAGAAATGAAATCTGATTTCGCGTTAAAGCTATTTAAAGAAATTGTGTCTCGATGGATCGAGGATCTGTCGAGCACTAAATCTCGACAAATAGAATCTATCGAGGTGTTGTCGAGAATCTATCGATGGCAAAAATACCTCGATGGAATGAAATTTTGTCGAGAAGCTATCGAAACAAATTCTAAATAGCTCGATGGATGGAAATTGCAATAAGATCTGTTGAGAAAAGAAGTTCAAGAGGCTCAATAGATAAGAAGCTGTCGAGGATCTGTCAAGAGGCTATCGAGGAAAAACACATAGAAATGAATGCAACCAAGCAAGCTACTCAACCATAGATCCAATCAACATATTAAGCTTCAAAAACATCTCTCAATAAGAAAATGCAAAGCATTCATGATCCAAAACACACACACACACACTAAACAAGTCTAACCAATTTTATATTTCAAAAACAAGTTATTATAGTTTAGTGAGCATACATTGACACATGTATTTCTTGTGATGGCCAAATCACATGATACCTGCACATGTATCAAAAGTAGCAAAGAATTTTGTGTGTTGTGTGTGAAAAACATGGCAAGAGTGCATAAGTGTCCCATGTTATCACAATTTGAGATATAAAAAAATCAAATACATTCACACACAATCATAATTGCTTGATGGGAACTATTACCTTCGAGGTACATCCTATAACTCTCAAATCTCCTAGAAACATGCTTGCGATTATATCTAAAAGCATTTTGATTCTTTTTGCTTTTATTTTTCTTTACATATTTTTCTTTTCATTTTAAACATACCATGCATTGGTGTAAAAGAGAGAGAAAATAAGTACCCAATTATGTTAAGTCAAAAACATCACAATTTGCTATGCCGAAGCACACTGATGTTGTTCATGATTGGCAAGCTTTAGTGGTGAGATGGTTATTTATGTCTTTCTCTTAGGATTTTTTAGTCCTTCCCGTCAAAAAGAGTGATATGAGAGTTAAGTATAAAAGACAACTTAATCGTACTCATTACAAACACGAGGCACAAAGCTCACTTGCTTAGTTGTGGATTGTGATGCTCATCTAAGCTACAAAAAATACAAAGTTTAGGAACTTTGTTCCAATGGGCATCCAAGGTACACAAGTACCAATGTACACAAAACACACTATTTTTATATTTTTTCAATTTTTCAATTTTTTTTTTATGAAAAACAAATAAGACGAAACTGAAAACAAGCAAACAAGAACATGTTAAACAAAAACAAAGCATAAAACTAGACTGACTCAAAACAGGAAAGCAAAACACACAAGTAATGCAACATCACAGAGAAGGAGAGAGAGGAAGTGACTAAATTACTTTAAGCCTTTTTCCTTCCACACCTTGGAAGAACCTTTCCTTTGCATGAACCTTTGATCCGGAGGATCGGAGGAGAGGAGAAGAATTAAAACTATTCAAGTTCGAAATGAACGTGATGGCTTTGAGAAGATCTCTAAGAGTAGTAAGAGGGGATGGAAATTGATTTTAATTTCTGGATGAGAGCATGCTATTGTTTTGTTGAATGGCTAACCACTTATAGCAAATTGAACGAGTATACCCTGAAACTCCATAGTAATGACAGAGATACGGCTTCTTCAGTTGAGACTTTTTGTTATTAACTTTCTTAGTCCTAGGGTTTCTAGTCTCTTTCTTGTCTAGCTTAGGGGGTGCTCCTAGAATGGATTTGCCTTTGTCTATGTTCTTACTAGCTACTTCAGTTTTAAGTTCATTGTTCTCAAAATTAACAATATTAGCAGGTGAAACAAACATAATAGTACTAGAAGAGGCAATATTAGGAGAAGAGAAATCGTACCCCAAGCCAGTTTTGTCAGAAGCAACTTTCATGGGAACTTAGCATCTCATCAAGTTTTGCACTAGAAGTCCTCCCCAATTGAGCTCTAACCTGTAACAATTCTACTTTGAGCTTCTTTGTCTTTTCAGCAAGGAATTTGTTCTCAAACCATAAAGCTCCAATAGTTTGATTTGCTTCGTCAAACTTTGTGGAAAGCTCCTCTCAATCTAGCTCAACATTACTCAGCTTCTTGGTGGCTAGCTTATAAAGTTTCTGATGCTTCTTAGAAACCTTGTACAACTTAGCATAGGCCATATGGATGTCATCTTGTTCATCTATTTTCTCAAACTTAAACTCTACCAAGTCCTCTTTTTCATCTACCTCTTCAACAATCCCCACAGTAGGATTCACTGTGGCAGTGAAGGCATTAAAGATTCCCTTATTATCACTATCATCTAACTCATCCTCAAGCTCGGTGTCACTCAAGGTAGCAGCAAGGGCCTTGCTTTTCCTAATAGACTTGAGATATGTTGGACATTCTTGTTTCATGTGTCCAAAACCTTGACATCTAAAGCACTTTGGTCCAGAAGGAATAGTGTACTGACTGACATCCTTAGCATCCTTCTTTCCTCTGTCTTGGCTTTTGAACTGAGACAAACTGGATTGCTTCCAATCTTTATCAAATCCTTTCGCATTGGCATTCTTCATAAACTTTTTGAACTGCCTAGTGATGTAGGATTTCATTTTAGAATCTTCATCATCGAAAGACTCATTAGTATCACTACTTTTGACCTTCAGAGCCATGCTCTTGCTCTTACTAGATTTCCCAATCCTAGTTAAACCTAATTCATAGGTTTGCAAGTTGCCAATTAACTCTGTCAAAAGAATTTTGTCAATATCCTTTGATTCCTCAATAGCAGTGATCTTGGCATAGAATCTCTCAATTAGAGATCTGCACACTTTTCTTACAACATTGGGTTCAGGAATGGTTTTCCCAAGATTAAAGGCAGAGTTAACTATGTCCTTCAACTAGGCATAAAACTCATCGAATGACTCATCCTCCTCTATCTTAATCTCTTCAAAGCTCGTAGTGAGCTTGTGAAGCTTTGAATCCATGACAGCCTTAGTCCCTTCATAGGTTGTCTGAAGGATGGTTCATGCTTCCTTAGCAGTTTTAGTAGAGGATATCTTCTTGAATTCCTCATTTGTGACCGCACTAAATAACGCATTCAATGCTCTACTGATGAAGTTTACTGCTTTGATCTTGGCATCATCGCAATCCACCGGCGCATCCTTTGGCTTAGACCAGTCATTCTACATAGCTTGTCACACCTTCTCATCTAAGAACTACAAGAAAGCTTTGATGTGTACTTTCCAGTATACGTAGTTAGTGCCATCAAATAAAGAATGTATAATTAGAGACTGTCCTCTATCCATGACAAACAGAGGTTAACGGATCACACAGCAAATGATAACCCTAATCAGAGTGTGCCTGCTCTGATACCACTTGATAGGCCAAGAATGTATTGATTCCTTTGGTAAATTAACCAATTAATTTGGTTCAATTACATGCAATAAACATGGTAGCACAAACAAATCACCAAATAACTAAATGCAGTGGAAAATTAATTTGACATGGGTGATTTGTTTACGAATAGGGAAAACCACTGAGGCAAAACCCCACCGGGTGAATTTAAGGTCACAACTCCCAAGAATCCATTGTTATCAAAACAAGCAGTTACAAGTAATGGAATCCCAGTACCTTATACCAACCTACAGTTGAACCCTTACCTCAATACCCAATTAGACTTGTAATGTAATGACAATCTCTCATTTTCAATGCACGGCTCCAAGTACATGACTAACCAATAATTGTATGGATCCCAGTACGTGACTAACACACCAACTTAAGGAAGATGTTGGTTTCAAAGTTCTTCAATTCATCCGAACGATGAAGATCAAGAAGCTCCTTGGTTACAAAACCCTTAGCGTAAAGACACAGTAGCTTCTACAAGAAATATGATGAACTAGGTCAACTTTTGTCTCCGGTCACACAATGCATGAAAGGATGCTCTAATTCCTTGTGTGATGGCCTTTAAAATAATCCTTATATATGTCTAGGGTTGTGAGAAAAGAAATCTTACACAAATAATTTGGATATGCGTGAAAATAGATCTAAAATTTTGAATTTCGTAATTCTCAATAGATAGGTTATCTGTCGAGCTGCTCTCAAGCATCGAGTTGAAATTGCCTTTTAAACCTCGATAGATACAATCTGCCAGGATTTAAAATATAGTACTTCTTCACTTGTTTCTTGACCAGATTTGCATGGCTTTAACTCTTGACTTGAACAATATGATTCTTGAAGACTTAAATCATTCCTGATTTATCCAATTACATGTAAAGTACATTTTGTCAAAGGATTAGCCAACTTACATAAAATATGTTCTAACAAGTTCCACATATAACCTAACAGTAAGATATGCACCTGGCATGGTACTCAATCACTCACAAAAAAGTAGATAGTGACTGTCTAAGGTTAGAAGCTATGAGGACACCCCTTATTGATTGAATGCATGTTGAACCACCTCAGAGACGTGTATCAATCACAGTACTCCTGATGTCCCTCTCAATGTCTAGGAATTTGTTCCCAAGCAGTGGCAAAGTCACCTACCCACAGGTTCTAGTGCCACGTTGGCACAATTCCTATCCTTTAATTAACAGATAACCTCATAGCTGTGAAAAGATCCAAAATAAGAAATTGATAACTTGACACCTATCCTTGTACTCAGTCATATTCTTCAGATTATAAGAGGAGCATGCAACTATATTTTTAGGGTAAGAACCCAAGGAGATATTGGAGAGAAGAGAGTAGAAAGTTGATAGGAGAAAAGACAAAGTCTCTCTTTAAGGAAGAACACCCTTATTGTGCAAGAGATACATATTTTCTTCACATAATACAAATCTGAGCAGAGCAAGAACGTTCCCTTTTTGCTTAAACCGTGGTTTTTTATCCCTTCTCTAGGGTTTTCCACATACATCTTGTGTCTTTCTCTTATTCTCACTATCACTTTCTTCTTCTTAATGCGTGTCGTGTTAAAGCTAGCATCTTTTCAAGCTTTTTGATGTAGATGTATTGTTAGATAACTTATTCTACTCCTTCATATAAGTCCAAATCTAACTTGTACACACCCGCGCGCACACACACACACACACACACACACATATGGCTTTTAATAGTCATTTGAGAGGTTAAAATCCATCCAATTCAGTAAGTCTCAAAAACTTATTGAAACCCTAAACTTTATTAGCATCCTAGTCCTAAGAAATTGGTTCTTGAAAATTGTATCAATTTACCTGCGTGCACCCATCAATCGAAGTTCATAAAAAACTTAAATTTCTTAGTTTGAAAGGTTGCAAAAACCTCGAAACTCTTCCAAGCAAATTTGAAATGGAGTGTCTTGAGATTCTTATTTTTACCATATGCTCAAAAGTAAAAAATAATTCCAGAGTTTAGGGAAAACAAGGAATGTGTATCAAAACTTTTATTGGATGTACTGCTATTACAAAAATGTCCATATCAATTGCATATTTCAGTTGCCTTGCTTTATTGAGCTTAAGAGGTTGTGAACATCTAGAGTTTTTTTAAAATATGAAGTCACTTAAAATTCTCAATCTTTTGGGATGCTCAAAACTACTAGAGAACATTGGGATGGTTGAAAGTCTAGATGAACTTGATATGAGTGGAATTGCTACAAGACTGATGCCTTCTTCCAAAGCTCTCTTCAAAACTCTTTAAAAACCTATCATTTGGTGGAATTAAGCTGAGAAGTACCAATTCCATGGGCTTGTCATCAAGTCCTCTATCGAGTTTGTTCTCTTTGACCAAATTGGATCTGAGTTATTGTAGTCTCAATGCAATATTCCCCAATCACATTTGTTACTTACTCTCTTTAGAACTACATTTCCATAAATAATTGTAGCTCATTTTTCAACCATTACACAGAAATTATAAGTCATTCATGTTTATCATTTAAAGTTTTAAACAAGTCACCCGACTCATTAACAAAGTCATGTGACTAAAACTATATATAAATAATCTCTTCAATTGCAATACAGTAGGTTGAAGCAAAGTAACTCTAAACATGTTTAAAAAAATTTCTATTTCAAAATTGTAGTTATTCATTTGTTTGTATTTCTTCAAATTGTGTAGTTAATCACTTTGCTTTGTCTTTTTATAATTTGTTTGGTTGGAGTATCTCCTTTCAAATAAATGCATCAGTTTTAAACTCTTGATATTATCTCAATCAATTTCTAAACTTTTGCACTAAAAAAAATCTAATTACAAATTTATTTAGTCTCACGCTTCCAACAAATTGAGTAGACAGAGAGAGAAAGAGGTAGTGCATCCTCCCAGTCACGTGACATTTTGGCGCCCAAATTCCAAACGCTCTCCTCCTTGCTCTCATTCACTCTTTCATAAACATCCAATTCTAGACTGTGCAACCAGAAATCTTCAATTCTTCATAAAGAAAATCCCCAAACCCAATGATGGGACGAATTTCCAAAGTTACCCATAAAGATCCGTTGCCGATCATCGGAGCAACTCTACCACAACAAACGAGTCGCCTCTGTGGAGTTCGGAGCTCCGATTTTCGCATTCCTTCTTCTCCTAAATCACTCATTTTTCTTCGTGTAATTGATTTTTCATTTATGTTCTTTTTGCTTCAAATTTTTTCCAATTGAAATTAATTAATTAGGAAAATGTGTGCTGAATTCTGAGATCTAGCCTCTATTTATAGATGTATTGAAAAAATCTTTCACGGTCTATATTTTTTACACTTCAAAACTGATCTGTATTTTCATTAAATACAGATCTGAATTTTTTACACCTCAAAACAAATCGGTATTTAAAAATTAATATGTTGAAATTAAAATTTCTATATTTTACAATGCTTCTATTTAAATAAATAAAAACAAATATTTGAGCGTTCAAACCAAAAAAATACTTATATTTATGTTTATATTTATTTGTAGATTATCAAAATATATATATATATATATATATATATATATAAGGAACTCAAACTAAGTAAGCTCGAGTTCTATATTACAAGGAACTTAAGCTTGGTAAGCTCGAGTACCACAGAAGGAAAAAAAAAAAAAAAAAGACAAAACTCAATCTTGGTAAGCTCGAGTATTGTGTTGCATGGAACTCGAGTTTACCAAGGAAAATTCACGTCAGCACTTTTTTTTTTTTTTTAATGAAAATCGAGTGTTCAAAACTTGATTTACATAGCAAACTCGAGTTTCATGAACTCAAGTTTCAAAAAAGTGGTATATTGCTACTTATTTTGTAAACAGTGGTATGTTGCTAATAATTTCTGCAAAAATTGGTAAATGGCCGATTTGGCCATTGAGCAAGTCTATGGGGTTGTTAGAGCATTATTTTTTGTGGTACTAAAAAGTTATATTACTATTTTTAGCACCACTAACTACAAAATTGGGGCTCCATTGGTGGATCTAAAGCCAAAACTTATGGCTTCTCACCTAGAGTGCACAGCCGTCTTTGGCTGTGCATTTAGTTGTGCATTGTAGCTCAAAGGTAATGGCTTTGACATGCTTCTTGTTGCTTAGGATTACTGTTCTATCAAATCCTAGGCTTCTAGCTTGGTGTGAAGCTTCTCTAACAGCAGCCAGTGTGGCATTTATTTGGTGGAGATTTGAGAGTGTAGTGATAGTATGGTACACAATATCATCACTCACAAAGACCAAAAATCAACAAATAATGCCGTTACATACATACTCTGTAGAGAATCACTCAATATTATCCCATTTGATAACATTTTTACTTGCCTCATCTATATATAAAAGTTGAAGCGTAGCATTTACTGTTATTACGATCCTTTTAAGCCACATTGGCGGCACTATCATTCACTCATTTCCAACATTCTCTCTTTTATTTTTAACTCTTGTTTTCTAATTAATTTCCTAACTTAAAATTATACGTTCTCCAACTTTTTCCTTTTCTTTTACCTTTTCGTCTCCCCACTAATATCTATCGTAACATCACTTTTCCTATATCCCTTTATCTTCCTTTATTTTTGGCTTTTCTAATTCCCCTCCTCTCCTCTTATGATAAATTTACTATGCTCCATTTCATTCTATACATAATTTTCCCACACACACAAAATTATATTTCTCTCTCTCAATCTCTCTTAAAAAAAAATTCAATATTTGGTGTTTTTTTTCTTACATCTCTACTTTAGGTTGATAAGATTTTATTATTATTATTATTTGAAACTTTACTTTGGGTTGATGAATCTCTACAAAACTAATTACTCTCTCTCTCTCTCTCTCTCCATTTTTTTTTATTCTTTCTTGCAACTCTACTTTATATCGATGAATTATTGTGAATTTTGAAACTCTATTTTGGGTTCATACATTTTAGTGTTGTATTTATTAGTTCCTCATTACAAGTAGTATATCTCTCTCTCTCTCTCTTATGGATTTGGTTGGTTTGATTTTGTTTGAATTAATACTTGATTATTTTGGAAGTAAGAATTTGAGTTTATATTAAAACACAATCTTCGCTATGCTAATCACAGATTGACAGTCAATCCATTCTATTTCAGTCCACTTCATCAATTTGGTCCGATTTGGTTTGCTTCAATCCACTTCGGTCTACTTCAATTCAGTTAGGTCCATTCGTTCTACTGTGGTCCAATTTGGCCCACTCAGTCAATTTAGTCCACTTTGATCTATTTGGTCTACTTCAATCTATCTGGTCCATTTCAGATCACTTCGCTTCAATTCGACGTACCTACTCAAGAATGGCAAAATACAAGTTTGGGTTGAGAGAACTATTAATTATTTAAGTAATATCAATTGTAATTATATGATAAGTTTTGGTTATCATAATATTCTCCTTAAGAGAATGAGAATTTGAATAATAATTTTGAAAATTAAAAATTTTAATTATACCAAAAGAAATTAGGAAAATATAATGCATAATAAAGAGTTAGAAGAATATGACCATTCATAAAAGAATAATATCAATAAGAAAAACATCATAAATGATAAAATTATATATTTGTAAAAATGATGGAAATTATTTTTTGAAAATTTTTAATTGTTAGGGAGAGAACAAATTATTTACAATAAAATTTAGAGTATAAATTATACATATTCAGTATAAGTTTGTTATGAGTTTTGATTAGCATAATAATCTCTTTTAAGATAATAGAGAATATGAATTCTTTATTTAAATAAAAATTACACACACACACACACACACACACACACACATCAATTTAAGGTCCAATTAGTCCAAAATGGGCTGAAGGGGACTGAAATTGACTGAGTGGACCAAATTGGACCAAAGTGGACTGAAGTAGACCAAATTGGACCGAATGAAAACGAAGTAGACTTAATTGGACTGAATAAAAATTGTTTAAATTTTAGGGGAGAACAAACTATGTTCAACAAATTATACATTATATTACAATTATAAAATAATTATTTATTTCCACATATCGCATAAGTCTGCGACTAGCAAAAATATAAAAGTTTTGCTCTAAAAAATTGGAAAATCAACAAACAATTCAATGAGAAGGATTGGAACCAATGAAAACTAAAGTAATTATTATGTACTGCTTCTAGCTAATTCACCTACTGCTTCTACAAAATTAATTAGAGGATATATTACTCATAAAGTTTGCAGATTTCACTAAGCATTTATGCGTAATACATCATGATGACATATCGATTCTGAATAAACATAAAGAAAGCAATACAAAGACAACTTTATAGTTTTGTCAAAAAGAAATATAAACATGACTTTATTTTATAACTAGCCACTAAGAAGTTATAAGACTATATTTAAAGCTGGCCACCAAGAAGTTATCTTGACAAAAGAAAATGAAAAAGACAGATATTGACTTGACCCAAAAATTTAAAGCTGGCCATCAAGAAGTTATCTTGACAAGAGGAAATGAAAAAGAAAGATTTATTGACTTGACCCACAACAATTAGAGGGTGTGACCAATTACGTGGGGATGGGTTTATCTTCTCAGTTATAAATAATTTCCTATATATATATATATTGAAATAAAATCATTACCATTTAAAAATAATTGTTGTCGTTGTTTTGCTTTTGCTAGGATGATTTCTAGAAGAAAAGGGTGAATTGCACACCTACTTCTGTTTAAAGGAAAATAAAAAGGGGTTCTATTGTAAGTGACAAATAACAGATTGGAACGCCGCGTTATTTGAAGCTGCTTTTGAGTCATTAAATATGTACTGCTTGTACCCTTTCTTCAGCTAATTTACACCCTGCTTAAACAAAATTAATTAGAGGATGAATTACACAAAGTTTTCAGATTTCACTAATAAGCATTTATGTGTGTCACATTACAATGACATCTCTATTTTGAATAAACATAAAGAAAGAAATTAAAATAGAACTTTATAGTTGGTCAAAAAGTAATATAAATAGGACTTTCAACTGGCTACCAAGAAATTCATCTTTATTTTCTTTTCCTCAATGCAGAATGCATTAAGTGTGTAATTGTCATCAAACTTCCACTAAAGTACTTATCCTTAAAGTAATAAAAAGTTTTTTGAAAAGAAACTTACTCTTTCTTCTCTTTTCATTTCTTAATGAGGAGTAAGGATCCATTTGATAAAGGAATTTGAGTAATGTTGTTTGTAGTTTTTTAAAATATGTATGAGTAAAAAAGTGTGTAAAAATGTGTGTAAAATTATTTAAAAACAGTGAGTTTGAAATATTGTACTGCCCTAAATTACTTGTGTAAGTTCATCCCATGTGCGGCTTTGGTGGGCCTATTCGGTGTTGACCCAGTGACACATATCCAGCCCACCTGCTATGATCTGAGGAAAATGTTAGAAACTTTAGAATTGATTTACATGGGTTTGACGTTTTGTGGTTATGCATGACAGATCAGGATGACTTGTCTCTATTCTGAATAAACGTAAAGGGGGAACTATGAAATTATGAATACAACTTTTAAGTCTGTCAAAAAGTAATATAAACACAACTTTATAGCTGACCACCAACAAGAAGTTATCTCTCTTTCTCTTTTCCTGAACGCAGAATGTGTAAAGTGTTATTTGATTTCCATCTAATTTCCACCAAAGTACTTCACAAAAAAATAATAAAAAGTTTTCAAAAAAGCAAAATAAAGTGTACACAAAAATTAAATTTCTAAAACTACAACTTCACTCAATATTTTTTTATTCGATATAAATTTTAATAAATTCATTGCTGGATTACTTTTTTTTTTTTATATATATATCTTTTATGTTTACAAAATTCTCAAAAAGATAAAAAAAAAAAAAAAACAAATACGTATGTTATCAATCAAATATTTAAATTTGAAATTTTTATAGTTTAAAATTATATATATAAAAAAAAAAATTTACCAAGCAAATAGTAAATAAATCCAATAGGCTATTAAAAACATAAAGAACATACATGTTATAACGGTTAAACTTTCAAAAAAATATAATTATATTAATCTTTTAAGTAAGAATGGTATCCTAAAGCTACAACAAAGTTTTTAGTCAAACCATGTCAAATTAAATTCATCCCATGTGCCACGCTTAAAGGGCCTAAAAAAGCGAAGTCAAGACTCAAGAGTAATAAAGGCGTCCAAGAATAGTCAGGACTAGTAACCCCAAAAAAAAAAAAAAAATAGATGGGGTAGTGAGGATAAAAGAAAAGGTTTGGAATCATTTTTTGAGAACGTTGCCTAAGAACAAAAACAAATACTAGTATAAAATCAAAAGTTGTTCTTTAAATTAGAACGGTATCCAGAAGCGTTATTTGAAGGGGTTATAGAGCTTTTGTAAGTTATTACTTTTCTTGCACACATCCATGTCTTCTACTTCCCTCCTTGAAATAAAATATCCACAACAAAGCTTTTTTTGCTCTAATTTAAGGTGCGTTTGAATACCATTTATTTTACTGAAACTGAATAATTATTGCTAAAAGTACTGTAAATAACTGTAGATAAAGGTAAAAGTTATTTAAAATAGTATAGTGGGGCTCATGATTAGTGTCAAAAAAATATAATAGGACTCATGAATAGTAGCAAAAATAAACTGAGTAGTGAAATAATTTTATTTTTTAATCCTATCCCAAATGCACACTTATTTTACTTCAATTTAAAATTGCAATGGAACTACTTTTTGTGGTTCAAGATTTATCAATATATGCTACGCTTTATTCCTTTGAAACAAATGGTGGCCACTAGGGTCATTAGGATATGGAACTAGCCTGCATTCTTGTCCTAAGAGTAAGGGAGTAGCAAGTAGCAACACTAATTTAGAGTCTATTTGCTGGACACACTTAAGTTGTTGACATTTTAAAGTTCAAAAAACGAAAAGGGGGTTTGGAGACTGATCCTTATGCTTGATCTGGTTCCTATAGTTAAAGAGACATGGTAGTTAATTTGAATTGGTAAAAACATTGTATAAATGATGTCAAAACTTCTTTCTATGAATGTTTCTTTCTCCCAGCTCTTATTTTCAGGGAAGAAAATGCTTTAGTTAAATTTGTTGCTCCTCTCATATCCTTTGTTGTTTGTTGTAAATAATAAGAACTCCTTGCCTGATTCTATTCGGGATGTGTGGAGGAAGGATAAGAGGGATAACCATTTGCATACCTTACCTTTACCAAAAGACTAAAAGTCTTCGTACGTAAGTCTCTTTTAATTAGTATTATTATTATTATTATTATTATTATTATTATTATTATCATCAATTTGACAACTTTCAGTTTTGCTTTTGACCTGGGAGATGCCTAGGAGGAGAGGGCAACGGGAATGAAAAATGATTTCTTTTTAATTTTTCTTTTCATAAATCAATAATTAGCTGAGAAAGGATTTAAATCATTAATATTTTAATTGAAAATATTTATCAGATCTGGTTTACCTCTAATAAATTTTTTAGCTAAACATCTCCTTTTATTTTAAATAACAATGGCAAGTGATAGTAAGTTTTAATCTTCACATTTTATTTAGTTAGTGGGTGATGCGACAATTTCTCATTAAAAGAAAATGAGACTCCAGTTAAAAAAGTACTGAAAGTTAGCTAAATCCTATCAAAAAATGTTAATTAGTTAAGCTACAATGCTTTTAACAAAAAATTAAAAAAAAATATATAAAGAATTTGTTGATTTAACCCATAACAGTTAAGAGGATGTGAATGATCAACCCTTTAATGAACCGGTCACATGGAGAATATCATTTCAGTTAAAAATAATTGAGTTTATCCCCTGTGTATATATTTATATTAAAAGAATCATTACATTTAAAAATAATTTTTGATCGTTGTTTTGCCAGGAAAATGAAAAGGGGTTCAATTGTTACTTGTTAGTGGGAAATAAATACTTGCTTTCAAGAACAACCAGTTTAGTTAGTAAGGGAAAAAGAAAAGGTTGGAGAAGGTCGCGTTGTTTCAAGCTGCTTTTAAGCTTTACACCTACTGCTACTATTCCTTAAATCTGTAAGTTTTCACCTTTCAGACACATCTTAGGCGATAATGGGCAAATGCCCTTTACGCGCACAAATAACAGCGTTATGCCCCCTTTCCTAAACTACTTAGGGAAATGCTCCTCTTTTGTAACTTGACAATAATAAAATCGAGTTTTGTGAAGAACTCGATCATTAAATATTCGAGTTATCTTCAACTTTGTGCCACGATGGACAGCCAGTGTGGCATATCCTTTTTTAAAATCCCTGAATAACTCGATTATACTAAAATCGAGTTATGTAACCGACTATACAAATATCAAGTTATGCTCTTGTTAGACTGTTTTCAGACTGTCTTGGTGTCAGGCGTACGGATTCATGTCTTTTAATATAACTCAATTTCTTGGATGTCAAGTTATAAAGTATACTCGAAATAACAAAAATCGAGTTATTCTCGTATAATAACTACACATCTCCTCCCATTCAGAGTGTCTTGCTTTCCGTCTGAACTTAATTCTGCTCTGCTCCACAGATCCACAGCTGCCTTCAGACTTAACTGAAATTTGTATCACCTTAGGTAAAAAACTCCCACCAGAATTTTATGGCAATGGTATTTTCATTTGGTATTGTACTGAATTTTTATTTTTTTGGTTGAACGAGTGTGAAGTAAGTACATTGGTGTGATTTTGGTTATTTGTTGTAGTAAACGTTAGTTACAAGAGAATGAAATCTTTACTATAGCAACATTTTGTATTGCACATTATCATCATTGGCCAGACATTAACAACAATATTTTGTATTGCACACAATGTGTAGACTTAACAACAACGTTTAATGTTTATGGTCAAATGTTAGTGTTAGTATGTCATTTTTAGCATGTAATAGTATACAAATTTATGAATGTCTTTGTTGTGTACCATTTAATGCAGCATTACATTATTTACCAACAATTGATGCACACTGTTAACTTGATCATTTGATATTATTGTATTCAGCGTCAATGTCTGATTCTGGCAACCCACAACTCTATAGGCCTCACAATGTGTTCACTGCTATGGGCCGTTGTTGGGTATTTGAAAATGAGTTTAGCTATCCAATCAACTCGAATCTGCGAAATAGTGCTTACGTTCACAATACCATGAGACAGGAGTGGGCTTGGTTATTTCGTGAATAGCAAATGTTTTATAAGGAGTTGGTTGGTTTTAAGTTGCTAGTGCCTCGGTGACTCGCATCGCAGATGCCAAGAGACATGATCGACGAACTTTGTAAAGCATTGAACCACATAAGAGAAGAAAATAATTGAATGAAGATATGTCTTAATCGATATCGGACCCAAGTCGAGATTCGAGAGTCAATGGAGGGAGGGTGGTACGAGCACACACAATTCATGCAATCACTTCTTGCTAATCCCATGTATCAGTCAGACGTGGAGATGTCAGATGAAGAGTAATCGTGTCGCGGTGTAATTAAACTTTGTTGGAGAACTACTTTGCTTAACTATGTTTTATATGTACGTGTGTCACTGTTGTTGTATTTGTACTATGTAAACCTTATAGCTATCAAGAGGAGCATGCACGTTATTCGCAATCTACTTTATGCCTTATAACACATGATGTTTTTCAATAAGCACCTACGACATAGCACTAAAAACTTAAAATAACTTACACGATGCCACCAATATGCATGCATTGCATTTCGAACACTAACATTATTAACTTAACCCTAGACATAACACACACACACACACACACACACACACACACACACCACATAGGCATTCACTCAGACAGGTAGTCCTTGTAGTTGAGGACATTGTTACGTTTCGCCAGAGTGAGTTACCTGTTCGTTGCGACGGCCAGCTCCTCCGCTAGTTATAGCATGTGATACCTGGACTTACGGAGTATCATAAGATTGTTCTCTTCTTTTATTTTAGTCACTGCACACTCATATTGGTGCATGTTTCGCTGTGGCAGTGTGAGCAAGCTACGGTCGACAAGAGGCACTCTGAGTCACACGAGATCATCGTGCAGAGCGTTGGACTCGTTTATGCAAAAGTCCCACTCCCACCATAGTCTAGCATAGTATTCCCTCTCGTTGGAATCTCTTTCCCTTCTATAGTTATCTGGAAAATGAGGTAGCATCCATTTGTGCATTAACATTAGAAAATGTGACTTCAGATCGATATGTATTGATGTTTTGCAAGGGTAGATGTAAATGGGACTTCGGTATGTGTAGATGTTTTGCAAGGGTAGATGTCAATGGGACTTTATATAGGGGTTTTGTAAGGTCAAGTATTCACATGGATGTGACTATATGTAAGGGTGAGTATTCACGTGATTAAAGATGATATGACTCGACAGTGTATTGTTCAGTGGCGAGGTGTTGAGGAGCACATGCAAAACTGCGAACATGACTTGGCTGTGCAGTGGTGTCTATTGGTGCATGTGGTTTGCTGAGGTGGCCATTTGATATGGCTATAGCTTGTGCTACAACAGTGGGGTGGTGTTGTGTACTGCAAAAGAGGTTGCGTATTTATTCACGTGAAGACTATTCAGCATTCTTATTACCTATTCTAACATGACTTGACGAGACAGTGCGAAGCTATGTTAAATGTATCATAAACTTTTCAAGGATGCTCTGCATCCTTGAAAACGATGCATTGCAAAAGGATGCATATCTGTGTATTGATGTGCTTGTAGGTGATATGGCTGGACAAGGTTCAACAGTGCGAAGATGTTGAGCAGCACATGCAGCACTTCGAACATCAGTGTAGCAATGGTGGACAACTCACCCCCAAAATTGATGCATAAACTTTTCAGGGATGCTCGTGTATTCACGTGAGTGTGGATGGGTACTTGTGGTCAGGCTTCAACAGTGCTGAGCTATCCACCATAGCTACACTCAATGCTCCCTATGTTGGTATTTGGTGAGTGGGATTGAAGAAAGCTAATAACAACATTTGATTTTGTAATGGTTGGCAGGATTTCGTTGAATACCATTCTATCTGTTATGGTTATCTTTTAGTCTTTAGATATGAAGGAAATTTAAGCTTCCATATTCTTATATTTGATAAGATTGCCATTGAGATTCAATATCCACCCCGTAAGAACTTTAAATTGGAAGATCATCAGGTAGAAATAATAGATTTAGATGAAGATGATACAAACATATCTCCCCCAGATGATTTGCCCATAAAACATGAAGGCAGAGAAAAGTTTGTTACGAAAAAATTTTCTAGCATGTCCAGTGGAAGAGAGAGAGCAATCCAAGCAGCCAAAAAGTTCAAGCCTAAAAATCCTTCTTTCATGGGTATCTCGCGGCCACATAATATGGTAAGCCTTTATACATAATGTGATCATGTTGTTCTCTTAAATATGGCCTTGAAACATATATGGTTTTGTACATTTTTAGACCCCTTAAACACAAACAGATTAACCTAGCTATTTAGCCAAGTGATTAACTTAGGTAAATTAAGTAGATCTAGGTTAACACGAATATATTATATCATTCAAAGCAGCGGAAATATAAAGAACACAATGATATGATGACCCAGGAAAACCAAATCGATAAAAAACCTGTGGATGATTTAACCTAGCTATCCTCAAGGTAAAACTGAATCCACTATGAAAGAATTGAAGTTTACACAATAGTGACTTAGACCACTAACATCCTATTGCTACCTCGAGTAGGAAACTTACTACCACGACCATGTGACATCTGCGAGTCCACGGACTACTTCTTTCTTGGATTCCCAACAAGAATAAGCACTCCCACTTGTATATCTTTAAGCTCTTGAATCTGCAACTGAAACGATCATCAAGTTTTTGACATAATCTTGATCCTTGATAACCTTAAGTATGTGTGAAGGCAAACACCTCTAGATCTCACAAAAGATTCACACACACAGCATTAACAACCTCTAAAAACATGGCTAGGATTTTCCTTTTTATACCTAGGACAAAACATAAAACCCTACACGTAAAACGGGCTTAGGTTGAGTTGGAAAATTCTGCAGAAAAACAATCTACATGACTTTCGATCAGTCGAGTCTAATTCTCGATCGATCGAGCCAGACAGAATTACACAGTAAATTCTGTAGCAACTCGATTCCAACTTTACATATTGATAGGCCACAAACGCGTTGACCCTTAATGATGAATTAAGTTGATTAATTAACCAAGTTATTAATTAATCAAATTAACATGCAAATTTCATGGTAGCACAAACAAATCACCAATAAACTAAAGTATGCAGCGGAAAATAAATTGACATAATGATTTGTTTACGAATGGGGAAAACCTACATGGCAAAAACCCCACCGGGTGATTTAAGGTCACCACTCCCAAAACTCCACTATTATCATAACAAGCGGTTACAAGTAAAGGAATCCCAAGTACCTTACTAAATTACAGTTGAACCCTGACCCCACTACCCAATTGGACTTGTTCTGTAGTGACAATTTCTCCTTTTGATGCATGGCTCCTAGTACGTGACTAACCAATTTGCACGGATCCCAGTACGTGACTTCAATCACTAACTAAAGAGAGTTGTTGGCTGCAAAGTTCTTCAATTCATCCACATAATGAAGATCAAGAAGATGCTTGGTTACAAAACCCTACAGTGCACATTACATAGCAACTTCTTCACAAGAGATGAACTAGGGCAAGAACTTTGTCTCAGGTCATAAATTGCTTGAATAAGGATTTCTCAATGCTTATGCAACTTGCATTCACTTTGACGGCCCTTAAAATAATCCTTTTATATGTCTAGGGTAAAAAGAAAAGAAGTCCCAACGACACATGTACGGATTGGAATCAAAACAGAACTCAGAATCTGTTTTTCTTAAATCTCGACAGCTAGAGGTGTCGAGGTGCTGTCGAGCCTCGGGGCTAAACAGCTTCTTAAAGCTCGATAGATACAGCTGTCGAGACAGGTGTCGAGCTTTAAAATCTGGCACTTCTTCAACTTGAATCTTAGACAACTTGCATGGCTTTAACACTTGATCTTGAAAACCCTGTTTAAATCATCCTAGAGCTACCCAAATACAAGCTGAGTGTGTTTTGTCAAAGAATAAGCCAATTACAAAAAAGAATAACATATGTTCAAAACTCAATGAAACACATATGTCCTAACAATCTCCCCCTTAGGAAATCTATGAAAAAACTACAAACAAACAAAAGAACATATGAGAGAAGTCATAAATCACTCAACTCATACTCACTTGTCAAATACAATAAAATCTATCCTAACACAAACTCTTGAAAAACTTTGCAAGAAGAGAGTTTATGGCAAGTAGACTTTGACAACCTATATTTCTGAAACACTTTAAACAAAACACATCAAGGTATCTTTGTGTAAAGAAGAAATAATAAATTGCATACAAGTATAAGAAGCGTGTGTATAAAGAAAGAAAAGAAACAAAAGAAACAACACATGTAGAGGTAGGTAAAAGAACAACATACATCATCACATATATATCAAGAAAATAAGCACAATGTTGTAAACGATGGTCACAAGACTTAAGGTACAAAAACAATGTATCTCCAAAAAGAGAGCAAAGAAAAGATACATATAGTCCTCACTACATCCCTCAAAACAACAACACTTCCCCTATAAAAAAAAAAAAAAAAAAAAAAAAATCCTATACATGCTCTCCCCCTAAATATGACTACTCTCATAAAAAAAAATGTCTTATACAAACTTTCCCCTTAAGTATGACTACTCTCATAACCTAAAACTACTCCCATTTTTTGTCACGAATGACAAAGGGTAGAGTGTCAAGTAGACATCTCATTGATAAAGCTAGCATCTCCATCATTATCATTTGAAGCATCATCGTCATCACCATCATCATCCTCAGTCTCAGAAGCCACAGGAGGTGGTGGAGGAGAATCCTCAAAAGTAAAACCGCCCATGGTCGCCTGTCGCCGAGCAATGCGACCAATACGAACGTTCACCTGATACAACTCTGTAGACAGCGTATCGAGGCGAGCAGCCATGCGCTAAAGTTGTGCCATGATATCTCCTAAAGACACATCACTTGAGGAAGAGGAGGGAGCTGATGTGGCTCAAGCAGACCAAGATGGAGTCGGACGGGAGAAAGGAGCTGCTGAATCCGTCTGTCGTGACCTAAACTGTGCCTCACTACGTTTTATAGTAGCAACGTCTATGGCAGCCATGACATGGAAGGGGTAGACAAAGGAAAAGGGATGGAGAAATAACGTAAAATCCTCGTGATAGTAGAAGGAAAGATGAGCTTATTACAGATAGTCGTATCCCTATAGACATCTATGATAGAGAAGATGAAGTGAGAAGGAAATTCTATAAAAAGATGCTCTAAAAGAGACAACAAAAACCGAGCACGAGGCTCTGTGATAGAGTTATAGTAAGAGAGAGGGTGCAAAACAAAGGTCATCACCATGTTCATGAAATGAGGACCTTTAGCAAAAGGCTGACATGGTATAAACTGACGCTCACTCCAATCAGAAGGGCATTCACAAAAAACAAACATCATCTCGTCTTTGGACACAGTCTATAGACGCTCACAACCGGGGTAGTCAAGATGCACAACCCTCGGAACATGAAGCACATCGAAAACTAACTCCGATGTTACTACAATGCGCGTACCTTGAACGCAAGTATGAAAGAGAGGTACTGAAGAATCGATTCCATGCATGTTGGAGTAAAACTCCTGTATCAGCACGGAAGGACAAGTGACTAGGACGTCACACAGTGACTCCCAACCCCGACTATGAATGACATCGGGTATGTCGGTATTGGCAAAGTCTACTAGAATAACTTGTGATCCAAATGAACACCTTGTTTAGAAAAGTTCTCCAAGAAGTCCTATTGGGCTTTCTCATCACAGAACTGAACAGAAGAAGGAGTAGGATCAGAAGACGACGAGCCCCTAGAACGTAGAGGGTTCTAGGACAGAATAGATTTACGCTTTGGTGCCATAGACACTACTAACACAAACAGAAAGAGAGGGGGAAAGAGAGAAACACTTAGAAAAGTCCCAAAGTAATTTAATATATAACAAGTATATTGAAAAGAAAGAACGTATGCATGAGAAATGCATAAGTATGTGACATGCAATATGAAAAACATCATGGGCTCAGCCCAATCCAAACTTATCAGCACACAACAAGTTTGCACACATCTAAATGCATGAGAATATTGTTAGAATGCTAATGTGATGTAATGCATGGAGTTTTAAGATCAAATCTACAAAACCACACCCAAAAATTGCAACAAAAGCTCATCAATTTTGAAAAACCCCAAAATTTTTCAAAAATCCCAAAACCTAGATTTCAAAACATGAAATGCATGAAGAACGAGAGATTAGTTGCTTACCAATAGAGGAAAACTTGAAGAAAGCTTGAAGAAACCTTTGAGAAGAGGTTTAGAGTGAGTGAGAGAGGTTTAGGAGGAGAAAAACACAAGGTATTGAGAGAGAGATCGAGAGAAATAAGAAAAGGATAGCGTAGAATCTATATATACAGGTTTAGTAAATCTCGACAGATGTAGGTATCGAGAGGTGTCGAGCCATCTGTCGAGGTAGGTGTCGAGAAAAACAACTTTGAAAGATACATCTATCGAGAAGGTGTCGAGGATCAAGGATTATATACAAAAAGAATCTCGATCGATCCACCAGCTGTCGAGAAGCTACTGAAGGGACAGAAACTTCCTCAATCGATCCACCAAGTATCGAGAAGCTATCGAGATTGTGATGAGAAAAAGCTAAGAAGCTCAATAGACAACCAGGTATCGAGGAGGTGTTGAGCCAGCTTATAAAGTAGTTTTTCGAGAAGAGAAAAACACAGATATGAATACAATCACGCATGTAACTCAATCAATGATCCAATCAACAGATTAAGCTCTCAAAATCATCTCTCATCAATAATTTTAAGCACATGGATCCTAAACACACACACACACACACACACACACTAAACACGTCTAACCAATTTTATATTTCAAAAACAAGTTAAGACAGTTTAGTGAACATACATTAACGCATGTAAACCTTGTAATGGCCAAATCACATTGTACCGGCACATGTATCAAAAGTAGTAAAGAATATTGCGTGTTGTGTGTCAAAAACATCGCAAGATTGCATCAATGTCTCAAAGTTATGATGATTTGAGATATGAGAAAATTTATTTAACTCACACACAATCATAACTATTTGATGGGGACTATCACCTTCGAGGTACATTCTATAACTCCCACATCTCTTAGAAAACACGCTTGCAATCATATTTTAAAGCATTTTGTTCTTTTTTCTTTTATTTCTTTGCATATTTTTGTTTTATTAAGCATATCATGCATGGGCATATAAGATAAAAAAGAAATACCCAATTATGTTAAGCTTTTTGACATTGCACTTTTGCTCTGCCGAAGCATACAAATGTTATTTCATGATTGACGAGTAATAGTGGTGAGATGGTTATTTATGCCTTTCTCTTAGGGTTTTCTAGTCCTACCCATAAAAAAAATGATACGAGTGTTAAGTACAAGAGATCACTTAACCTTACTCATCACAAACAAAGAGCCACAAAGCTCACTTGCTTAATTGTGCATAAGGATGCTCATCTAAGCTACAAGAGATACAAAGTTTATAAAACTCTGTTTCAATGGCCATTTTAAGATTTACAAGAACCAATGTACACCAGCACACACTATTTTTGTATTTTTTTATTTTTCAATTTTTTTTATTTTTATCTGAAAAACAAAATAAAATAAAAACTGAAATCAAACAAACAAAAACGTGTTAAATAAAGCAAAACAATGCATAAAACTAGACTGACTCAAAACAGTAAAGCAACACACACAAGTAATGTAAAAACAAAAACAAGAAGGGGAGAGAAAGAAAATGTGAAACAATCACTTGGAACCTTTTTCCTTCCACACCTTGGAAGAACCTTTCCTTTTTGCAAACCCTTGAACTGGTGATGAGGGGGAAGGATTGAAACCGTTCAAGTTCGAAAGGAATATGAGGGCTTTGAGAAGATCTCCAAGAGGTGTAAGAGAGGTTTGAAGTTGATTTTGGTTCCTAGATGCTATCATACCATTGCTTTGTTGAGTGGCTAACCACTTATAGCAATTTGGTCAAGTATGACCGGTAATACCACAATGATGACAGAGATGCTGCTTATTCTGTTTAGGCTTTTGAGAGTTAGCCTTCTTAGACCTAGGGCTTTTAGTTTCCTTCTTCTCAAGCTTAGGGGTGCTCCTAAGATGGACTTACCCTTGTCTAGGTTCTCACTTGCCAATTCAGTTTTAACATCTTTATTCTCAATTTTAATGTTATTAGCAGGAGGAACAAAAATAGTAGTACTGGCAGAAGGAGTATTAGAGGAAGAGAATTCATACCCCAATCCTATTTGATCAAAAGTAGATTTCTGAATGCTGAGCATCTCATCCAGCTTTGCACTTGATGTCCTCTCCAATTGATCTCTAACTTGAAACAGCTCCGCTTCAAGCTTCTTGGTCGTCTCAGCCAAGAAATTGTTCTCAAATCTCAGTGCCCCAATAGTCTAATTTACTTCATTAAACTTAGTGGAAAGCTCCTCACGGTCAAGTTCCATATCACTAAGCTTCTTGGTGGCCAGCCTATAGAGTTTCTCATGCTTCTCAAAAAGCTTGTACAGTTTTTCATAGGCGGTATGAATATCATCTTGGTCATCCATCATTTCATACTTAGCATCCACCAATTCTTTTCCTTCATCTACATCTTCAGTAATCACTTCAGTAGGATTTACAGAGGCAGTGAAGGCATTCAAAATTCTATCATCTTCATTGTTGGAATCATCCTCGGGCTCAGTGTCGCTCAAGGTAGCAGCAAGTGCCTTGCTCTTCCCAATGCTCTTGAGATATGTGGGACACTCTTGTTTCATGTGACTGAAGCCTTGACACCCGAAACACTTAGGTCCAGTGGGAACAGTGTACTGACCGCCATCCCTGGTATCCTTCTTCCCTTTATTTGGGCTCTTAAATTGAGAAGAACTGGATTGCCTACAGTCCTTGTTGAAGCCTTTTCCATTGGCATTTTTCATGAATTTCTTGAATTGCCTAGTGATGTAGGACTTCATCTTAGAATCTTCATCATCTAAAAACTCATTTGTATCACTGCTCTTGGCCTTCAGTGCCATACTCTTGCCTTTACTTAACTTGCCGATTCTTATCAACCCTAGCTCGTAGGTTTGCAGATTACCAACTAGCTCAGTTAGAGGAATCTTGTCAATATCGTTTAATTCCTCTATTGCCGTGATCTTGGCATGGAATTTCTCAGGCAGAGATCTGAGCACTTTTCTTACTATCTTGGGTTCAGGAATGATTTTCCCAAGATTGAAAGCTGAGTTCACTATGTCTTTGAGCTTGGCATAGAACTCATCGAATGACTCATTCTCCTTCATCTTAATTTCTTTGAAGCTTGTAGTGAGCCTTTGTAGCTTCGAATCGTTAACAACCTTAGTTCCCTCATAGGTTATTTGGAGAATGGTCCATGCTTCCTTAGCAGTTTCAGTGGAGGAAATCTTCTTGAACTCCTCATTAGTGACTGCACTGAATAGGGCATTCAATGCTCTGCTGTAAAAATTGGCCGCCTTAATCTTGGCATCATCCCAATCGGCCAGCGCTTCTGTAGGCTTGGTCCAGCCTATCTCCATAGGTTGCCACACCTTCTCATCTAGTGACTGCAAGAAAGCTCTCATATGTACTTTCTAGTATGTATAGTTAGTACCACCAAACAGTGGAGGTATAATAAGAGACTGACCTCTATCCATGACAAATAGGGGTCAATGGATCACACACAAGGATTAAACTCTAATTAGAGTGTGCTTGCTCTGATACCACTTGATAGGCCACAAACGCGTTAACCTCTAGTGATGAATTAAGTTGATTAATTAGTCAAGTTATTAATTAATCAAATTAACATGCAAATTTCATGGTAGCACAAAAAAATCACTAATAAACTAAAGTATGCAGCTAAAAATAAATTGACACGGTGATTTGTTTACGAATGAGGAAAACCTATACGGCAAAAACCCCACCGAGTGATTTAAGGTCACCACTCTTGAAACTCCACTATTATCACAACAAGCGGTTACAAGTAAAGGAATCTTAAGTACCTTACTAACCTACAGTTGAACCCTTACCCCAATACCCAATTGGACTTGTTCTGTAATGACAATTTCTCCTTTTGATGCACGGCTCCTAGTATATAACTAACAAATTTGCGCGGATTCCAGTACGCGACTTTAATCACCAACTAGAGAGAGTTGTTGGCTGCAAAGTTCTTCAATTCATTCACACAATGAAGATCAAGAAGATGCTTGGTTACAAAATCCTACAGTGCACATTACACGGTAACTTCTTCACAAGAGATGAACTAGGGCAAGAACTTTGTCTCAAGTCACAGATTGCTTGAACAAGGATTTCTCAATGCTTATGCAACTTGCGTCCACTTTGATGACCCTTAAAATAATCCTTTTATATGTCTAGGGTTAGAAGAAAAGAAGTCCTAAAGACACATGTACAGATTGGAATCAAAATAGAACTTAAAATCTGTTTTTTTTTTTTTAAATCTCGACAGCTAGAGGTGTCGAGGTGCTATCGAGCCTCGGGGCTGAATATCTTCTTAAAGCTCGATAGATATAGCTGTCGAGACAGGTGTCGAGCTTTAAAATCTGGCACTTCTTCAACTTGAATCTTGGGCAACTTGCATGGTTTTAACACTTGATCTTGAAACCCTATTTTTTGAAGTATTAAAATCATCTTAAAGGTACCCAAATACAAGCTGAGTACGTTTTGTCAAAGGATAAGCCAATTACATAAAAGAATGACATATGTTCAAAACTCAATGAAACACATATGTCCTAACACATATAAGACACATATTTTGAGCAATCTAAACAAGACTAAAATGTTTTGATCATAGTTTGCCAACATTACAAATTAGTGTTCTAATACATTTAAACTTAAAGGTCTTAGAACCTAACAAACTCTCCCTTTAGCAATCCGTGACAAAACATAAACCCAACAAAATGCTTAAAGTTTACATATAAACAGCCCATTACAAAAACAAAGCCCAGCATAACAAATTCAACCTAACTACTATCCATTAGTTGCAAGTGTAGACAACAGCATGACTAATTCAACCTGTATATTCCTGTAACACTTAACAAACACATAAACGCACGTGTGGAAAATACAAGTAAACAAAATAATTTCTTGATTTCACATAAACATAAACTACAAGACAAATATCATGAATAACCTCATGTATATAGATCAATAAACAATGTAGTACAATGTGAAACAAGAAATAGATAAACAAAACAAAGTATCTCCCCCTATCATGAACAACCCAAACATGAACATCATGAGCCAAAAAAGTACATACAGAGTGAAGCACCTAGATACAGTCTAAAAACTCCACAACGCCAAACAACACAAAATCTCCCCCTAACAATAAAAACTCCTCTCTACACCATATGCACTCCCTCTTTTTATGGCAAATTGCCAAAGGGTACTCACTCATTATCAAAAGGAGGCGGCAGTCTGATACTTTCCAAGCCTGCTCACAAAGCACGAACCTCATCAAACATGTCCACCAAAAGCTGACCATGAGCCACCTGAATAGTCATGACAGACTCCAACATACGACAAATATTTGAATCATCTGAAGTAGAAGGTGGAGGAACAGCAGCAGCAGCAGCAATAAGATTGTCAAACGCCTCAGTAGAAGTATCATCTGTAGAGGAGGGAAGAGGGAGAAGGAAGATGTACAACACCAGAAGAATCAACCTTAGGACATTTAGAACTTGCTCTCAACTGAGTAGCCCTTTGCCTAAGAAAGGTGGCACCTATAGGAGTGATAATATGAATAGGCTCAGACGTGGAAAACTCCTCTAAACCAAGATGTAAGAGAATCCGATGAATAAAGACAGGGAAGAAAAGAGCGTGAGCAGTAGAACTACTCTGATGAACCTCATTTAAAGAACAAATGAACAGATGAGGAAAACTGATAGGAGCATCAGTAACAAGGGCATACAGAAACACACATCGCTCAATAGGGATGGTGTGCAGATGAGAGATAGGCCACAAGGAATGGCAAGCGATCCGAAAGAAGAGATAGTGAACCTCAGTAAGCTCAGCAATAGTGGTCCAAGGATCAGAATCCCACTGGATAGAAGACCTAGTGATGTAAGACATGATGTCGTCTAAGGGAGGAAACTCATCATAAGGATAGACTAGATGCTGAACAAGAGGCACCCCAAGAGCAGCAGTCACTACTGAAAGGGTAATGGTGTACTCATCACCACGAATCCAACTCCTTACAAGAGTGCCGGAATCATAGGCATGAATAGAGAGGTTCGAGTAGAACTCTCTGATAAAGATAGCTCGAGGGGGGTGAGAAATATCTAACAAAATTAACCAACCCCGACGCTCAAAGTTCCTCCTAATCTTGGGATTAGCTCATCTAAAAGAACCTTTCTCTTATCCCAAATATTCCTCTTAAGGTTAAGTGTCTAAAATGTCTCTTGGTGTTTCTCGCTTAAGAATCTCGCACTCTCAAAGGATGGAGGAAAGAAGAGGAGGATGTCCTATTGGCTGTAGTCTTCCTAGGCATAATGTTAAGGAAAGAACAGACAAAAAAAAAAAAAAGAAAAAAAAAAAAAAAAAAAAAAAAAGAAGAAAAACCAAGGGCAGATTGCAAGTCAGCATAAAACAAATATAGAAATAACAATTCTATATGATGCATGAACAAAATCAACACATGATGCATGCTCTAATGCAGTGAGAAAAAAATTCAATTCAACTTTAAAATCACAAAATTGGCTTGAGTATAGAGTTTATATCTAAAACTCCAAAATTATGAAAAGCCACTTGCACAATTTTCAAGAAATTGACCAATTTGATCATTACACAAGATAGATAACTCATTAAAATGACCAAATTAATCAATCCAACAAGCCAACTTCATCAAATTAAACCTAATTGTACATATCCCCAATTTAGGTAATTTCAAGCCCTAGACTTTCCAATTTTTCACAAACCATCAAATTGATCAAATTAATTCACAAGAATCATGTTTATAACATCCCACAATAAAAACCCAGTAATCAATTTCATAAGAAAAAGCTTGAAGCAACACAAAACCCAAAAAAATCTTAGGTTCGAAATACCCCTCTAAATGCATGATTTAATGTATGAAAAATGAAAAAAAAAAATGAAAAATGAAGGGTAGAAAGGTCTTACCGGCCAAAGAAGACAAAATCCTTGCAAAAGAAACGGAGGAAAACGACAAAAATCTTGAGAGAGAGCTTAGACAGATCGGATAGATAGAGAAGAGTTTGAAAAAAGTTTGAAAAGTGCTTGAACACGTGAGAAAAGTCATGATTTTAAAAACTCCCTATACAATTTTCGATTGATCAAAAAACATATTCGATCGATCGAAAGTGCTTCGATTGATCCAACACCAATCAAGCATCGATCGAAATAGACAGGGGCTAACCAATATTTTAATTGCAATTTCGATTGGTCAAAAAACAGTTTTGATTGATTGAAATTCTGGAAAAATCATATTTTTGAAAAAAAAGGCATTTTTATGCAGAAGCTCCTCAAAGCATTGAAATTTATGAATAAAATGCATGATTATAAGATGAAATACTTTTCAAAAACACATGATTTAAGCCCATATTTCCCAAAAATTAAAAATTTTCACTCAATTCAACTTAAATTCTCAAACTTCAAAATACATTTTGCATTTAAACTCAAGGAATTATCAATCGTGGATGGCCAACACTAAATCACACAATAACATGTACAAAGTTTAGCAAAGAGTAACTTGTGTAGTGCGTGCAACTAGCAAAAGCTTGAGAGACATGTGAGATAATATGTGAATAGTAATTAAGCACAATTTCTACAAAATCCATCACATACATTTAAAAGAGACTATTCCTTAAAAAGTTACATCATATAACTCTCACATCTCCTAGAATAAAAGCTTACAATTATGTAAGTTTCTTGATTTGCCTCATAATGCACACACCAATTTTATTTGATCCGAAACTTATTAAGAATTAGCCGGGATAATGTACACACCAATTTTAATTCATTGAAATTATTAAAGTCCAATAATGTATAGACCAATTTTAGCATTTAAACTGAGGCTACACCTTATATTCTTTTTGTGCATGTGCTATACTTTCTCGAGTACAAAATCTTACGATATGCACTAAGGTGTTCATGATTGACTAGTAAACAGTGGTGAGATGGTTATTTATGCCTTTCTCATTAAGATCAAGTCTGACAATCAAAGGCATGTGATTTTAAGATAAAGAACATGTGATCAAAAACTATAAACACCGTCTTACACAACATGCACTACAAAGCTCAAACTAATAAAGTGCAAGAAAATAAGCTCATCCAAGTTAAACTAGGTACATAAACATGTTATGTAAAGATAATATGGCCAACCTTGATATCAAATCCAAGAAAAATGCAAAACACATTTTGCTTCCTCCCTTTTTTTATTTATATATTGGATGAAAATAACAAAAACCACCTAGAATGAAATTCATGAATGTTATGCAATGTAAATCCTAGAAAAGCAAAGAAAAAAAAATCCAAACAGAAAGGTCACAAAGAGTAGAGCAATGAAGCACAAGGACCATGTCAGAAAGATTCACTTGGGTTGAGCCTTATGCATCCAAAACTTTTTAGATGCACCTTGAGCATTAGAGTTCTTGTTCACATTAGAATGATTTCCAACTCCAGAATTGGAATAAAGGTTCAAGACCTTTACCAACTCACCAATAAGTACCATAGGATCTTATGCTTGAGGCACAGGGTACCTTTGGTTTATTTGCTTGCTTAGCAGCTTGTAATTTGAAGTAGTTTGGATGAATGTGCCTAGACTTTTCACAAAAATGACAAACCTATGCAAGTCTATCATGCAACTTGCCCTTAGAAGGATTAAAAGTCTTAGGTTTAGACTCTTCAATCAACCCTAATCTTCTTCGGAGGTATGACTTCTACAAGTTTGACAACCTCACACATAGGGAGCTCACAAGAAGGAACAAAGTTTGTGGAGTGTGTTTCAGAAACAAAGATGCTTTCAACAAAACCTAACTCAGTTTATTCTGAAGGAGACTTTTGAACACTTAGCATATGATCAAGTTTGGAATTAGCAGACCTATTAGTTTGTTCTCTAGCAACAGATAAATCATGTTCCAAATTTTTAACTTTATCAAGTAAAAGCTTGTTCTCAGTCTTCACATTATTCAATAGTTCATTAGCATCAAATAATTTCACAAGCAAATTTTTCTTTTCTTCAAGCTCAAGAGATGCAATTTTCTTTAAGCCTAGATTAACATTCATAGCATCATTTGCAGCTGTTGGGATATATGTCCTTAAATCCTATTGTATGATGCTATTTATTTTATTATGTAAGACATTATGTATGACTTAATGTTTTGGTTAATAAAGTTGTATTATTATTTGAAAATATTGGTAACATGAATATTGGGACATTATCATATAGTCCATGAGATGCATAGTATGTGATTTATGTGATTTAGTCACAGAAGATATAAATCACAAGTTCTTTGTAAACTCAGAAATATAGTTCGTAGTCGGTGATGAAATTGGGCATTTCATCTGCGAAGACTATAACATATCAACTAAGATGATTTGTCTTGATCATGGAAATGGAGATTTCTAGTTGATATGTTGATATGTTTTAAGAGTTAAGACATATTGAACTGGACCGGTGTGAGATTTATTATTCTTCTAACGACTGTCAAATGAATAATAAACTCACGACTTATATTTGCATGAACTCTTAATCTTGAGAGGATAATGGACCTGATCATGAAGTGTAGGTTGCTTTGATATATCAGGAGTGAGATCTATAGTAACGGTCAAAATCTTAGTATGTTGGGCAGCCACATTTAGTGTTGATGGAACATATATTCTCAAGATGGAATTCATAGTCTCTTAACGGAGATACAAAATATTCCCTTGAGATAAGTTTAATGGGTTTGTTATTCAGAGAGTTGGGCCTAACCACTTTAGTAAGGAGTTACTAAAGTATATATTTATGGAATTAGATTTCATAAATATATGATGAATAACTTAAAGAATTAAACCGAGTACTCAAGGAATTAAGATGTAGTAATAAACAAAGTGGCAGTCTTCTTTCATGACTTTGTGTTACTATGAATATTTTATGAAGGGGTTGCATGTATAATAAAGTCATGGGATATAATTTATTAATAAGGCCTAGAGTGCAACTATATTTATATAGTGGTATTAAATATAGTTAATGGTAACTTTGGACTTGTCAAGAGTTGACAGAAAAGCCCAAGGCCCATTGGAGCTAGTGTCTTATTGGTCCCTTTTGGTCCCACTCCAAGCCACACACTTAAGCCCAATTGGAAAAGCCCAAAAGGCCGGCCCAATTAGATAATCAGTTAGATACAAAGGAAGAAACACACAGAATTTTTCGGTAGAGAAAAGAAAGAAAGAATTTGTAGAGATTTTCATAAAGAAAAAGAGAGAGTGTGAGACACACTTTCAATCTCCCTTTGGAACTGATTGAGAGACCACACATCTTGGGCGTTAGTGGAATTGGAGTGAAGATTGAAAGTATTCCCAAGTGCTTCCGTTCTTCAAGTTTTGAAATTCACCGCTCCAAGGTACACTCTCTTGTCTCTAATTCTGAAACTTAAATAGCCCATGTTAACTTGTATGTATGAAGTAGATCCGTTTATATTTTGTACATTTATTCTTCCACTGCGCATGTATGATTCCAACAGCAGCAACTTTGCAAAGTTTATTGTAGGCTTTTTGAAGATCTGCATCCTCGGAGAGTTCCCCATCAGAAGGGTTTTCCTCAACAGCAACACTTTCATCAACTATAGCAGTAGCAGTGAAAGTAATGAAGTTTCCATCCTCATCACTACCAAACTCATTGTTAGAAATTTCATCATTACTAAGGGTTACAGCCATAGCCTTACCCTTAGACCTTAAGTATGTAGGATATTCAGATTTCACATGACCATACCCTTGACACCCAAAACATTATTGTCCCATAGAATTATTAGAAGATTGACCTACTTTTTCTTTAGGTTTTTTAGTGTTATTAGCCTTAATGGGATCATTCCTCCTAAAATTTCTAGGTTCAGCAGTGCTCTTACCTCTTGCCCTTCTGTTGTTGTTCCTAAGAAAGTTTCTAAATTTCTCGGGAAGATATGCAATCTCTGTAGCAGAGGGCTCATCATCAAATCTACTCACATCAACAGACTTAAGAGCCATTGATTTGGATTTGCTAGTCTTGGGTAGGTCCAACTCATAGGACTGAAGAGATTCTACAAGTTCATCAACAGTGATGGAGTCCACATCCTTGCTTTTAGTGATGGCAGTCACTTTGGATCTAAAGTCCTCAGTCAAGAAAATAAAAATCTCCCTAATAATTTTAGGTTGATCATAGATTTCACCCAGATTATATGCAGAATTAACAATATCATTAAGTTAGCATAGAATTCATCATAAGATTCATCATCAGACATCCTAATTCTTTCAAATCTAGTAGTTAATTGTTGCAGCTTATTAATTTTAACAGCATTTGTGCCTTCATGCAGAGTTTGGAGGATATTCCAAGCAGTATGAGTAACCTCAACATTAGAGATTCTCTTAAATTCCTTCATAGAAACAACATTAAAGATAGCATTCATGGTTTTGCTATTGAAAGCTGCTGCTTCTTTCTGAGAAGTTTGCCACTCACTCACAGGAGTAGTTGGCTTCTCCCATCCGTATTCAACAGAGTTCCAGACTCTTTCATCAATAGATTTCAGGAATGCTTTCTTCCTGACTTTTCAGTAAGCATAATTATTCCTATCAAAGTGAGGAGGAATAACAAGAGAGTGTCCGTGTTCCATGACAACTGGAGTCAAGGATCAGCTTAGAGATCAAAAGATCTACAACAAAAGAGCTACCTACTCTGATACCACTTGTACATTTTTAGACTCCTTAAACACAAACAGATTAACCTAGTTATTTAGCTAAGTGATTAACTTAGGTAAATTAAGCAGATCTAAGTTAACACAAATATATCATATCATGTAAAACAGCGAAAATATAAAGAATACAATGATATGATGACCCAAGAAAACCAAACCGATAAAAAACCTAGGAAGGATTTGACCTAACTATCCTTAAGGTAAAACTGAATCCACTATGAAAGAATTGAAGTTTACACAATAGCGACTTAGACCACTAACATCCTATTGCTACCTCGAAAAGGAAACTTACTACCACGACCACATGACATCTCCGAGTCCACAGACTACTTCTTTCTTGGATTCCCAGTAAGCACAAGCACTCCCGCTTGTATATCTTTATGCTCTTGAATCTATAATTAAAAAAATCATCAAGTTCTTGACATAATCTTGATCCTTGATAACTCTAAGTATGTGTGAAGGCAAACACCTCTAGATCTCACGGAAGATTCACACACACAGCATTAACAACCTCTAAAAACGTGGCTAGAGTTTTCCCTTTTATATCTAGGGAAAAACATAAAACCCTACACGTAAAACGGGCTTGGACTGAGTTGGAAAATTCTAAAGAAAAACAATCTACACAACTTTCGATCGATCGAGTCTAATTCTCGATCGATCGAGCCAGGCAAATTGCATAGTAAATTCTGCAGCAACTCGATTTCAACTTTACATATAAGACACATACTTTGAGCAGTCTAAATAAGACTAAAATGTTTTGATTATGGTTTGCCAATATTACAAATTAGTGTTCTAATACATTTAAACCTAAAGGTCTTAGAACCTAACAGGTTTAATGCTTAGTTGTTTCTCCTTCTTGTGTAGTATGTACCTGCTGAATTTTCTACCAAGTATATTATTGGGAAGCAATTTGTCACACTTCAATGTCTTGTGCTATTATTCCCTATCAATACATATTCAGCAATGAGATTCGGGAAGGGATGGGTTGTATTTTTGAAAGACAACAATTTAGAAGAAGGAGATATCTGTGTGTTCGAGGTGATCGAGAGGAAGCCTGTTGTGGTTAGTGTCTCAATATTTCACGTGGTTGAGCATTAGAGTTCGGACTAGGATAACCTGTTTAAATTTTAAACTAGTGATGTATCTGGTTATATTTAATTAGGGACTTTGATGACTGGTATGGTTTATATCTGATGAATGTGGTTTTAAGACTTTTCTTTAACCAGTTTGGTATGTCTTGTTGAAGACTATTCATCATTCCTATGCTTCATCTGACATGACTTGACGAGACAATACCGAGCTGTGTTAAATGTATCATATATTTTCAGGGATGCTCGACATCCTTGAAAATGGTGCATTGCAAAAGGATGCATATCTGTGTATTGATGTGTGTGTAGGTGATATGAATAGACAAGGTTCAATAGTGCAAAGCTGTTGAGTAGAACATGCTGCACTACGAACATACAATTGCAGCAACGGTGGACAGCTCACCCCCAAAATTCATGCATAACCAAAAATCAGGGATGCTTTGCCTCCTCGAAAATGGTGCATTGCAAAGGGTTGCACATCTGCATATTCATGTGAGTGGGGATGGGTACTTGTGGTCAAGGTTCAACAGTGCCGAGCTGTTGAGCATCACATGCAAAACTGCGAACATCAGTGTAGCAATGGTGGACAGCTCACCCCCAAAATTTTGCTTACACTTTTGAGGGATCCTCTGCATCCTTGAAAATAGTGCATTGCAAAAGGTTGCATATTTGTGTATTCATGTAAGCATGGATGATATGACTGAATAGGGTTCAACAGTGTCGAGCTGTTGAGTAGTACATGCAGAACTGCAAACATGACTTGGCTAAACAGTGCTGAGATGTGTAGCCTTCTCCAACCTCACTGGCCAAATGGTACCATTACGAGCAGTGAGTGTATAGCAACACTAGTTTTATGTACCGATATTTCCTTACAAACTTTTCAGGGAGTATTTATTGGTACAAAATGTAGTTACATTTTCTCAACATCAATGTAAAATTACATGAAGAAAACTATGCTTCCAAGGTTTGCATCAATGGCTTCAGATCATCACAATTGCAACATTAGGGAGCTTTGGAACAATGCTACAACAAACCAATAACTTGAATGAAACATTTTAGAGGCTGATTAGCCTTTCAGGCATTTACCCTATTTCTAAGTAAACCAAATATTGTTGTGATAGTGTGTTGTGTGAGCTATATGGTTTTTCAGTGAGTGAGTGGTTAGTCTAGTTTGGATGAGTCTATATGTAATGTATCTATATAAAGTAGTACACTAGCAGAACTAAGATACACGGATACATGCATATGATACAACGACTCAAACAACTCATATAAATGAATTATTCGTATTATAGAATCATATGTGTGGTTCGTTTGTGTGGTTTGGATGAGTCTGTATGTATTGAATGTATTAAATTTTCGTACAAGTAATGTGCAGTAAATCTAAAATGGGTGATGAGTGTTATGTGTGTAACATTTCAAGTTACACAGACAGAATATTGGAAGCTACTTGCATATCTAAGTGGGGGCATTTCACTTCCTAAGGTTTTTCCTACATTACAAAGCAGAGGACACTGTCCAACCAAAGCATAAGAACCCACTATAGCAACAAAGAACAACAGGGAAAAAATGAGAAACTGATTTCATATAAACTTAGCCAAAACTAAAGAACAGTTAATGTTTAGAGTTGCAAAATACAAAACGTACATAATTATCATTTGTCAGGCATTAACAACAACATTCTGTATTGCACAGAATGTGCAGACATTAACAACAACGTCTAATGTTCGTAGGTAGAAATTTTTGGAAATCATCATTGCTTGAATCTGAAAAGTCTGAAATATCTCTTCCATCATCTAACACAGTAATTTCATTAATAGACTTGATGGCTCGCTCTTACACCTTCCCCTTTAGATGCTTCATAGCTTTTTGGATTGCGTGAAAACGGTCTAGTCACCTTTGCATTTGATTATTCTCTTGTTCAAGACGAGCAAGTATGTTGGTAGGTTCATCTCTAGCTAACTCGACTAAACGTGCCTTAGGAACTTATAACCCGTGCCATCAACAATACACCTCTAACTCACATCTCTACTCGTATAGGGTTGACCATGGTGGTTTTGCTACGGTAAACTCTATTGCGGTGGTATCTGTACTTATTTTTGTAGGTTTGCCGACCATGATATGCCCGACTCTTCCAAGACTCTCGTACGTGTATATTGGCATATTAACGAAATCTCTCTTCTTTCTCACCCATTTCCCCCCATAGTGGTTTGTGTATGTCTGTAGTCGTTTATTTGTTGGAACTTGTGATGATTCATTTGTTGAAGTAGATCCAAACCTGTTTTGCATTCTACGATTTGATATTGAGGCATTGCGGCTCATAGCTTATCAATCTACGAAGTTAGCGGGTTAGAAAGAAGATCATTATTGTGGTTCATTTATAACCTCATTTCACGGTCCAAGCATTACAAATTCAGTTTTTAGGGATTGTCATGTCAATATAGGTTGGAAAAACACTATATAAACACGATTTTAAATGTTCCCATGTCACATCAAAGGTGGCAGTTTGATAGGACTAGACTTGGCGCAAAAGTCGCTGGCTTATCTAGTTACTCTATTTTGTTTTTTTTTTTTTTAGGAATGACTTGGCGCCCGTTGTAGTTATTATTGCTATTGTAGTTATTATGACTATTACTGGTCGCTAACCCGTGCGATGCATGGAGTAATTGAACAACACGATAAAGATTAACATTCTATAGCTTGAGCATTGGTATACTCCATTGCTCAAGCACGAAATCAATACACTCAATAGTACATTTACAAAAAAAAAAAAAAAAAAACTGTTAGACCTAATGCGGGAGTGCATAAGGTTGTGCCAAGTGTCACTTTTTTTTCTTTTTGGATGAGTCTGCACTGCAAGGTTCCATCAGTAAATTTTGTAATGAAAATACGATGCATGAGGTACAGTCCAAACGGGGACCAAATTTAGAATAATATTACTGTTGATTTAAAAGCAACAACAATATCCAATCAGTGGAAAATACATGATTGAAAAGCAAAACCTCCAATAAAAACAGTTGCCTGAAGTCAAGATATACCTTGAGCCATTGCTCCAAGGAAAATCTCATAGGTGGTTCATCGGCAATATCAAATCCTATAAACCAATTGTGCTTTCACAAACCTTCAATTTGTATTAATAATTACTATAATCTAATAACACGTGAGGGCCATATAGAATTATGAAATAAATCTTTTATACATATTTGGATCTACTTGATATTATATAGAATCACATAATAACATAAACAATTCTTACGGTTATAACCATTTCAATAATACTAATAATAGTAATGATGGGCATGGAAATAACCATCATATTAATATATCAAATTATTTTCCACAAATACCATGTTCTTCAAACTGCCACTAAAATAACAAAATATACAATTGGCTGAAAGCCACTTCATAGTACTGTCATACAATTCTCCAAATATGCTACAACAACTATAAAAAATTCATCTCCCCTTGGGTACAATGGCCAATGGCAATCATTAAGAGTCAAATGGTGGAGAAGGTCGAATAGGACGTCTATAGTTAACTAAGTCCGCTCGCAGAGCTGCAACCTTGACAAGGAGACCATTTAGAAGCTGCCCATGGGCTGCCTGAGTTGTCATAATGGTCTCCATCATAGCACGAAGAGAGGGAGGAGGAGGGCCTGTATGCGCTACAACAGCAGTGTCAACATCTACCTCATCATCACTATCCTTGGCAATAGCAACTGTGGGATCCCCATGCATGTCCTCACCTAGAACATCTTTAGTAGTATACTCGTGGTCTCTTGGATGAACCAACACTAGGGTCGACAAACTTCTTTTAGGCACTTCGCTGTTTCAGAAATTTGGCTCCTATAGGGGCTTGGATGTGAACTAACTCTTGGGAAGGAAAGTTCTTTAATCCTAAATATTTGAGGACCCAATGGATGAGAACTAGAAAAAACAAACCATGTCTCTTATACTTGCTTCTACGAACCTCCACAGTGGTTTCAATGAAAAGGGAAGGAAAACAAATGGAACTATCGATGACTAGGGCGTAAAGAAAGAAACACCTGTCTACAGGGATTGTATGGATATGAGAGACAGGGAAAATGTTGTGACAAGCTATCCTAAAGAAGATATAATTAAGCTCAATTAACTCACTTGAGCTAATACTTCGGTCAGAACCTCAAGTGACTGATCGCCCACAAAGAACATCTAGAACATCATCAATACGAGGAGACGTAGAGTATGGATAAGTAGGCATACGAATTATAGGAACATTAAGCGCTTCAGCTATATTGCCCCTTGTTAGTGTAAACAGTACACCACATATCCACGTTGCCATTTTGTGACCATGGGTATCCTCATGCACCGAGAGATTCGAATAGAATTCTCAAATCAAGTCAGCTGGAGGGGGTTGTATGTTTGTACATAGGGACAACCAATGCCTAGACTGTAGATTCCCACAGACAGAAGGATCCAATTCATGTAGGTTGATTTGCCTTTCTCCCCAAATACGCCTCTTCTTAATCAAGGGTTCAAAGGATTGCTCATTTACGTGCGCGAAAAACCTTAATTAATCAAACACCACTTCAGGTTCGGATGCAGCTTTGGATTTTCCTCTCTTAGCCCTCCTTGGAGCCATAACTAACTGATGGTCAGCATTGGACAAACGAAGAGATAAACACAACATTCAGACTACCTAGCCCATTGATACTTTCATAGCCAAACAGATCATTTCATCACAATCTACATAGACAATGAAGTTTGAAGCAGAGAACAAAAAATGGAGAATACGCATCACCATGTGTAGAAAATCATCCATACAATATACAACCTAGAGCAATTTACAACAATACAATGAAAAAAACAATATTCTTACTCACAGGTTGTTTAGTTGGTGAAATAATTGTAATGCATTTTGGTTCAAGTCAAAAATCTAAAGATAGAGATAACTATCAACTTTAGTTGAACTCAAAGAGCCAACATGCAATTTGTTAACATATTGAATTTTGTCAAAATTATCAATAATGTCATGCACTGATAGCAAGCATTGTAACAGCAATAACATTATACAAGAAACATACAAGTGGATGTAGGACCTGACACATTCTCAAAATTCCAAGCTACATGTGGTAAGTTTGACCAACTTGTACCAAAAACAATAAATTGCACAATGTATAGTTTAGATATACAAACACCATAAGGACTACCACACACATATGGAGCCATTGGTAAGTTCATTTTCTGGAAAAAGACTAGTCAAAGACAACCTATGGGATAAGCAAGTAACCTTACTAACAACAAAGCATTTGACTAGCCAAACACCCAATTTTATCACAATCTACATAGACAATGAAGTTTATGTTAGGATGTGTGTCCTTAAATCCTATTATATGATGCTATATATAACATTATGTATGACTTAATGTTATGATAAATAAAGTTGTTTTATTATTATCTAAAATAATGGTAACATGAATATTAGGACATTATCATATAGTCCATGAGATGCATAGTATGTGTTTTATATAAAAAGTCACAGAAGATATAAATCATAAGTTTTTTGTAAACTCAGAATTTATAGTTCGTAGTAGGTGATGAAATTGGGCATTTCATCTATGAAGACTATAACGTATCAACTAAGATGATTTGTCTTGATCATGGAAGTGGAGACTTCTAGTTGATATGTTGATATATTTTAAGAGTTAAGACATATTGAACTGGACTGTTGTGAGATTTATTATTCTCCTAACGACTGTTAAATGAATAATAAATCACGACTTCTATTTGTATGAACTCTTAATCCTAAGAGAATAATAGACCTGATCATGACGTGTAGGTTGCTTTGATATATCAGCAGTGAGATATAAAGTAAAAGTCAAAACCTTAGTATGTTGGGCAGCCACATTTAATGTTGATGGAACATATATTCTCAAGACAGAATTCATAATCTCTTAACGAAGATATAAAATATTCCCTTGAGATAAGTTTAATAGATTTGGTTATTCAGAGTGTTAGGCCTAAACACTTTAGTAAGGAGTTACTAAAGTATATATTTATGAAATTAGATTTCATAAATATATAATGAATAACTTTAAAGGATTAAACCGGGTACTCAAGGATAAGATGTAGTAATTTACAAAGTAGCAGTTTACATTCATGACTTTGTGTTAGTACGAATATTTTATGAATGGGTTGCATGTATAATAAAGTCTTAGGATATAAATTTATTAATAAGGCCTAGAGTGCAATTATATTTATATAGTAGTATTAAATATAATTAATGGTAACTTTGGACTTGTCAAGAGTTGACAGAAAAGCCCAAGGCCCATTGGCGCTAGTGTCTTATTGGTCCCTTTTAGTCCAACCCCAAGTCACACACTAAAGCCTAATTGGAAAGACCCAATAGGCCAGCCTAATTAGATAATCAGATAGTTATAAAGGGAGAAAACATACAGAATTTTTTATAAGTGTAGACAAAAAGAAAAGAAGAGAGAGTGAGACACACTTTCATTCTCCCTTGGAAACTGATTGAGAGACCACACTTCTTGGGCTTAAAGTGGAATTGGAGTGAAGATTAAAAGTGTTTCCAAGTGCTTCTAATATTTATTTTTAAATTTCTCCACACCAAGGTACGCTATCTTGTTCTTAAATTCTGATATTTACATAATGCATGTTATCCATCATGAATGAAATAGATCCATGTTTGTTGCTTCCGCTGTGTGTTTTGTATGAGATACAAACTAGATTTTTTCAACAATTAGTGTCAAAGCCAGGTTTTCATATCATGATTATATAGCATGTGATTGGTTTTTAGAATAAAAGAAAAATGTTTTCTTGATGATATTGAGTTCACACCATGGATGTGATTTCTCTTTGTTTGTTCGAAATGGCCTATCATCATAAAGTAATAGTGCCGTGTCTTTATTGTAACAATAAAGAGAATTGCATTTTTTTTTTTTTTTTGATAAACGGAGAATTGCATTACTTGGTTGTTGAAGCCGTGCAATTTTATATAACTGTCAGAATTTATTATAGTCCATGTCTTATAATGTCAAGGATACAGTTATTGAAGGCAATAGCTGCCATGTGCGAACCATAATTGCACTCTATGATTCAGTTATTTTACTGCTTGGAAATCATTACATTGTTTGATTGTCATTGCATGGCTTGACTTTATTGCAAGGCTTGACTTTACTGCATGGCTTGGCCATCATGCATTTGTCTTATTATATAATGTAATAGTTTATGCGGATTTAATGGCCAACTTGTATGCAAATGATATATAAAGAATCCAAGCAATCTGAAAGTGATATATATAATATAATATAATAATCATATAATAATTCGTATATTATATTATATTATATATAATATAATATAATTTTTTTAAATGTAATATGAGTATATATATATATATATATATAATGCTAGGATTATGAAATTTATTCCTAATGAGATTAGGATTATGTTTTCAAAGTGTCTAGCATTATTATGGTTCTTGATCTTAAAAACCTTTATCTAAAATTTCTAGTGGGAGAGAGATACAAGGGTTGCATCTCACGACGTCCATTATCGGTTCATAGTAGTGTGGGTAAACACCTCGTCTTGGCGTATATGCCTTGTGATCCCAAAGGAGGGTATTTACTTCATAGAACTACAAGATTGAACTTACCTGTTTAATGTGATGTGGACAAACACCTCATCTTGGTGCATATGCCTTGCGATCCCAAAGGAGAGTGTTTTGTTTCATGGTACTACAAGTTTAAACACTATAAAAGGGAGATGAAATGTGGCTACACATGACTCTAGATAATGGTGTACACTAGACTAAGTGTAATGTTAACCTCTCAAAGGAGCTATGTCATTATTACTTAGAGGCTAAAGATAATATGACATATTGTTAGTGTTTGATAAGAGTCATCATGATAGCACTAATAATCAGAATAGTTCTCAACCAATTAATGTGTTTATAATAAACATGCTACCAAGGAATTATAGACATGGATTGGGTTGTCGTTGCATATATTATTTTATGGTTTTATTAAGGCTCCATATTATATGCATATATGCTAAATTGATAATGTCCAATTTACTTAATATATTCATGTTTATTATTTTCAGATTTAAATCATGGCATCATATAGCCCACTTATTGCTATTCTTAACCAAAACAAACTGACTGGATCCAACTATGTTGACTGGAAAAGAAATTTGGACATTGTTCTTACAGCTGAAGAGCACAAATATGTGCTTACTCAACCATGTCCTAGCTTTCCTACATTAGATGTTCCTCTTGAGGAAAAACAGCGATATGATCGTTGGCAGAAATCTAATGAAATGGCCAAGTGCTATATCTTAGCATCTATCTCAAATGTTCTACAACATCAAATGCAAGATGTAGAACATGCTTCAGACATAATGCTTAGTTTGAAGGTGATGTTTGGTGAGCAAGCCCGTTTTGTAAGGCAAGAAACTATGAGGCAAATTTATAATACCAAAATGGCTGAAGGAAGTTCAGTGAAGGAGCATTGTCTTAGGATGATTGCTAATCTGAACACATTAGAAGTTTTAGGTGCCGACATTGATCGAGAATCTCAAGTGGATATGATACTCCAGTCACTGCCGGATTCATTCAAGGAATTCAGACTCAATTACAATATGAACAAAAAGATTTATTCTTTGTCTGAATTAATAAATGAGTTAGTGGCAGCGGAAGGCATCCTTGGTACTTCTAGTGTTGAAGCTAATGTGGGTGAAGCTTCTACTTCTCAACCTAAGTCGAAAGGCAAGGGTAAGAAGAAGAAGAAGAAGAAGAAGGACTTCACTAAGAAAGATGGTAAACAAATTGCCTTAAGAGTTGCCAACACAGGAAAGAAAACTAAAGGAAAATGTTTTCATTATGGTGAGAAAGGACATTGGAAGAGGAATTGTCCAACATTCAAGGTTGCCAAGAATAAGGGTATAAAAAGTTCATTTCTTCTTGAAATATGTTTGGTATAGAGTCCAACAAATTCCTGGTATGTGAATTCAGGTTGTACTAATTATATTTGCAATTCTTTGCAGGGGTTCCAGGAGACCAGAAAGTTGAATAAGGGAGAACTATTTCTTACTTTGGCTGATGGGAGCAAGATTCTGGTTGAAGCTATTGGAATGTTTAATTTATGTTTTAAGTCTAGAGTTTTAATATTAGAAGACTGTTTGTATGTACTTAATGTTTGTAGGAATTTGATTTCTACAACTTACTTAGGTAAACATGGATATTGTGTTATCCTCAAAGACAATGTTGTAATAAAGAAGGATAAAATATTTATCTATTCTGGCAATATTGTGGATGGTCTTTATATTTTAACTCCTGACATGCATGAATTATACAACTCTGGAATAGATAGTAGCTCTCATGTAAAATCATTAATGAGAAAATTTTCTTCTACTGGTGATGCATATCTATGGCACTTGCGTTTGGGTTATATTAATTCAAATAGGATTCAAAGACTAATCAAAGATGGACATTTACAGGCCATGGACTTAGATGGATTTCCAATTTGCGAATCTTATTTAGAAGGTAAAATAACCAAATGAGCTTTTAATGCAAAAGGTAAAAGAGCCCAAGAGTTGCTTGAATTAGTTCATACAGATGTATGTGGTCCTATGTCAAACTAAGCAAAAGGAGGTTATGAGAATTTCATCACTTTTACGGATGATTACTCAAGATATGGTTATGTGTACCTAATGAGACGGAAGTCTGAAGTCTTTGAAAAGTTTAAAGAGTTTAGGGCTGAAGTTGAAAATCTATTGGGTAAACGTATAAAGGCCATTTGATCTGATCGAGGTGGCAAATACCTTCTTGGGGATTTCAAGGATTACCTAATTCAAAATGGAATTGTCACCCAATTGACTGCACCTGGAACTCTTCAACAAAATGGTGTAGCTGAAAGAAGGAATATGACTCTTTTGGAAATGGTTAAGTCCATGACGAGTTGCTCAACTTTACCAGTTTCTTTTTGGGGATATGCACTAAAAACTGCTATACACATTTTGAATTTGGTTCTATCAAAATCTGTTCCCAACACACCCAAGTAATTGTGGAGTGATGGGAAATTTAGACCCCGGTTGATGGAATTAACAAGTTTTAAACCCAAGTTGTTAATTAAATTTATTATGCATAAAACTTGTTAAAACAAACAAACATCAATATCATGTCAAATATAAGTGCAGCGGAAAAATAAATAAGACAAGATATGATGACCCAGGAAAACCAATGAAACCAACCAGTTTCACAGTAAAAAACCTGGGGGGAAACCTTCCCGAAAAGCAATCCACTATAGTAAAGAGAAGTTTCAGATCTAGTACAAAACCTTTGTCACTAGACTCTACAATCCCCGTAGATGAACTCACAGCAGAAACCTTCTACTGCTTCAGAACCTCTGAACTCTTCAATATATAAACGCCACCCTTTGATGCACGGATCCCAGTACGTGACTAACTCCTTTGCACGAATCCCAGTACGTGACTCATTCACCAACTTGAGGAAGAAGAATGTTGGCTGCAAAGTTCTTCACTTCATCAACAATGAAGATCAAGAAGCACTTGGTTACAAAACCCTAAGGCGCAAAGACGCAGTAGCTTCTTTTTGAGAGAATTAGGCTTCGGTCACCTTTTGCATGTGTTCTCCTTGTATTCTCTTATGTGACGGCCTCAAAAATATGCCTTATATATGCCTAGGGTTGTGAGAAAAGAAACCCTACACAAATACAAAAGCCTGGCCCAAAAATCAGATCTGGAAAACTGAATTCCCGTAACCTCGATAGATACCTCGATCGATCGGGCAGCTGTCGAGCCTCATTAAATCTCGATAGATACCTCGATAGATAGCTTGATAGATAGCTATCTGTCCGCAGGTGTCCAGCAGCTATCCGCCAGGTGTCCACCAGGTGTCCAGCTTTAGTACACACTTTTTCTTCACTTGTTTCCTGGTCCAATCTTCATGGTTTTAATACTAAACTTGAACAACATGTTCTTTGAAGTATTAAACACATCCTAGATCTATCCAAATACAAGTAAAGTGCGTTTTGTCAAAGGATTAGCCAACTACATAAAATAGCGACATATGTTAACAAACTTGAACTACATATGTCTTAACAATCTCCCCCTTTGGCAATCCGTGACAAAACCACAACAAACAAATGAACATATGAGAGAAGTCATAAATCACTCAACTCATACTCACTTGTTGAATACAATAAAATCTACCCTAGCACAAACTCTTGAAAAACTTTGCAAGAAGAGAGTTCATGGCATGGAAGACTTTGACAACCTGTATTTCTGAAACACTTATAAACAAAACACATCAAGGCATCTTTGTGTGAAGCAGAAATAATAGATTGCATACAAATAAAGAAACATGTGTATAAAGATAGAAAAGAAACAACATATGTAGAGATAGGTGAAGAAAACATACATCATCATATATATACCACTTGATAAATACCATGTTGTATGTAAAAATGGTCACAAGACCTAGGTACATGAACAAGGAGATAAACACTCCCCCTAACAAGATGAAACACAACTCCCCCTTACAAGGGCATGTATTTCTCCCCCTAACTTGTAGAATCTTAAAGAAAGAAACCACAAATTCTCCAATTTCTCCCCCTTTTTGTCACGATTGACAGAGGGTACGTGAAGCTATAAAGCTTCACTCGAGAAACACAAAGATGATCAAAGATGATCAAGGGGGCACAAAGAATCCATAAAAATGCATGAATGTAATGAAATAAGATGCTATGGATGACAAGATAAGAGAAATATGCAAAACATGTGAACAATAATGCATGCAGAGAATCTCGATCGATCGAGAGGTATCGAGGAGCTATCGAGAAGACCTCGATGGATCGAACAGCTATCGAGAAGCTATCGAGGAGACAGAAACTTTCTCGATCGATCCAGCAGGTGTCGAGGTATCTGTCGAGACTGCGATAAGAAGGAGTCTAAGGAACTCGACAGATAGCTATGTGTCGAGAGGTATCGAGGAGGTGTCGAGATGCCTTTAAAAACAGTTTTTCACAAGAGGAAAAACACAAACATGAATGCAATCATGCATGCAACTCAACCAAAGATACAACCAACACATTAAGCTCTCAAACTCATCTCTCAACAAGAAAAATGTCATGCATTTTGATCCAAAACACACACACACACTAAACAAGTCTAACCAATTTTATATTTCAAAAACAAGTCCAGACAGTTTAGTGAGCATACATTAAAGCATGTAAACTTTGTGATGGCCAAATCACATTGTACCTGCACATGTATCAAGAATAGCAAAGAGTATTGCGTGTCGTGTGTGAAAACATCGCAAGATTGCATAAGTGTCTCAATGTTATGACGATTTGAGATATGAGAAAATCACTTTAACTCACACACAATCATAACCGTTTGATGGGGACTATCACCTTCGAGGTACATCCTATAACTCCCACATCTCCTAGAAAACACGCTTGCAACCATATTTTAAAGCATTTTTAATCTTTTTGCTTTTTATTTCTTTGCATATTTTCTTTTTAACAAGCATATCATACATGGGCATACAAGAGAAAGAAAAGAAATACCCAATGATGTTAAGCTTTTGACACTGCACTTTTGCTATGCCGAAGCATACCGGTGTCTTTTGACATTGCACTTTTGCTATGCCGAAGCATACAGATGTCATATTATGATTGGCGAGTAACAATGGTGAGATGGTTATTTATGCCTTTCTCTTAGGATTTTCTAGTTCAACCCGTCAACAAGAGTGATACGAGTGTTAAGAAGAAGAGATTACTTAACCTTACTCATCACAAACAAAGAGCTACAAAGCTCACTCGCTTAGTTGTGCAAAAGAATGCTCATCTAAGCTATAGATGATACAAAGTTTAGAAAACTCTGTTTCATTGGCCATTTTAAAAGTTCACATGATCCAATGTACACAAACACACACTGTTTTTGTATTTTTCAATTTTTCAATTTTTTTTTATTTTTTATTTTTTTTTAAAAAATAAAAACTAAACAACCAAACAAAAACAGACAAACAACATGAATGCATGAAAGGATGCATATGCATGAAGGTATGATAGAAAGGTGCAGATGCATGAAAGCATGATTTCAACAGAAGATAAGAAATCAAGCAAAGAGAGTCCTGCTTTAGATAGAAAGAATTGAAGCAGAGGACAAACAGAAAAGACAATTAAGTCTTAGGCTCCTTTCTCACCCACACAGCACGAGTCTTTGGCCGTGAAGATGAAAAGGCACGTGTCCTAGTATGACTACTAAAGGACATAGAAGAATTGAAATTCTCCTGAAATTGAGTTAAAAACCTCAAGGCTTTTAATAACTCTCCAAACAACGGTGTAGGTTCTTGAGAGGAAACCTGTGACCGTTTGGACAATTGCTTATGAGGATACAACTTAAAGCAATTAGGACGAATATGTCCAGAAACACCACAATGGTGACAAACATGAGGTCTAACAAAGGATTTAGAATTAGCCAAAAAAGTTTTGGATTTCATACCTTTATTACCTTTCTTAAATTGAGGCACAATAACAGTCCTTGATCCAGAAGCTGTAGAAGAGGAGGGGCTGGAGGAGACAGCATATCCTAAGCCAGTCTTATCAGAACTAGGCTTTTGAGCACTCAAGACCTCATCAGAAGAATCTTCACTATCACTAGCACTCTCCACAGTCACCTTATCGGTTGAGGCAGCAAAGGCCATAACATGACGACATTCATCCACGTACTCATCAGAAGAGTCATTCTCAGTGTCACTCCAAGTAGCAACCAACCCTTTGTCTTCTGACTTCTTGGCCTTTTCCCTTATAAAGTAGTTTGGGCACTCTATCCTCATATGACCAAAACCTTTGCACTCATGGCATTGGATGATAGGCTTCTCATCCTTACCCTTCCTAGAGGATTTAGATTTCCTAGGAGGTATGCCCTTATCCTTTTTCCAAAATTGAAGAAGCTTGATAATCTCATCAATAATGAAGGTTAGATTCTCATTCTCATCATCATCATCATCTTCATCTTCATCTTCATCTTCAGAGTCCTCAATATCTTCCTCTATACCCCTAAGAGCCAAATTTTTACTCTTTCCACCTTTTCCCATTGAGCCTAATCCCATCTCATAGGTTTGAAGGTTCCCTACAAGCTCAGTCAAAGGAATTTGATCAATGTCCCTTGCTTCTTCAATGGCAGTGATTTTGGCATGGAATCTTTCAGGTAAGGACCTAAGGATTTTCTTAACAATTTTGGATTCTGCTATAGACTCTCCAAGGTTGAAGGCAGAATTCACAATATCTATGAGTTTAGCATAGAACTCATCAAAGGTCTCATCCTCTTCCATCCTTATTTCTTCAAAGTTACTAGTGAGTCTTTGAAGCTTCACAGTCTTCACTGCTTTGGTACCTTCATAGGTGGTCTCAAGAATGGTCCATGCTTCCTTGGCAACTTCTGTGGATGATATCTTTTTGAATTCCTCATTGGTCACCCCACAAAACAAGGCATTCAAGGCCCTACTGTTGAAATTTGCCGCTGTGATTGTTGCATCATCCCAATCCACTGGCGCTTTCTTTGGCTTAATCCAGCCAACTTCAACAGCTTGCCATACCTGTTCATCTAGAGCCTGGAAAAACACTTTCATACGAACTTTTCAGTACGCATAATTAGTGCCATCAAATAAAGGAGGAATCAAAAGAGATTGTCCACGATCCATGACAACGGGGGTCAAGGATCACACTCAGGAAATTAATCCAATCAGAGTGTACCCGCTCTGATACCACTTGATGGGAAATTTAGACCCCGGTTGATGGAATTAACAAGTTTTAAACCCAAGTTGTTAATTAAATTTATTATGCATAAAACTTGTTAAAACAAACAAACATCAATATCATGTCAAATATAAGTGCAGCGGAAAAATAAATAAGACAAGATATGATGACCCAAGAAAACCAATGAAACCAACCAGTTTCACAGTAAAAAACCTGGGGGAAAACCTTCCCGAAAAGCAATCCACTATAGTAAAGAGAAGTTTCAGATCTAGTACAAAACCTTTGTCACTAGACTCTACAATCCCCGTAGATGAACTCACAGCAGAAACCTTCTACTGCTTCAGAACCTCTGAACTCTTCAATATATGAACGCCACCCTTTGATGCACGGATCCCAGTACGTGACTAACTCCTTTGCACGAATCCCAGTACGTGACTCACTCACCAACTTGAGGAAGAAGAATGTTGGCTACAAAGTTCTTCACTTCATCAACAATGAAGATCAAGAAGCACTTGGTTACAAAACCCTAAGGCGCAAAGACGCAGTAGCTTCTTTTTGAGAGAATTAGGCTTCGGTCACCTTTTGCATGTGTTCTCCTTGTATTCTCTTATGTGACGGTCTCAAAAATATGCCTTATATATGCCTAGGGTTGTGAGAAAAGAAACCCTACACAAATACAAAAGCCTGGCCCAAAAATCAGATCTGGAAAACTGAATTCCCGTAACCTCGATAGATACCTCGATCGATCGGGCAGCTGTCGAGCCTCATTAAATCTCGATAGATACCTCGATAGATAGCTTGATAGATAGCTATCTGTCCGCAGGTGCCCAGCAGCTATCCGCCAGGTGTCCACCAGGTGTCCAGCTTTAGTACACACTTTTTCTTCACTTGTTTCTTGGTCCAATCTTCATGGTTTTAATACTAAACTTGAACAACATGTTCTTTGAAGTATTAAACACATCCTAGATCTATCCAAATACAAGTAAAGTGCGTTTTGTCAAAGGATTAGCCAACTACATAAAATAGCGACATATGTTAACAAACTTGAACTACATATGTCCTAACATGGAGTGTGCGCAAGCCTAGTATGAAATATCTCCACATTTGGGGATGTCCAGCACATGTATTGAAAGGGAAGTCTAATGAGTTGGAAGCTAAAATGAAAGTATGCATATTTTTAAAGTATTCAAAAGAAACCAAGGGTTATTTATTCTATAATCATAAGGACAACAAAGTGTTTGTTAGCACCCATGCCAAATTTTTTGAAGATGATTATGTGAATAATTTTAATCCTAGAAGTAAAGTTGTATTAGCTGAAATAGATAAACCTATAGTTGAATAACCAATGGATGAAACTAGGATGATGTGGCTGTATTAGATACACCACAAGATACTACTCATGAAATGTCTAGTACACAGGTGTCTCGTCGTAGTGGAAAAATTGTTCGGCCTCCTCTAAGATTTAGAAGTTTGGAAGAAACTTATGTAGCTATCTTAGAAGAGGCTAAATCAGATCCCTACACTTATGAAGAGGCAATGAATGATATAGATGCACATCATTGGGTCCTAGCTATGAAATATGAATTGGATTCTATGTATTCCAATCATGTATGGGATCTTGTAAATGCGTCTAATGGCATTAAACTTGTTTGTTGCAAATGGGTTTACAAGAGGAAGAGGGGGATAAATAGAAAGGTTGAAACCTTTAAAGCAAGACTAGTGGAGAAAGGGTATACACGAAAAGAAGGTATTGATTATGATGAAACTTTTTCCCCAGTAGCCATGCTTAAGTCTATCAGAATTCTCTTATCCATTGCTGCTCATTATGATTATGAGATTTGGCAAATGGATGTCAAGATTGCATTTCTTAATGGCAATCTTAAAGAAGAAATATACATGTTGCAACCGAAAGGTTTCATAACAAAGAACTAAGAGCATATGGTATGCAAGTTGAAAAGGTCCATTTATGGACTTAAACAAGCATCTAGGTCATGGAACATCAGATTTGATCAAGCAATCAAGTTCTTTGGTTTTGAACAAAATCTTGATGAATCATATATGTACAAAAGATATCGAGATAAAGTAGTAATGCTCCTAGTGCTTTATGTTGATGATATTCTACTCATTGGGAATGATGTAGGGGTAATGTCATCAGTAAAGGTTTGGTTATCAAGCCAATTTGATATGAAGGACTTGGGTGAAGCTAACTTTATTCTAAGGATCAAGCTTTGGCAAGATCACAAGAATAAGATGTTGGGCTTATCACAAACTGGATATATAGATAAGTTCCTAAAACGGTTTAGCATGCAAAACTCCAAGAAAGGATTGCTTCCTTGTAGACATGGAGTTCCTCTGTCTAATGACCAAAGGCCTAAGACTCAAGAGGAAGAAAATATGATGAGACAAGTTTCTTATGCTTCTGTAGTGGGAAGTCTGATGTATGCCATGCTTTGTACTAGACCAGATATTTATTATTTAGTTGGCATAGTCAGCCGATATCAATCAAATCTAGAACCAAAACATTGGCAAGCTATAAAGCATATTCTCAAGTATCTAAAGAGAACGAGAAATTATATGCTTGTTTACCATAGCATGGATTTGATTCCCATTGGCTATACAGATTCAGACTTTCAATTAGATCTAGATTTCAAAAAATCCACTTCAGGATATGTTTTTACCTTGGGAGGTGGAGCCATAAGTTGGAGGAGTGTTAAGCAATCTTGTATTGCAGACTCTACCATGGAAGCTAAGTACGTTACTGCTTGTGAGGCAACAAAGGAGGCTAATTGGCTCAAGAAATTCTTTTATGATCTTGGTGTTGTGAGAATGGAACAAGTTCCCTATCACATTGTTTTGCGACAATAGTGGAGTGTGTACAATCCAAAGATCCAAGGAATCACAAGAAAGGAAAGCACATTGAGAGGAAGTACCACATCATTCGAGACATTGTTGCTCGTGAAGATGTTGTGGTAGCAAAAATTGAAAGTGCAAACAATCTAGCAGATCCTTTTACCAAAGCCTTGCCTCAAAAGTCTTTCGAGTCACATTTGGAGGCAACGGGAGTTAGATTGATGCATAATAGTCTTTAGGGCAAGTGGGAGATTATTAGGATGTGTGCTCTTAAATCTTATTGTATGATACTATATATGACATTATATATGACTTAATGTTATGATAAATAAATTTGTTTTATTATTATCTAAAATAATGGTAACATGAATATTAGGATATTATCATATAGTCCATGAGATGCATAGTATGTGATTTATGTGAAAAGTCATAGAAGATATAAATCAACAAGTTCTTTGTAAACTCAAAATTTATAGTTCGTAGTCGGTGATGAAATTGGACATTTCATCTGCGAAGACTATAACGTATCAACTAAAATGATTTGTCTTGATCATGGAAGTGAAGACTTCTAGTTGATATGTTTTAAGAGTTAAGACATATTGAACTGGACAGCTGTGAGATTTATTATTCTCCTAACGACTATCAAATGAATAATAAATCTCATGACTTTTATTTGCATGAACTCTTAATCCTGAGAGAATAATGGACCTGATTATGACGTGTAGGTTTCTTTGATATATTAGGAGTGAAATCTAAAGTAACGGTCAAAACCTTAGTATGTTGGGCAGCCACATTTAGTGTTGATGGAACATATATTCTCAAGATAGAATTCATAATCTCTTAACGGAGATATAAAATATTCCCTTGAGATAAGTTTAATGGATTTTGTTATTCAGAGTGTTAGGCCTAACCACTTTAGTAAGGAGTTACTAAAGTATATATTTATGAAATTGGATTTCATAAATATATAATGAATATCTTTAAAGGATTAAGCCAGGTACTCAAGGATAAGATGTAGTAATTTACAAAGTGGCAATCTACATTCATGACTTTTTTTTACTACGAACATTTTATGAAGGGGTTGCATGTATAACAAAGTCTTGGGTTATAAATTTATTAATAAGGCCTAGAGTGCAATTACATTTATATAGTGGCATTAAATATAATTAATGGTAAATTTGGATTTGCCAAGAGTTGACGGAAAAGCTCAAGACCCATTGGAGCTAATGTCTTATTGGTCCCTTTTAGTCCCACTCCAAGCCACACACTAAAGCCTAATTGGAAAGGCCCAATAGGCCTGCTCAATTAGATAATCAATTAGTTATAAAGGGAGAAAACATACAGAATTTTGTATAAGTGTAGACAAAAAGAAAAAGAGAGAGAGTAAGGCACACTTTCATTCTCCCTTGGAAACTGATTGAGAGACCACACTTCTTGGACATAAAGTGAAATTGAAGTGAAGATTAAAAGTGTTCTCAAGTGCTTCTAATCTTTGTTTTTGAATTTCTCCACACCAAGATACACTATCTTGTTCTTAAATTCTAATATTTGTATAGTGCATGTTATCAATCATGAATGAAACAGATCCATGTTTGTTGCTTCCGCTATGTATTTTGTATAAGATACAAAACCAGATTTTTCCAACTGTTTGAAAAATCAATAAAAAAATTGGAGAATAACGTTCCAACAATGTGTAATTTTAAAGACAATAACAGTTAAAAGAGTCTTACTATGTAAAAGCTTTGAAGAATTTGTGCGGGAAATTGTCGATTCTAGCCAGATGCAGCAAGAGCAATCGAACATGTATTTTCAGACTGCTGCAAATTCTGCACCTGGATAACGGTTATAATGGTGGGTAATCACATATCTCGATTTCTAATTAATCTAGTTATTAAGAAACTCGATGATAAGAAAATTGAGTTATTTGCAGTGTGGTCCCAGACCCAGCCCAGATATTTGGACTGATCCAGATGCAGTCCAAGAATCCAAGTGCCTAGCTTGACTTGCACATAACTCGATTATCTAAAAATGGAGTTACATTCAGTTTAACTCGATCATATGTAAATCGAGTTATGCGCACATCCCGTCCCAGACCCAGCCTAGATATTTGGACTGATCCAGATGCAATCCAAGAGGAATCCAAGTGCCCAGCTTAACTTGCACATAACTCGATTATCTAACAATTGAGTTATATGTAGTTTAACTCGATCATACGTAAATCGAGTTATGTGCACATCCTATCCTAGGCCCAGCCTAGATATTTGGACTGATCTAGATGCACTCTAAGAGGAATCCAAGTGCCCAGCTTGACTTGCACATAACTTAATTATCTAACAATTGAGTTATATGCAGTTTAAATCGATCATACATAAATCGAGTTATGCACACATCTCGTCCCAGACCTAGCCCAGATATTTGGACTGATCCAAATACAGTCCAAGAGGAATTTAAGTGCCCAGCTTGACTTTGAGTTATATGCAGTTTAACTCGATCATACGAAAATTGAGTTATGCGCACATCCCATCCTAAGCCCAGCCCAAATATTTGGACTGATCCAGATGCACTCTAAGAGGAATCCAAGTACCCAGCTTGACTTGCACATAACTCGATTATCTAACAATTGAGTTATATGCAGTTTAACTTGATCATACGTAAATCAAGTTATGCGCACATCCCGTCCCAAACCCAGCCCAAATATTTAGACTGATCCAGATGCAGTCCAAGAGGAATCCAAGTGTCCAGAAGGGTCCTCCAAATAACTCGATTATTTATGAATCTAGTTATGTGCAGTATAACACAAAACAATTACAAGTTTTCCCCAGAATGGTGTTGCACATAAATAATCGAGTTATGTGCAGTGTAACTCGATAACAGTTAAAATGGTACTACACCATGACATCAAACCTGAGATCACGGATGGAATATTAGATAGTATCATATAGGAGTTCCACAGAAAAACCGAGTGGAGAAATTGTAACATCACTCTCGGGGAACTGTGACATCGCTCCTAAGGAACTAGAAAATCACTCTTCAGATGCTTTACGTACCACTTAGGGACATATATTATTGATTTAGTAAGGTTCAAGATTGTTGGACCAAATATACAAATCCAATTGATAGAAGTCCCTAACAGGCCGGGGCAGGGATGGAACCAGGTTTCAAACCTGAGGGATGCCAATGCTTAAAACCAAGAAACAAAATCTAAGAAAATAACAACATTTATTTTATATTCAACAAAATACTACATACAAAATAAGTATTTCTTAAACATTTCATGTTATAAAAACATCAACAAAGTATAACATACAAAATAAATGTTTCTTAAACATTTCAACACATTATCAAAATGGAACTTGACGCTCTTTTAAATCTCTAAATTTGTCTATGATTGATTCTGTACCAAATTTTACAGCAATCTTATTTTCAATGTACAAAATCAAAGACTTAAATCACAATTTCACAAAGAATTAAATTAAATCTCAAGAGACAAACACAATTTCATATATATAATATATTAGCCACACGGCCTACACCACACAAAGTGACAAAGACAAAATTTAATGACTCTATACCAAAGACTTTTAAAATCACTGTCTAATATCTATTTCGATCAAATAATACCTCCCATGTATATTTCATCTATCTACTTCTACGAAAAGAATGATGCATACTCAAAATTCAGCATTAACAGTGCTACCAAATCTAGTGAACTCAAACAATCATTGGTCTCAAGCACAAACACATTTTCATATAACGCGTAGTTACAAAATAAGAAGCTCCTAAGATGATACATAATACATTTTTTTTTTTTTTGGGTAAAGGAGGAATCCAATTGAGTTAAAATTAAATAAGTCGGTTACAAAAAGCCCCTTCTTTTTCCAAGGTGCAAATCCGATCCACCACAGGCGGTGGAAGGGCAAACAAAAGGAAAGGAACATCGCTAGAACTACTAATACAAGCTAATGTATCCACACACTGATTAGCTTCCCTGAACACATGGACAACTCGCAGGTTTGGCATCTTCTTTAAAAGGAGCCTGCAATCAGTTAGCAAGGGTTCAAGAGAGACGTTGGCAATAGAGTTTTGAAATCAGGTGAACAACTCAAAGAGCATCAAGTTCAACTATGAGATTATGTATATTCTGCATTATACATTATTTACAATGCAAAGTTACTAACCACTTCTCAATTACATCTGAAAATGTGAACTTTTAACACAACATCGTCCCTTATAATCAGCTCAAATATGCAAACATCTCCTATCGCAAAGTATTTTTCCTCGCAAATGCAGACCAACCAGCAAATATGACACATGATGAACTTCAATACATTCCTTCATAAATGTATGACTTCACAGGCCATAATCAGTCCACAACCTGGAGCTTCACAATGAGTATACTTCCTTTGGTGTAGTCCTTGGTAAATCATTTTCTCTGTAAGTAGTTGATAATGCCATGAGGTAAACTCTGTACAAAAAATAATAAGAGATTTCAAAAATAGTTGAACCCATTTGAATGAAAATGAATGAAAAGCAGTTTTGAGGCAATACCAATAATAGCAACAACTCTCCGCTACATGCTTTCTAATTGATCTATGAAAAATCAAAGTTAATGGGAGTTGCATTTCTAAAACCCAACAATATGTTCAGCTGAAAGCTTACCACTCGATCCTTGCCATTAATGTATGATGGATGAATGATAACCGTGAAAAGGGGATTTTCTGATTTAAAAGCATTGGTTCTCACAAGATTTTCAGCTTCTCCATTAGTAGTCATCAATTCTTGCTTAATCTCAAGAGCCTTATATTCTTCACCATTCACAACAGCCTTGCCTTTTAGCCTTCTCCGATTGGTAGGTATAAAGCCATCCATGATTTCAAGAGAGTTATCATCACTCTCATTGTCTTCCATTCTAGATAGTTTATTTCTGTTGCAGTGGCATCAAATATGAGTACATAAAAGCATGAATTTCCTTCATATCTTAAAACTACAGCTTGCAAATTCGCACCAACCATTTTGAAACCAAACCTCCCCATCATGTTTTGTCAAATTCACTTTCCATATTGTACCATTTGGAATCGTAAGAAAGGCCATATCTGACAGATCAACTCCATATTTGGCTATTAACTTTTTTGGAGTCCGCTGTAAAAAGAATCTCCATAACATAAATGCAGGCTTTGTAAATAAACACATGCAATCAATCAAGCTCTATTCTCGTTGTGCAGTCAGTACCATTACAGGAAAAATGGATTTAGTCTTCCTTTTATAATAATACTTTAATAATTGTTCAAGGAAGATAGTTGTTGGATGAAAAAAAAAAATAGCAGACACAAACCATATAGATAGTGCCAGAAAGATGTAATTAAGAAAATAAAATAAAAATCTATGGGATATTTTGTTCCACTGTATCGAAAAATACATGGGTACAACCATAACCTACGGGCATTACAAAAGGGCAAATTTACATAAGTACATGTCACATAGAATTAAGTCCTTCTATTTGGTTGCACTGTTTTCTTCTTCTATTCTTGTTGTTCCAATATACTCCTTAGTTACAACCCCCCACCCCCATAAAAAAAGAAAATAAACAAAATAAGTGAAAGCAATAACCTACGCATTACAAAATCCAAGTTCACAGATTTTCAGATATTTGGTCATCAACAAATGTTAATTTTGTCCATAATCATAAATAAATAAGACCAAGTGGACTACGTTAATTAGCATATGATTTTCAGAGAGAAAAAGATCATGAAATTCAGTATACTTACAAGCTTTCCTTCTCAAAGAGTTTGAGGCATAATAATCTTGAAAAAGTGTGGGGCCTTTGTGGTAAGATCAGCTGGACCGTCTATTGGGAAATTTAGACCCCAGTTAATAGAATTAACAAGTTTTAAACCCAAGTTGTTAATTAGATTTATTATACATAAAACTTGTTAAAACAAACAAACATCAATATCATGTCAAAACTAAGTGCAGCGGAAAAATAAATAAGACAAGATATGATGACCCAGGAAAACTAATGAAACTAACCAGTTTCACAGTAAAAACCTGGGGGGAAACCTTCCCGGAAAGCAATTCACTATAGTAAAGAGAAGTTTCAGATCTAGTACAAAACCTTTGTCCCTAGACTCTACAATCCCCATAGATGAACTCACAGCAGATACCTTCTACTGCTTCAGAACCTCTGAACTCTTCAATATATGAATGCCACCCTTTGATGCACGGATCCCAATACGTGACTAACTCCTTTGCACGAATCCCAGTACGTGACTCACTCACCAACTTGAGGAAGAAGAATGTTGACTGCAAAGTTCTTCACTTCATCAACAATGAAGATCAAGAAGCACTTGGTTACAAAATCCTAAGGCGCAAAGACACAGTAGCTTCTTTTAGAGAGAATAAGGCTTCGGTCACCTTTTACATATGTTCTCCTTGTATTTTCTTGTGTGACGGCCTCAAAAATAAGCCTTATATATGCCTAGGGTTGTGAGAAAAGAAACCCTATACAAATACAAAAGCCTGGCCCAAAAATCAGATCTAGAAATCTGAATTCCCGTAACCTCGATAGATACCTCGATCGATCGGGCAGCTGTCGAGCCTCATTAAACTTTGATAGATACCTCGATAGATAGCTCGATAGATAGCTATCTATCCAGCAGCTATCCGCAGGTATCCAGCAACTATCCGCCAAGTGTCCACCAGGTGTCCAGCTTTAGTATACATTTTTTCTTCACTTGTTTCTTGGTCCAATCTTCATGACTTTAATACTAGACTTGAACAACATGTACTTTGAAGTATTAAACACATCCTAGATCTACCCAAATACAAGTAAAGTGCGTTTTGTCAAAGGATAAGCCAATTACATAAAATAACGACATATGTTCACAAGCTTGAACTACATATGTCCTAACAATCTCCCTCTTTGGCAATCCGTGACAAAACCACAACAAACAAATGAAAACATGAGAGAAGTCATAAAACACTTTAACTCATATTCACTTGTTACATACAATAAAATCTATCCTAACACAAACTCTTGAAAAACTTTGCAAGAAGAGAGTTAATGGCATGGAAGACTTTGACAACCTATATTTCTAAAACACTTTAAACAAAACACATCAAGGCATCTTTGTGTGAAGCAGAAATAATAAATTGCATACAAATAAAGAAACATGTGTATAAAGATAAAAAAGAAACAACACATGTAGAGATAGGTGAAGAAAACATACATCATCATATATATATACCACTTGATAAATATCATGCTGTATGTAAAAATGGTCACAAGACCTAGGTACATGAACAAGGAGATAAACACTCCCCCTAACAAGATGAAACACAACTCCCCCTTACAAGGGCATGTATTTCTCCCCCTAACTTGTAGAATCTTAAAGAAAGAAACCACAAATTCTCTAATTTCTCCCCCTTTTTGTCACGATTGACAGAGGGTACAAGAAGCTATAAAGCTGCACTCGAGAAACACAAAGATGATCAAGGATGATCAAGAGGGCACAAAGAATCCATAAAAATGCATGAATGTAATGAAACAAGATGCTATGGATGACAAGATAAAAGAAACATGCAAAACATGTAAAAAAACAATGCATGCAGAGAATCTCGATCGATCGAGAGGTATCGAGGAGCTATCGAGCAGACCTCGATGGATCGAACAGCTATCGAGAAGCTATCGAGGAGACAGAAACTTTCTCGATCGATCCACCAAGCTATCGAGAGGTGTCGAGATTGTGATAACATGCAACTGAAGATCTCGACAGATAAGCCAGGTATCGAGAGGTGTCGAGGATGTGTCGAGATGGCTTAAAAATAGTTTTTGAAGAAGAGAAAAACACAGATGTGAATGCAATCAAGCATGCAACTCAACCAAAGATCCAAACGACATATTAACCTTTCAAAAACATCTTTCAACAAAAAAAATTTCATGCATTTTGATCCAAAACACACACACACACACACTAAACAAGTCTAACCAATTTTACATTTCAAAAACAAGTTAAGACAGTTTAGTGAGCATACATTAACGCATGTAAACCTTGTGATGGCCAAATCACATTGTACCTGTACATGTATCAAGAATAGCAAATAATATTGCGTGTTGTGTGTGAAAACATCGCAAGATTGCATAAGTGTCTCAATGCTATGACGATTTGAGATATGAGAAAATCACTTTAACTCACACACAATCATAACTGCTTGATGGGGACTATCACCTTTGAGGTACATCCTATAACTCCTACATCTCCTAGAAAACACGCTTGCAACCATATTTTAAAGCATTTTTGATCTTTTTGCTTTTTATTTCTTTGCATATTTTCTTTTATTAAGCATATCATGCATGGGCATACAAGAGAAAGAAAAGAAATACCCAATTATGTTAAGCTTATGACATTGCACTTTTGCTATGCCGAAGCATACAGATGTCATATTATGATTGGCGAGTAACAATGGTGAGATGGTTATTTATGCCTTTCTCTTAGGATTTTCTAGTTCAACCCGTCAAAAAGAGTGATACGAGTGTTATGAAAAAGAGATCACTTAACCTTACTCATCACAAACAAAGAGCTACAAAACTCACTTGCTTAGTTGTGTAGAAGAATGCTCATCTAAGATACAGGTGATACAAAGTTTAGAAAACTCTGTTTCAATGGCCATTTTAAGATTCACAAGAACCAATGTACACAAACACACACTGTTTTTGTATTTTTCAATTTTTCATTTTTTATTTATTTTGAAAACAAAACAAAATAAAAACTAAACAACCACACAAAAACAGATAAACATCATGAATGCATGAAAGAAAGATGCATATGCATGAATGCATGATTTCAACAGAAGATAAGAAATCAAGCAAAGAGAGTCCTGCTTTAGATAGAAAGAATTAAAGCAGAGGACAAATAGAAAAGACAATTAAGTCTTAGGCTCCTTTCTCACCCACACAGCACGAGTCTTTGGCCGTGAAGATGAAAAGGCACGAGTCCTAGTATGACTACTAAAGGACATAGAAGAATTAAAATTCTCCTGAAATTGAGTTAAAAAGCTCAAAGCTTTTAATAACTCTCTAAACAAAGGTGTAGGTCCTTGAGAGGAAACCTGTGACCGTTTGGACAATTGCTTATAAGGATACAACTTAAAGCAATTAGGACGAGTGTGTCCAGAAACACCACAATGGTGACAAACATGAGATCTAACAAAGGATTTAGAATTAGCCAAAACAGTTTTGGATTTCATACCTTTATTACCTTTCTCAAATTGAGGCACAATGACAGTCCTTGATCTAGGAGCAATGGAAGAGGAGGGGCTGGAGGAGACAGCATAGCCTAAGCCAGTCTTATCAGAACTAGGCTTTTGAGCACTCTCCGCAATCACCTTATCGGTTGAAGCAGCAAAGGCCATAACATGACGACATTCATCCACGTACTTATCAGAAGAGTCATTCTCAGTGTCACTCCAAGTAGCAACCAACCCTTTGTCTTCTGACTTTTTGGCCTTTTCCCTCATAAAGTAGTTTGGACACTCTATCCTCATATGACCAAAACCTTTGCACTCATGGCATTGGATGATGGGCTTCTCATTCTTACCATTCCTAGAGGATTTAGATTTCCTAAGAAATTTGCTCTTATCCTTTTTCCTAAACTGAAGAAGCTTGATAATCTCATCAGTTATGAAGGTTAGATCCTCATCCTCATCCTCATCATTATCTTTATCTTCATCTTCAGAGTCCTCAATCTCTTCCTTTATACCCTTAAGAGCCAAGTTTTTACTCTTTCCACATTTTTCCATTGAGCCTAATCCCATCTCATAGGTTTGAAGGTTCCTTACAAGCTCAGTCAAAGGAATTTGATCAATATCCCTTGCTTCTTCAATGGCAGTAATTTTGGCATGGAATCTTTCAAGTAAGTACCTAAGGATTTTTCTAACAATTTTGGATTCTGCTATAGACTCTCCAAGGTTGAAGGCAGAATTCACAATATCCTTGAGTTTAGTATAGAACTCATCAAAGGTTTCATCCTCTTCCATCCTTATTTCTTCAAAGCTACTAGTAAGTCTTTGAAGCTTCACAGTCTTCACTGCCTTGGTACCTTCATATGTGGTCTCAAGAATGGTTCATGCTTCCTTGGCAACTTCTGTGGATGATATCTTCTTGAATTCCTCATTGGTCACCCCACAAAACAAGGCTTTCAAGGCCCTACTGTTGAAATTTGCCGCTGTGATTGTTGCATCATCCCAATCCACTGGCACTTTCTTTGGCTTAATCCAGCCAACTTCAACAGCTTGCCATGCCTGTTCACCTAGAGCCTACAAAAACACTTTCATACGAACTTTCCAGTACGCATAATTAGAGCCATCAAATAAAGGAGGAATCAAAAGAGATTGTCCACGATCCATGATAATAGGGGTCAAGGATTACACTCAGGAAATTAATCCAATCAGAGTGTACCCGCTCTGATACCACTTGTTGGGAAATTTAGACCCCAATTGATAGAATTAACAAGTTTTAAACCCAAGTTGTTAATTAGATTTATTATACATAAAACTTGTTAAAACAAACAAACATCAATATCATGTCAAAACTAAGTGCAGCGGAAAAATAAATAAGACAAGATATGATGACCCAAGAAAACCAATGAAACCAACCAATTTCACAATAAAAACCTGGGGGGAAACCTTCCCGGAAAGCAATTCACTATAGTAAAGAGAAGTTTCAGATCTAGTACAAAACCTTTGTCCTTAAACTCTACAATCCCCGTAGATGAACTCACAGCAGAAATCTTCTACTGCTTCAGAACCTCTGAACTCTTCAATATATGAATGCCACCCTTTGATGCACGGATCCCAATACGTGACTAACTCCTTTGCACAAATCCCAGTACGTGACTCACTCACCAACTTTAGGAAGAAGAATGTTGACTGCAAAGTTCTTCACTTCATCAACAATGAAGATCAAGAAGCACTTGGTTACAAAACCCTAAGGCGCAAAGACGCAGTAACTTCTTTCAGAGAGAATAAGGCTTCGGTCACCTTTTACATATGTTCTCCTTGTATTTTCTTATGTGACGACCTCAAAAATAAGTCTTATATATGCCTAGGGTTGTGAGAAAAGAAACCCTACACAAATACAAAAGCCTGGCCCAAAAATCAGATCTGGAAATTTGAATTCCCGTAACCTCGATAGATACCTCGATCGATCGGGCAGTTGTCGAGCCTCATTAAACCTTGATAAATACCTCGATAGATAGCTCGATAGATAGCTATCTGTCCAGCAGCTATCCGCAGGTGTCCAGCAGCTATCCGCAGGTGTCCAGCAGCTATCCACCAGGTGTCCAGCTTTAGTACACACTTTTTCTTCACTTGTTTCTTGGTCCAATCTTCATGACTTTAATACTAGACTTGAACAGCATGTTCTTTGAAGTATTAAACACATCCTAGATCTACCCAAATACAAGTAAAGTGCGTTTTGTCAAAGGATAAGCCAATTACATAAAATAGCGACATATGTTCACAAGCTTGAACTACATATGTCCTAACACCATCCTCAAAGAATGCACTTCGCCATTAAGAAGTCATAGCTCCAGTTGAAAAAGCCACGCTATTTTTTGCTGAGAAGTTCAACTGTTGATTTTAAATAGGTGAAGTACTAAATCGAGTGTCCAAAATGGTCCAGTCTTCCACATAACTCGATTATTACAGAATCAAGTTCTGTGCGGTGCAACTCTAAGGAATCCATGTTGTGTGCAGTGTAACTCTAAGGAATCCATGTTGTGTCCTTGGGCCTGCACATAACTCGATACTACACAAATCGAGTTATTTTCAGTGTCAATAACCAGCAAGTCAAGTTATGTGCATTGTGGTCCTATAGCCAGCCCAAATATTTGGACTGATCCAGATGCAGTCCAAGAGGAATCCAAGCATCTAGAAGGGTCTTCCACATAACCCGATTACTAATAAATCGAGTTATGTGCAGTGTAACTCCAACGACTCCAACTTAGGGATTCAAATCGCCTCCACATAACTCGATTTTCCTGTAACTAAGTTACGAAGAAACCTCAATTTTATACTTCCCGAGTTATGAATAACTAGGCGACCATTTTTTTATTGGGAAAAAGCCATGTTTGCTGTGCCAGTGTGTTGTGCATCACTCGATTATTCGGAAATTGAGTTATGCCTATTTCCCCAACACATCCAGCCCATAATTTTGGACTGATCCAGGTGTAGTCCTGCAGGAATCCAACTGGCCAGAACTATGATGTGAATAACTCGATTATTAAGAAATCGAGTTACATGCGAAACAACTCAAAGTAAGTCGATAATAGTAAAATCGAGTTATGTGCACTATGGTTAACATCCAGTCTTGATATTTTTGGACTGATCCAGACGTAGTCCAGGAGGAATCCAACTGCCCAGAATGGTCTTACACATACTTGGGAATGCATTTACTACATTAATTGAGATATCATGCACCTGTTCACGCCCATATAAATTTTGTTTGACCTTTTTCTTCATCATAAAAGTGCACTTGTTCACAACCATACTATAAACAACAACACAGTAGGTTCTATACTGAACGGAGGCTTCCATAATCAAATCATCCATACAATCTACAAAGTAAGTACAGAGCCATTATACATTTAAATCCATTGAACCAATTTGTTCACAATGTACAACCACTTACATATAAATGATGTCTTTGTTAGGATTAGTACCCTTAAATCCTATTGTATGATGCTATGTATGTTATTATGTATGACTTAATGTTGTGATTAATAAAGTTGTTTTATTATTATCTGAAATAGTGGTAACATGAATATTCGAACATTATCATATAGTCCATGAGATGGTAGTATGTGATTTATGTGATTTAGTCACAGAAGATATGAATCACAAGTTCTTTGTAAACTCAGAATTTTAGTTCGTAGTCGGTGATGAACTTGGGCATTTCATCTGCGAAGACTATAACATATCAACTAAGATGATTTATCTTGATCATGGAAATGGAGATTTCTAGTTGGTATGTTGATATGTTTTAAGATTTAAAACATATTGAACTAGACCGCTGTGAGATTTATTATTCTCCTAACGACTGTCAAATGAATAATAAACTCACGACTTATATTTGCATGAACTCTTAATCCTATGAGGATAATGGACCTGATCATGAAGTGTAGGTTGCTTTGATATATCAGGAGTGAGATCTAAAGTTACGGTCAAAACCTCAGTATGTTGGGCAACCACATTTAGTGTTGATGGAATATATATTCTCAAGATAATATTCATAGTCTCTTAATAGAGATACAAAATATTCCCTTTAGATAAGTTTAATGAGTTTGGTTATTCAAAGAGTTAGGCCTAACCACTTTAGTAAGGAGTTATTAAAGTATATATTTATAGAATTGGATTTCATAAATATATGATGAATAACTTTAAAGGATTAAATCGGATACTCAAGGAATTAAGATGTAGTATTTACAAAGAGGCAATCTACATTTATGACTTTGTATTATTACGAATATTTTATGAAGGGGTTGCATGTACAACAAAGTCTTGGGATATAATTTATAAATAAGACCTAAAGTGCAATTATATTTATATAGTGGTATTAAATATAGTTAATAGTAACTTTGGACTTGTCAAGAGTTGACAGAAAAGCCCAAGGCCCATTAGAGCTAATGTCTTATTGGTCCCTTTTAGTCCCACTCCAAGCCACACATAGTGCATGTTAAATTTCTTGTTCTTAAATTCTGAAACTTACATAGTGTATGTTAACATTTATGAATAAAGTAGATCCGTTAATTTTTCCGCTGCGTGTATTTTGTATGTGATACAAACATGTATTTATCCAACATTCTTCTCATAGCTTAAAAAAAGTGATTTGAGTTCAAGTATTGCCACAAAAACTGTCTCCTTGCCATGAATCCCATATCTGCACAAGTACAAAGAAAAATACATCAAGACCACATCTTTTACTCATGCAACTACTTGAACAGCTAATCACAAGGTTGTCCAAAGTGTAACTAATGCTTATTATGACTTGTAATTGTTACCTGTTATATAGCACCACGACTTGTTGATCCCACATTTTGAGTCAGACATCTACAGCGGTTATGACCCTCTTAGCGACATAACCCATACTTTGACTTTGGTCCATTCTCAATCCACAAAGACATTGGAAACTTCCTATCATCGTCATCCATCTCATTACGGATTCTAGTGGACTTAGGCCTACCTTTCTCTAGGATCAACTAGGGGTTTGGCATCATTGTTCTCATTTTTGCCCGCTCTAGCCATTCTAACCTATCTTTCAATGGTTAGAATATTGGCTCGTAGTTGTGGTACCATTCAGACACGCAGTAGAAACGATCCATAAAATTTGTCACATCGTCGTTGTGCTTAGCACAAACTGCTATCAAATGTGAACAGGGGATCTTGTTTGCTTCCCACTTCCTGTACGTGCATGTCATGCCAGTGAGAGAAACCCTATGGGTGTGAGCTCCCCCAGTAGCAGCCAACAGTGAAGACTGTGTCTCCACTGTATATAAGCCATGTTGCGCGCTCATCCTTCTAACCATATGGAGCTTTGCCTTCTCTTGATTTGCCTCGAACTTGTCATAAGCATATTTGCACCACTGTTGCCCCTCTTCCAATTGCTCTAGGGTTTTGTTTCGACGATTGTCAAAGTACGAGTTCACCTTGTAAAATGTGAACTTCACCATTGCAGTTATGGGCAAGCTACGTGCGCCCTTAAGTATCCCATTGAAGCACTCTGACAGGTTGGTTGTCATTGCCCCATATTGGTGCCCATGGTCATGTGCAAGTGTCCACTTTTCTTGAGGTACAGCCTTAAGATAGTCGTACACATTCGAATTGACATTCTTGAAGCAATCCATTTTGTTTTCAAACTTCCTAACTTGATCGTAGTTGCTACCTTCCATACCAAGTTCTTCAACACCCAATTTTTATTGAAGGTAGTGTTAACATTGCTTACTAAATGGCGAAGGCAATACTGGTGATGGGTTAAGGGCGGTTGCAAGTAGCCCCTACTGGTGTCATTGAAGCATGATTGTATCCCACGATGCCTTTCGGAGATTATACACAAATTGGTCCGATCCATAACATAGGTCAGCAAGCATGCCAAGAACCATTCCCATGTCTCCATGCTCTCGCTTTCAACAACGGCAAATGTAAGTGGACAAACCTCGTTGTTACCATCTGTTGCCATTGCTATCAGCAGCTTTTCCCTATACTTGCCATAGAGGTGCGTTATATCTATGCTTATCACCGGCCTACAATGCCTGAACCCTCTAATACATGGACAGAAAGCCCAGAACATAGAGTTGAATATACAAGTCCCTGGGACATGGGGGTCGCACTTTAACAAAGTTATCGTGTCCGTATTTGCATCGGACAATGTTGCTAGAAACCGTGGCAATTCCGCGTATGACTCATCAAAATCTCCGTAAATACGCACAATTGCCTTCTGTTTGGCTTCCCAAACCTTGTACATACTAACTTCATACCCATGCTTCGCATGCAGCATACTGCGTAAGTCCTTTACGGATCTTGCAATGTCCTCCCGTACATAGTGCCCAAGTGCAATGGAAATGAACCTTGAATCCATCATTCGTCCATCAGTCGCTACCTAGAGGGATGTGCAACTGTGGGGACCCTGACATTTACTGATCACCCACATCCCGTGCTTTTTGCTGAAGCTAGCCTGAATTGACCATGGACATGCATCACATACGCACCACACTACCAGCCTGTTGGTGTCAGAATTGATGACCTTGTTTTGCTTATTATTCTCTACAGAGTAGAAGGTCAACACATACTAGACGAAGGCTTTATTCTTGAATAGCATTCCCTTCTCCAGCGAATCACCTTTAGGCCAACTTGTAAGTTGTCCTATACCCAATGCAAGTGATGGGTCATTAATATTGTCCCATGTGTTTGATGTGAACCATTCTGGGATAGGAACTGTATTAGGGAAGCATATAAATTCTGTTCGACCTGTAGCTCATCTAAGACCTCCGAATTGTCCACTGGTCCATGATCATCAATGAACTCTTCGTACACATCTCGACTAGGATCAATATCAATTCCTCCGTCCATATAGGGTTGGACATGTTCATATGCGTGACTAGACCCTCCCACATCATGTGTCTGGGTGGCGGCCAACACTTTGGCTTCTTGCATGTTGTCCAAAGGCGTGGCATCAGCAAAGGAAGGATGCACGTCAAACGAAAATGAGTGTGGCTCTTCCACCCTATTGCCATGCTACGAACTTGCACCAGCATGGAACCTAACAGCCTCAATTGTTACATACAAGTCAGACGATATGTACTGGGGGGTCTGCTTAATCATTGTCCACATCATGTCCATGGTAGCATCGCAACCCAATGGATTTGAGTTATAGAAAGCCTGAGTATTGACAAGTAGCTGGGGGGCATGGTACATGATGGATATCTTATGTGACTCCCTATCCAACCCTAGAGCTTCCATTATCTTCCTCTGCATTTTTCTCAAGTGTGTTCTGCATTTCAACTCAATGAACTTCTTCTTCACTGACTTGCCTTTATAGTACAGCCCATGCAAATCATGGAAATACTGCTCCCCATCGTAGTAAACATAGAAGCAATGACGACCCATGGAAGACCTGGATAAGGACAATTAATTATGGTTATCATGCAGAAGATAGGGATTATGTTAAGCCATGGTGTAATTAATCTTTACACACATGAACGTACAATAAAACTTTTACAAACACACTATAATGATATCCTACGTATTCTTAACAGACGAACTTATTCACATCTCAAGCTTTCTTTTCCAAAACCCACACACTGAAGCTTTAAAGAGCCAGACAATTTAAACCATGATTGCTTGTTACATCATTGTCGATACCTATGGATGAAAGCATATATCATCATCATAGGAATTCACATGTATGTGTGTTTATATATATGTTCATAGGTATCTATACATACATTACTATATATGTATACAGTGTCACTATCACAAGCACACACACACACACACATACACACAATTGCCTATAAATATATATATAGGATTTTGCTAATTAATCATTTTTGGAAAATGATTTTATCAGGAATTGAAAAAGTATTGACAGTTTTTTCAATTTCGAACAAAATGTATCCAAAAATGGATGGCTACATCTATATATATGATCATATATGGGTAGGTAGGTTTGTTTATATATAGATATATCTATTAATACATATATATGTGTGTGTGTGTGTGTGTGTGTGTGTGTACACATTTATACTAAAATGCCAATCCAAATGTAATCACAGTTTTTCCAAAAGTGAAGATATACTTGTCAGGGGAGATGTGTCACAACAAAGAAGAAGGGGACCACAGCTGCAGCAAGCTTGGTGAGGATGCAATCGTGAGGTGGAAAAAGCTTTCTATAGCAGACGAACTTGTTCAATCTCAAGCTTTCTTCGATATTAATGTGGTCGAGTTACTTAAAAACTCGACTTCTAAGTGGCCAAGTTACATGTACAGGACCTCTATTGATGTGATGGCGATTCAGAAACTCGGCAATTTAAGAATCGAGTTACTCAATAACTCGACTTCTCATAAATCAAGTTTCTCTTCCCATTTTCTCTATTAAAACCCAAGCCTACTCCACTAGTAAGATGCATCACCAATCTAGTGCAAGGACTTTCCACCATTGCGTGTTTTTAGAACGGGATGGGACATACCTATGTTGTGTTTAACGGTCGTGTTCCAGGCATATACGACAGTTGGGTAGATGTGAGCAGACAAGTTCATAAGTTCTCAAACGCCAATCATAAATCATATAAAGATTTAAGGGAAGCAAAAGCCGCATACATGAAGTATTTGCATCGTAATGGTATGGACGTGTAGGGTGGTGCGTTAGCATCGTGGGCAAGTCTGAACATGTCCACCTCAATTCCACCGAGCACATCTCGAAATGAAGGAACCGACCATCCAAGTGGGGACATTAGGAACACCTTGTTGAGGTATTAGTTGGAAGTTGCCATTGAGGAGCGTGACCAGGCAAGGAGGATTGCAACCTTGAGTGTGAACATGTTGATGTTGGAAAATCTGGTTTTGTATCTCGTACAAAACACATAGCAGAAGCAACAAACAAGAATCTATTTCATTAATGATTGATAACATGCATTATGTAAATTTCAGAATTTAAGAACAAGATAGCGTACCTTGGTGTGGAGAAATTCAAAACAAAGATTAGAAGTACTTAGGAAAACTTTTAATCTTCACTCCAATTCCACTTTACGCTTAAGAAGTGTGGTCTCTCAATCAGTTTCCAAAGGGAGAATGAAAATGTGTCTCTCTTTTTTTTTTCTTTTTTTTTTTCTTTTTCTCTACGCTTATAAAAAATTCTGTATGTTTTCTCTCTTTATAACTAACTGATTATCTAATTGGGCTGACTTATTGGGCCTTTCTAATTAGGCTTTAGTGTGTGGCTTGGAGTGGAACCAAAAGGGACTAATAAGACACTAGCTCCAATGGGCCTTGGACTTTTCTATCAACTCTTGACAAGTACAAAGTTACCATTAATTATATTTAATACCACTACATAAATATAATTGCACTATAGGCCTTATTAATAAATTATATCCCTAGACTTTATTATACACGCAACCCCTTCATAAAATATTCGTAATAATACAAAGTCATGAATATAGACTACCACTTTGAAAATTACTACATCTTATCCTTGAGTACCCAGTTTAATCCTTTAAAGTTATTCGTCATATATTTATGAAATCCAATTTCATAAATATATACTTTAGTAACTCCTTTAGAGATTTCATAAATATATACTTTAGTAACTCCTTTCTAAAGTGGTTAGACCTAACACTCTGAATAACAAAACTCATTAAACTTATCTCAAGGGAATATTTTATATCTCCGTTAAGAGATTATGAATTCCATCTTGAGAATATATGTTCCATTAACACTAAATGTGGTTGCCCAACATACTGAGGTTTTGACCGTTACTTTAGATCTCACTCCTGATATATCAAAGCAACTTGCACGTCATGACTAGGTCCATTAGTCTCTCAGGATTAAGAATTCATGCAAATAGAAGTCATGAGATTTATTATTCATTTGACAGTCGTTAGAAGAATAATAAATCTCACAGCGGTCCAATTCAATATGTCTTAACTCTTAAAATATATCAACACATCAACTAGAAGTCTACACTTCCATAATCAAGACAAATCATCTTAGTTGATATGTTATAGTCTTCGCAGATGAAATGCCCAATTTCATCACTGACTACGAATTACAATTCTGAGTTTACAAAGAACTTGTGATTTATATTTTCTGTGACTTTTCACATAAATCACATACTATGCATCTCATGGACTATATGATAATATACCAAAATTCATGTTACCATTATTTTAGATAGTTATAAAACAACTTTATTAAACACAACATTAAGTCATACATAATGTCATACAATAGGATTTAAAGGCACACATCCTAACAATATCCCACTTGCCCTAAAGACTATTATGCACTAATCTAACTCTCATTCCCTCCAAATGTGACTTGAAAGTCCTTTGAGGCAAGGCTTTGGTAAAAGGATCTACTAGATTATTTGCACTTTCAATCTTTTCTACCACGGCATCTCCATGAGCAATAATGTCTCGAAAGATGTGGTACTTCCTCTCAATGTGCTTTCCTTTCTTGTGATTTCTTGGATCTTTGGATTGTGCAACTGCTCCACTATTGTCGCAAAACAATGTGATAGGAACTTGCTCCATTCTTACAACACCAAGATTAGAAAGGAATTTCTTGAGCCAAACAGCTTCCTTTGCTGCTTCACAAGCAGCAACATACTCAGCTGCCATGGTGGAGCCCGCGATACAAGATTGCTGAACACTCCTCCAACTTATGGCTCCACCTCCCAAGGTGAAAACACATCCTGAAGTGGATTTTCTAAAATCTAGATCAGTTTGAAAATCTGAATTTGTATAGCCAATGGGAATCAAATCCTCACTATGGTAAACAAGCATATAATTTCTCATTCACCATAGATACTTGAGAATATGCTTTATAGTTTGCCAATGTTTTGGTTCTGGATTTGATTGATATCGGCTGACTATGCCAACTGAATAACAAATATCTGGTCTAGTACAAAGTATGGCATACATGAGACTTCTCATTGCTGAAGCATAAGGAACTTGTCTCATCAGATTTTCTTCCTCTTGAGTCTTAAACCTTTGGTCATCAGACAAAGGAATTCCATGTCTAAAAGGAAGCAATCATTTCTTGAAGTTTTGCATGATAAACCATTCTAGGACCTTATCTATATATTCAGCTTGTGATAAGCCTAACATCTTGTTCTTGCAATCTCTCCAAAGCTTGATCCCTAGAATAAAGTTAGCCTCACCCAAGTCCTTCATATCAAATTGGCTAGACAACCAAACTTTCACCGATGACATTACCCCTACATCATTCCCAATGAGTAGAATATCATCAACATAAAGCACTAGGAACATTACTACTTTCTCTCGATGTCTTTTGTACACACATGGTTCATCAAGATTTTGTTCAAAACCAAATGATTTGATTGCTTGATCAAATCTGATGTTCCATGACCTAGATGCTTGCTTAAGTCCATAAATGGACCTTTTCAACTTACATACCATATGTTCTTGGTTCTTTGCTATGAAACCTTCTGATTGCAACATGTATATTTCTTCTTCAAGATTGCCATTGAGAAATGCAATCTTGACATCCATTTGAAAAAATCTCGTAATCATAATAAGTAGAAATGGATAAGAGAATTTTGATAGGCTTAAGTATGGCTACTGGCAAAAAAGTTTCATCATAATCAATTCCTTCTTTTTGTGTATACCCTTTTGCCATTAGTCTTGCTTTAAAGGTTTCAACCCTTCTATCTATCACTCTCTTCCTCTTGTAAACCCATTTGTAACCAACAGGTTTAATGTCGTTAGGCGCCTTTACAAGATCCCATACATGATTGGAATACATAGAATCCAATTCAGATTTCATAACTTGTACCCAATGATGTGCATCTATATCATTCATTGCTTCATCATAAGTGTAAGGATCCGACTCAGCCTCTTCTAAGATAGCTTCATAAGTTTCTCCCAAACCTATAAATCTTATACGAGACTGAATAATTCTCCCACTACGATGAGGCACCTGTGTACTAGAGATCTCCTGAGTAGTACCTTGTAGTGTATCTAATACAATCACATCATCCCTAGTTTCATCCATTGGTTGTTCAACTACAGGTTCATCTGTTTCTGCCAATACAACTTTACTTCTAGGATTAAAATTATTCACATAATCATCTTCCAAAAATTTGGCATAAGTGCTAACAAACACTTTGTTATCCTTGTGATTATAGAATAAATAACCCTTGGTTTCCTTTGAATACCCTAAAAACATGCATACTTCCGTTTTAGCTTCCAACTTATTAGACTTCCCTTTCAACACATGTGCTAGACATCCCTAAATGTGGAGATATTTCATATCAACACATCAACTAGAAGTCTACACTTCCATGATCAAAACAAATCATCTTAGTTGATATGTTATAGTCTTCGCAGATGAAATGCTCAATTTCATCACCGATTACGAACTACAATTCTGAGTTTACAAAGAACTTGTGATTTATATCTTCTGTGACTTTTCACATAAATCACACACTATGCATCTCATGGACTATATGATAATGTCCCAATATTCATGTTACCATTAATTCAGATAGTAATAAAAATAACTTTATTAAACACAACATTAAGTCATAGATAATGTCATATATAACATCATACAATAGGATTTAAGAGCACACATCCTAACAGTTGAATGAGGTGGTGTCCCATGTTGTGGGGGATAATGAAGTTGACGAACCGACGTGACAGTGTATGGGTAAATGAATGTAAAAGTATGACTTCCTGTTGTGGTGTTCAATAAGATGTGTATATATGCTAAGTAACTAGTTTCAAATCCCTGTGGTTTAACTAGAAATGTCATCGTTTTCCAGCTGTTTGACTAGCAGTGTGGCTATCTTGCGATACTTGATAACAAACCTGCTAATTGTTTCATTCATCACATTTTCTAGTTAACCTTATTATATTTGTTTCCGCACTACTTCGGTCTCTATTGAAGCACTTGTGAATTTAGATGGTATAGGTTTTCTTTTATCCAAAAAGCAAAAAAGAAAAAGATATTGTCCCATGCTTGCACAGTATGAGACCCTGGAAGCTTTGGGGTAGTGCACAGGTCATAAAACATCAACCCATGCTCAAGTGTGAGCAACCCAGTCACCCAATACCGATGCAACCAAACTTGAGGCTTGGACTATAATATTTCTCCTAATTAAGCCATCCAAAATAATAAAGAAGTCTTTTTGGCCTATCTGGCTCACTTCCACTTGCACCTAAGAAAATGTTTACGCCAAATAATAGTCAGACCAAACACATTTTGTTGCATTACTATGGATCACAATTTTCGCAAACATTGTCATCAAATAATAGTTCAAATTTCAAAAGGCACAATCAGGTAATAGTACAACTTACAGCATGACTACTTTGGTAACATTTATATAAAGAAAAAAGAATAAAGAAATCAAGTATAACGCATATGCATTTTGCTTGACATCAATTTAGATAAATATATCCAACCTTCCTCCTTCATGCTGATGTACAGATTTCAAGTATAGAGAAAACAGTTGGAATGTCCTCCAATGATTTATTGGTTTATGTGCAGGTAGAGTTGGTAAATGAACATATGAAAGGCATCAAATTTGACTGGAGATTTTTGCCAGACAAAGTGGGATTGGGCCTGATTCACAAAGAAGAGAAATTTTAAAATATAAGTCAGTTTGAGATTCTAGGTCTGAATCATTTCAAGGAGAACATATCATTTCTCACCTTTCTGATAAGTATTTTTCAAATAGATCATTTCTCAAGCTGTGAAGCTAGTAAACAAACTAGTAAACTCAACTTTAAGTTACTAAGTTAAGTGAAAAGGGGACTTTAAAGATCATTTTAGCTAATATGCATTCTAGAAATCAGTGTTTCAAACATCGTCTTTAGAGAAAAAAGAAAAATATAATATCGTAATGCCTGACACGACATTCATATCAATTGGCTTTCATTTAAAGACTATTTATACCAACATCTCCCTCGGAGTCTATTACAAAAAATTTCGTCCAATCAAGAGTGCTATTGAATGGCAATTCATGGTGCAATCGGGAGACAATTCCAAACTACACTTTACATTTCCTCATAACTAGGTTCTTGCATTCCACAAGAAGATTGCTATCAAAATGGTTCTGTTCTTGGATAATATCAAGACTCACTTTTAACACATAGAAAGAGCAAAGTGATCCTATTCATTGAAAGAAATTAGACAAATACATTCAAAGATTATACACTAAATCATTATAGATACCAATCTTCCCCAGATTGACACTCAGCTTGGTTGTTCACTAACTGTTGATTCATCCCATCTGACCTATCAAAAATGCAAATGTTGATCAGCCATGTAAGCTAATACAAAAGCTAACAAAAGAAAGTGATTTTGGATTCAACACATATCAACTGAGAGCTATTTCAATAGCATGGATGGATACACCCCTAGATGAGCCCTTAAAGAATAAAACAGGCATCTACAACAGAAATGCCTTACCCTTGAGGGGTCTAAGATTAAACTGTATGAGTAAATACAAATTAACCACCTAACAATGACGAACATTTAGAGAATTTGGCCAGGTAGAGAAATTTCCATGTTCTCAACCCCTTATATTCTATAAATTTTCAGAATGCTGCACATGTCTTACAAACCCCAAATTAAGTCCTTCCTGTTACCTATCAAAACCCTAACTATCTTCTACCAAGTAGCCATCAAGAAACTCATCAAACTATCTTTTAATTCCTAGCAAAATCCCACAACCTTCTCCTAAACAATTATAAATCAAAACCTATAAATTCTCCTAACCCTGAACCCACTACAAGCACACGTACGCATATTGTACTGAATTTTGTCCTGCATCAAGAAGAAGATAATGAGTATTAGAGTTTGTTTCCACAAGAAATGTGTCAAACATACTTGTGATCAAGTTCAAAGAAAAAAAAAATGCATATTGTGAAGATAATAATAGGAGAATTTCCCATCATTTTGGTCTCTATAACTTCAACATATGATATATGAAGAATCTGCAAAGAAAAGCCATAAATTAGTAACAGTACCACTAAATATATTTCCTGATTTTGTCACTTATAACTAAGAAAAGAAAGCGATAGAAAGTATAAACCATTATGACCTTTTATCCACCCAAAACAAGATGTTATCTAATAACATGCTCATATCATAAAAACTTATTTAATTCAAATGACTTGGATAAGCAATCAAATTATCATGCTTTATTTTACTTTAAGTGGACCTTCTTGTGCCTTAAACCTCATAAACCCATAACCTACACCATTATTGTCATGAAGTTAATTATATAAAAAACACCACTGTCAAATCCATTCAACTATAAGACATGCATATGGATTGTGACTTTCATGAGCACTATTATTTTACCTTTGAAACCATATATGATAGATGCAACCCTTATGAAAACCTAGAAACATAGGTGGCATTATTAACACAAAGGAAGGGAGCATCTTTAGTATGATAAGCCAACTCGTTTGAAGCCATGCCTTGCATAGAAATTTAAAACAACTCAAACAAACCCATTCATTCATTTTGTCAACGTATTTAGCTTTGTTCACCAGCTTTTGGGGGATACCACCATAATTTCTTCTTCTTTTTTTTGGTATATCTGCCAGACAAAAAGCACCCTACAAAGGACTCAAATATCAACAAACTTACATGGGTTTAGGCAATGTACTAAAGCCTATATAGCCCACCACCTTACATTTTTCTGTAATCACCTTCCTATCTAGACAGTGAATGATAGAAAGTGAGTTTTGTGTGTGTGTTTCTTAGCTTTTATTAAGCAATGGCAAACTTTAATGCTCATATAGTCTTCCCAGATCATGAGAGAGTGTGAGAGTACATGAATATAATGAGGAATATTGCGTTCTTTCCAAGGTCCTAGTGAGACAATTTTGACCATATTAAATATCAAACATCCTTTCTTAAATTGATTGAGAAAGAGAGAGAGGGGATCAATAATGGCATTATGATAAACATACATTTCTCCCAAATCCCACGAAGTAATGAATATGCTTTCTCTCTCTTGTATTTTAGTGGGTACAATAAAAATAGTATTAGTATGGAATCAAAAGAAAGTGATATTGTACCAATTATAACTGCTCACTCTAATAAATTGTGAAAAAATTGCAAATATTTTTTACAGACCGCATTTTTTCCACCATATATAAGCTCTAAAAAAAAGATACAACTTTAAAAGAAAAGTGAAATGGAAATATCCAGTCACCTATAGTCAAGAAGTATAAGCACACACTAATGCATTTAATGATCTTTTCGTTTCCGGCCATATGCCCTCACAGGTCTAATCTTACCTATTTCATCAAACACAACAGCATAATTAAATTAACATATTCAATCAAATGCACAGTATAAGTAGCTCAAGAAGATGGGAAGCGTAGATGAAGTACATACCATGACCGGTCCCGCAATCGGGAGCATAAGCAGAAGGGCATCACGATCTACGCAAATCCTCCACCGACTCAATGTCCTCAGCCGATATCTACTCAATTTGGAAATCCTCTTCGTGGGGGATTGGAGATGAAGTTGCCATGGTGGGCTCCACATGCACTAAAGGTGGGGTGGGCATGCCTGGTGTAGGGACAAATATGCATCCACCATCATGGGCAGATCCACTGAAAGGCAACATACGAGGAGGGTCCTCATAGTCCACGCTAGCACCACGGGATGTAGCCTAGGCTAGAATAGTGTCCTCATGACCGGCGATGTAGGGCGGCCTAGCATTAGCATCAGGCGTGCATTGTGGTGTCCTACCACCGTCGTCAGACAGTACTCAATTAGTGCCAAGCCATGACTCTTCTGCACCCGAGTCATCCCTTTCCTCATAGATAGGATCTGGCTCAGTCGTACGGCCGCGACCAACTCGACCACCTCCACAACATCCACCCCCTTGAGACCCACCACTTCGCCCGCTGCGACCCGGGGCTTGTGTTCCAAACATCGCCACTTTTGTGAGTGCATCTGCCAATTTAAGCCGGCCCAGCTCCTCCACAAGCTCTAGTGTTAGCTTAAGGTCATTATGCATGTCAGAACCTTAATCGCACCTCTATAGTGATGTAAGCATCATCCGAACTTGCAAAACAAGGGCGTCATAAAAGCAAGAACGCAAGTATGATGCAAAACATGGATAAATCTGTTCCAAAATCAAAATAAAAAGTAGTGAATTGAAATTGTACTCAAATGTTACTTATTTGAGACACCTGATGTCATATTTGAAAATTTGAAATTGGACGTTCATGTTGTTAAGGACTTTATGGAATGCAATTTTGACTAAATGAACTCTTGAAGCTTTTTAAAAAGAGGCTCCAGGAATAGGTTTCAGTACTGAAATTTGAACAGTATTTCTATTCAGAGATGCTTCTCTATAGCTTGGTGGTGATTCCAAGCACCCTCAGGTAGTGAAATGAAGTTTACGATTTTTTTATTTTTATTTATTTAAATTAATAATTTTGCTTGTTCAGTGTGCATCATCATTTCCTTTGGCCATCAAGTTGGAAAAATCAAATTATGTATGCCCACCAATATAAACCTTGCAGATTCTAGGTGTTACTATTATGTTATAGATAATGCAATCCAATTATAGTTGGACCTTGTTGCAATGGAACATGCCCTCTGTCGTGCTCTAAATATAAATATCTACTTATAAAAAAAAACATGCCCACTGTCCAAGCCATGTGTTGTGGGTTTGAGCCAAGTATTGGCCTTTCCAAAATTGGAGGAAAGAATGTTTACTAATCACCTCTTCTAGACACTTACAAAAGCAGGAGACTTTTGCACGGTAACAATCTTTTAGATAATGCAAGTCAATAAATGAATTGCTATCTCATTGAGAGATATGCTGATGCATACTGGTTGAGGGGTAAGAAAATATTTTCTTCTCCCTCAACCAATCTGCATCATTATTAAATCATAATTCCACTAGGAAAGAGAAAACAACATAAAATATTAAAATATTTTCTTCTCCATCAACCAATCTGCATCATATGTAAAAAGCACCCAAGTAAGAAGATTGGACAAACAACAGTGTCCAGGATCTTTGCTACTTTTTTCATCACTCTCCATACTTTATATTCATGTTCACTTCCTAATCCCTAAAATCTAAGACAGGGAAGCAAAAGTTTTCCCCAATAGAGAGAAAATGCGATAAATAAGAGGTTTAAAATCATATCAAGGCAGGGGGGGAAGCAAGGAATGTACAGTCAATAACTATGTCCTATTTTTGGTCCTTTAGTCAGGAGTATGTCGTTAATTTAAGGCATGAGGCAATGCCGCAGATGAAGAGTATGATGGAATCATACAGCGCAGCGGAAGGAAAAATGAATACAATAACGGATCTACTTCATACATAAAGGTTAACATGTACTATTTAAGTTTCAGAATATAAGAACAAGAAAGTGTACCTTGGAGCGGTGAATTTCAAGAACTTGAAGAACAGAAGCACTTGGGAATACTTTCAATCTTCACTCCAATTCCACTAATGCCCAAGATGTGTGGTCTCTCAATCAGTTACAAAGGGAGAAATGAAAGTGTGTCTCACACTCTCTCTTTTTCTCTACGATTCTTTTCTTAAAAATCTTTTCTTTTTTTTTTTAAATTCTGTATGTTTCTCCCTTTGTATCTAACTGATTATCTAATTGGGCCGGCCTTTTGGACCTTTCCAATTGGGCTTAAGTGTGTGGCTTGGAGTAGGACCAAAAGGGACCAATAAGACACTAGCTCCAATGGGCCTTGGGCTTTTCTGTCAACTCTTGACAAGTCCAAAGTTACCATTAACTATATTTAATATCACTATATAAATACAGTTGCACTCTAGGCTTTATTAATAAATTATATCCCAAGACTCTATTATACATGCAACCCCTTCATAAAATATTCATAGTAATACAAAGTCGTTAAAATAGACTGTCACTTTGTTTATTACTACATCTTAATTCCTTGAGTACCTGATTTAATTCTTTAAGTTATTCATCATATATTTATGAAATCCAATTCCATAAATATATACTTTAGTAATTTCTTACTAAAGTGGTTAGGCCCAACTCTCTGAATAACAAACCCACTAAACTTATCTCAAGGGAATATTTTGTATCTCCATTAAGAGACTATGAATTCCATCTTAAGAATATATGTTCCATCAACACTAAATGTGGCTGCCCAACATACTGAGATTTTGACCGTTACAATAGATCTCACTCCTGATATATCAAAGCAACCTACACTTCATGATCAGGTCCATTATTCTCTCAGGATTAAGAGTTCATGCAAATATAAGTCGTAAGGTTATTATTCAATTGACAGTCGTTAGAAGAATAATAAATCTAACACCAGTCCAATTCAATATGTCTTAACTCTTAAAACATATCAACATATCAACTAGAAATTTCCATTTCCATGATCAAGACAAATCATCTTAGTTGATATGTTATAGTCTTCGCAGATGAAATGCCCAATTTCATCACCGACTATGAATTATAATTCTGAGTTTACAAAGAACTTGTGATTTATATCTTCTGTGACTAAATCACATAAATCACATACTATGCATCTCATGGACTATATGATAATGTCCCAATATTCATGTTACCAATATTTTCAAATAATAATACAACTTTATTAACTAAAACATTAAGTCATACATAATGTCTTACATAATAAAACACATAGCATCATACAATAGGATTTAAGGACACATATCCCAACAATCTCCCACTTGGCCTAAAGACTATTGTGCACTAATCCAACTCCCATCTCTTCCAAATGTGACTCGAAAGTCCTTTGAGGCAAGGTTTTGGCGAAGGAATCCGCTAGATTCTTTGCACCATCAATCTTTGCTACAATCACATCTCCACGAGTAACAATGTCTTGAATGATGTGGTACTTTCTTTCTATGTGTTTTCCTTTCTTGTGATTCCTTGGATCCTTGGATTGTGCAACCGCTCCACTATTGTCACAGAACAATGTAATAGGAACTTGCTCAATTCTAATAACACCAAGATCACAAAGGAATTTCTTGAGCCAAACAGCCTCCTTTGCTGCCTCACAAGCAACAACATATTCGGCTTCCATGGTGGAGTCCGCAATACAAGATTGATTAACACTCCTCCAACTTATGGCTCCACCTCCCAAGGTGAAAACACAACCCGACGTGGATTTTCTAAAATCTAGATCCGACTGAAAATCTGAATCTGTATAGCCAATGGGAATCAAATCCTCACAATGATAAACAAGCATATAATTTCTCGTTCTTCGTAGATACTTAAGAATATGCTTTACAGCTTGCCAATGTTTAAGTCCTGGATTTGATTAATATCGGCTGACCATGCCAACTGAATAACAAATATCCGGCCTAGTACAAAGCATTGCATACATGAGACTTCCTACAGCAGAAGCATAAGGAACTTGTCTCATCAAATTTTCTTCCTCTTGAGTCTTAGGCCTTTGGTCATCAGACAGAGGAACTCCATGTCTAAAAGGAAGTAATCCTTTCTTGGAGTTCTGCATGCTAAACCGTTCTAGAACCTTATTTATATATCCAGCTTGTGACAAACCTAACATCCTATTCTTTCGATCTCGCCAAAGCTTGATCCCTAGAATATAGTTAGCTTTGCCCAAGTCCTTCATATCAAATTGGCTTAACAACCAAACTTTAACCGATGACATCACTCCTACATCGTTTCCAATGAGTAGAATGTCATCAACATAAAGCACTAGGAACATTACTACTTTGTCTTGATGTCTCTTGTACACACATGGTTCATCAAGATTTTGCTCAAAACCAAAAGATTTGATTGCCTGATCAAATCTGATGTTCCATGACCTAGATGCTTGCTTAAGTCCATAAATGGACGTTTTCAACTTGCATACCATATGCTCTTGGTTCTTTGCTATGAAACCTTCTGGTTGCAACATATAAATTTCTTCTTCAAGATTGCCATTTAGAAATGCAGTCTTAACATTTCCATCTATCCCTCTCTTTCTCTTGTAAACCCATTTGCAACCAACAGGTTTAATGCCGTTAGGCGCCTCTACAAGACTCCAAACTTGATTGGAATACATAGAATCTAATTCAAATTTCATAGCTTGGACCCAATGATGTGCATCTATATCATTTATTGCCTCCTCATAAGTGTAGGGATCCGATTCAGCCTCTTCTGAGATAGCCTCATAAGTTTCTCCTAAACCTATAGATTCAGCCTCTTCTGAGATAGCCTCATAAGTTTCTTACAGGAGGTCGAAAAACTCTCCCACTATGACGAGGCACTTGTGTACTAGACATTTCACGTGTAGTATCTTGTGGTGTATCTAATACAACCACTTTTTCCTTAGCTTTATCCAATGGTTGTTGACTTACAGACTCATTCATTTCAGCCAATACAATTCTACTTCTAGGAGTAAAATTATTCATATAGTCATTTTCCAAAAATTTAGCATTTGTACTAACAAAAACTTTGTTATCATTTTGACTATAGAATAAATAACCCCTAGTTTCTTTTGGATAACCCACAAGCAAACACACTTCCGATTTTGGTTCCAACTTATCAGACTTCCCCTTTAGCACATGTGCTGGACAACCCCAAATGTGGAGATATCTCATACTAGGCTTACGCCCACTCCACAATTCCATGGGTGTTTTGGGGACAGATTTTGATGGAACTAAATTCAAAAGATGTATTGCTGTATCTAAGGCATATCCCCAAAAAGAAATTGGTAAAGTTGAATAATTCATCATGGACCTAACCATTTCCAAAAGAGTCCTATTCCTTCTCTCTGCTACACCATTTTGTTGAGGTGTTCCAGGTGCAGTCAATTGGGATATAATTCCATTTTGAATTAGGTAATCCTTGAAATCTCCAAGAAGATATTCGCCACCTCGATCAGATCGAATGGCCTTTATGCGTTTGCCTAATTGATTCTCAACTTCAGCCCTAAACTCTTTGAACTTGTCAAAGGCTTCGGACTTCCATCTCATTAGGTACACATAACCATATCTTGAGTAATCATCCGTAAAAGTGATGAAATACTTATAACCTCCTTTTGCTTAGGTTGACATAGGACCACATACATCTGTATGAACTAATTCAAGCAACTCTTGGGCTCTTCTACCTTTTGCATTAAAAGGTCGTTTGGTCATTTTTCCTTCCAAACAAGATTCACAAACTGGAAATTCATCAAAGTCCATGGGCTCTAAGAGTCCATCTTTGATTAGCCTTTGAATTCTGTTTGAATTAATATGACCTAAACGCAAGTGCCAAAGATATGCATCATTTGAAGGAAACTTTCTCTTTAATGATTTTACATGTGAGTTAGTATCTAATTCAGAATTATGTAATTCATGCTTAATAGGAGTTAAAATATAAAGACTATCCACAATATTGCCAGAACAGATAAACATTTTATCCTTCTTTATTACAACATTGTCTTTTAGGATAACACAATATCCTTGTTTACCCAAATAAGTTGCAGAAATTAAATTCCTATGCACATTAGGTACAAACAGACAGTCATGCAATATTAAAACCCTAGACTCAAAGCACAAATGAACAACACCAACAGCTACAACCGGAATTCTGCTCCCATCAGCCAAAGTTAGAAACAATTCCCCTTCACTCAGTTTTCTGGTCTCCTGAAACCCCTGCAAAGAATTGCAGATATGATTAGTACAACTCGAATCCACACACCAGGAATCAGTGGGATTCTGTACCAAACATATTTCAAAAAGAAAGGAAGTTTTCATACCCTTGTTCTTGGCAGCTTTAAACTTTGGACAATTCCTCTTCCAATGTCCTTTCTCACCACAATGGAAACACTTTCCTTTGAGCTTCTTTCCTTTATCGGCAACTCCTAAGGCAATTTGCTTACCCTCTTTCTTAGTGAAGTCCTTCTTCTTCTTCTTACCCTTGCCTTTTGACTTAGGTTGTGAAGTAGAAGCTTCACCAACATTGGCTTCAACACTAGAAGTACCAAAGATGCCTTCCGCCGCCACTAACTCATTCATTAATTCAGACAAAGAATAAACCTTTTTGTTCATATTATAATTTAGTCTGAATTCCTTGAATGATTCCGGTAGTGACTGGAGTATCATATCCACTTGGGATTCTCCATCATTGTCGGCACCTAAAACTTCCAATGTATTCAGATTAGAGATCATTGTAAGACAATGTTCTCTTACTGAACTACCTTCAGCTATCTTGGTATTATAAATTTGCCTCATGGTTTCTTGCCTTACTGACCGGCCTTGCTCACCAAACATCTCCTTCAGACTTAGCATAATGTCCGAAGCTAGTTCTACATCCTGCATTTGATGCTGAAGAACATTTGAGATGGACGCTAGGATATAGCACTTGGCCATTTCATTAGATTTCTGCCAACGATCATATCGTTGTTTTTCCTCAAGAGGAGCATCTAATGAAGGAAAGCTAGGACATGGTTGAGTAAGCACATATTTGTGCTCTTCAGCAGTTAAAACAATGTCCAAGTTTCTTTTCCAGTCAACATAGTTGGATCCAGTCAGTTTGTTTTGATTAAGAATAGAAACAAGTGGGCCAAAAGATGCCATGTTCAAATCTGAAAATAATAAACATGAATATTATAAGTAAACTGGACATTATCAATTTAGCATATAAGCATATAATATGGAACCTTAATAAAACTATAAAATAATATATGCAACGACAACCCAATCCCATGTTTAAAATTCCTTGGAAGCAAGTAAATTATAAACACTATGATTGATTGAGAACCATTCTCATTATTAGTGCTATCATGATAACTCTTATCAAACACTAATAACATGCCGTTTCTACTTTAGCCTCTAAGTAATAATGACATAGCTCCGAAGGGAGATTAACATTAAACTTAGTCTAGTGTACACCATTGACTGAATTCTATGTAAGTCATAAAGTAACTCCACGGAAGTGTGGTCGTTCTTTATCTAAAAAACACATATTATTCATCATAAAAAAGTTTAACCTATAGTACCGTGAATTAAACACCCTCCGAAGGGAGCAAGGCATATACGCCAGGGCGAGGTGCTTAATCACACTACAATAAACCGACAATGGAGGCCGTGAGATCCAACCGTTGTATCTCTTTCCCACTAGATATTTTAAAATAAAGGTTTTTTGAATATAAAACATGCATAATATAATTACGCATAGCCTTGCTATTTCATATATGTAAAAATACTTAGAAAAAATTCTGGATCAACAGTTCTCGATCGATCCTCGACAGATTCTCGATCGTCCTAGAAAAGTTCCGCGAAGCTCGACAGATCCTCGATAGATCCTCGATCGATCGAGAAACTTTCTGTTTGCTCGATAGATTCTCAACAGACTCTCGATCAATCGAGCTTCGCGAATTTTGAATTTTCCAGAATTTTCCAAAAACAGTTTTTCAACGTTTTCATGTACAAAACAACTATCATACAATCATTACGAACATAAATTGATATCTAAACTGAATATCATTGATGTTATAGCCTTAAAGTTCAGTTTAACATACTTAAACTAAAAATTAAACAACATCATAACATCAAAAACAGTTTTCATCAATAACAATGATTTCATCGACCATGCAGTAAACTATTTTCTAACAGCATGAAATCATTGTTACTAATTCCAAAACTCAAAAACATGTTAAACAGATATGTAATGAAGACCGCTCTGATACCAATTGATGGAATCATACAGCGCAGCGGAAGGAAAAATAAATACAATAACAGATCTACTTCATACATAAAGGTTAACATGTACTATTTAAGTTTCAGCATATAAGAACAAGAGAGTGTACCTTGGAGCGGTGAATTTCAAGAACTTGAAAAACAGAAGTACTTGGGAATACTTTCAATCTTCACTCCAATTCCACTAACACCCAAGATGTGTGGTCTCTCAATCAGTTACAAAGGGAAAAATGAAAGTGTGTCTCACACTCTCTCTTTTTCTCTACGATTCTTTTCTTAAAAATCTTTTTTTTTTTTTTTTTAAATTCTGTATGTTTCTCCCTTTGTATCTAACTGATTATCTAATTGGGCCGGCCTTTTGGGCATTTCCAATTGGGCTTAAGTGTGTGGCTTGGAGTGGGACCAAAAGGGACCAATAAGACACTAGCTCCAATGGGCCTTGGGCTTTTCTGTCAACTCTTGACAAGTCCAAAGTTACCATTAACTATATTTAATACCACTATATAAATATAGTTGCACTCTAGGCCTTATTAATAAATTATATCCCAAGACTCTATTATACATGCAACCCCTTCATAAAATATTCATAGTAACACAAAGTCGTTAAAATAGACTGTCACTTTGTTTATTACCACATCTTAATTCCTTGAGTACCCGATTTAATTCTTTAAGTTATTCATCATATATTTATGAAATCCAATTCCATAAATATATACTTTAGTAACTCCTTACTAAAGTGGTTAGGCCCAACTTTCTGAATAACAAACCCATTAAACTTATCTCAAGGGAATATTTTGTATCTCCATTAAGAGACTATGAATTCCATCTTGAGAATATATGTTCCATCAACACTAAATGTGGCTGCTCAACACACTGAGATTTTGACCGTTACTATAGATCTTACTCCTGATATATCAAAGCAACCTACACTTCATGATCAGGTCCATTATTCTCTCAGGATTAAGAGTTCATGCAAATATAAGTCGTAAGTTTATTATTCAATTGACAGTCGTTAGGAGAATAATAAATCTCACACCAGTCCAGTTCAATATGTCTTAACTCTTAAAACATATCAACATATCAACTAGAAATCTCCATTTCCATGATCAAGACAAATTATCTTAGTTGATATGTTATAGTCTTCGCAGATGAAATGCCCAATTTCATCACCGACTACGAACTATAATTCTAAGTTTACAAAGAACTTGTGATTTATATCTTCTTTGACTAAATCACATAAATCACATACTATGCATCTCATGGACTATATGATAATGTCCCAATATTCATGTTACCAATATTTTCAAATAATAATACAACTTTATTAACCAAAACATTAAGTCATACATAATGTCTTACATAATAAAATACATAGCATCATATAATAGGATTTAAGGACACATATCCCAACAGAGTACCCTATGAAAAAACTTACACATGTGGCAATTGAATAAAAATATTGGGCCATGCTTCGCAAGTCAGGGAGAAATATATAAGGCACTAGTGCACTAGAGTGGTCAATCAACCAGCTTTCTCTGATGTTTTCCAAAGCATTTGCATAAATTATCAAGTCTTAAAAAATATTTTCTAGTTACACGATGGGCAATTAACAGGGTCATGGAAACCATACTATTGCAATAGGTTTAATCCAAGGCAGACTAAAAACAATTGAATTATTGTACTAGGTTCAAGGACCAAGTATATCATGATACAAAACAACCTACCTATCCTCCTAAGGTAACGCTTTGCAAACCATATTAACAGGAGCATATGATCTTATATTTAGAGCATAATAGTAGCACCTTTGAGTTTGGCTCCAAAGCAAAGGTGAGGGAAAAATAAGAATATCATTATTTTACAAATGAAAGAGTATAAATGACAACTTTCACTCAACTGTGCATAATAAAACAATTAGGCCCAGTAGTGAAAAGTTTCTTATGCTTTTATACCAAAACAACATCAAAAAGAACATTCAAAACTATACTTATTTTTGATAGATTCTACAGCACCTGAAAATTATGAAAATACCAAAACAAAAACCTCCAAGTTCACTGAAATTTTACAGTGTTTCTTGAGAAATTTTAGTCCTTAAATTGAGAACAACCATAAAACAGTTATGCACTATACAGGTAATATCTATCATAAAATATGTAATTAGCTTTCAGTCCTAGAGGTAAGGCTATCTAGTGTGACTGTGAACTATCATGAAATGTGTAATTATCACTACTAAAAAGAGTTGCACCATCCGTCTATTTGAAATTACAAGCCAACAAAAAAAAAAAAAAGAATAAAACCCAACCCACCCTTTTAAAATTTGAATGTAATTATATGAACAAAGGTGTGGTCTTCTTGTCATTACCCTGGGAACCATTTCTCACGCAAACAAAGTGGATCATGACAAATTCACTTATTTATGAAGAACTTAAATCACTATATTTTTTGACTTTAAAATATAATAAAAGATAAACTCAAAGATGTAACAACGATAATTATTGTGGAGTTTTGCATGCAGGATAAACCTGCTGAAGATATTTAATCAAAAAATGGTTTCAACAAAGGGTTCAGGAATTTTTGTCTCACCATGAGTTCCTAGTACGCAGACTCTGGTGTTATGTACCACCTTATGCTGCGATTGTATCACTTCATGTACTCAATGAGGTACGTATCATCAACGTCCAATAGAGGGGCAGTGCGAACTTCATGCCCTCGGTTGGCCCATTGCTGAATATGGACAGCATGTTTTGCCGCCCAGTCCTTCGCCTATTTACCCTGGAGGGATATTTTGTGAAGGGTAGTCGACGTATCCACAACAAGTGGAACTGGTTGCTTCATCCCAAATTGACGAAAGACCCGCTCGGGATGATGCCCCTCCACTATCCAAAAGTAGATCAATGGCACCTCGGCCTCCAAATATGCTATCCAGCGGTGCAATACGCAAGCAGGGAGCCCAACGTATGCGTGTACGGCTCCCATACATTCTGCATAAGTGGATTATGTTTGTGATAGTGAGACATCATACTAATTTAAGATTATGTTTGTGATATGTAACATGGAAGGCATGGAATTTCTTGCTTCTATTCATACACAAAATCTTCAGGGATTATTAGGCAGAAAGTAAAATAACAGCAACATTGTGTTCAAAATATTAACAAAATTAAGTCAACAAGCAATTAAAACAATGACTAGCATTGATCTGCAGAAAATAGTAAAAGATATAGGTTGACCCAGATCCACATTCCATTTTCAGCCCCATGTTCATATGCATAACATTCAAAGCTAAGCGACACGAACAGATACTAGGGTTTTCAGTTTTTTTTTTTTTTTGGTTGCTTCTGTTATGGTTTTATGGTGAGATATAAGTTTTCTTGTAATTGGTTTAAGTTAGCACTGAACTTTCAATGAGTTGAAACATGATGCAAGAATGAGCTTTTGGTATGAAATTTGCTTTGACAACATCTCTTATACTGAATCTAGCAATGGTGTAATTATGTATTTTACTGACAAGAAGAGTACAAAACTTGAACCTTCTTTTGGATTGGTGGTTGTACTCCAATTTTGTTAACAATTTTACTGAATATTTTGTAAAACAATATATTCTTTTTGGTTAGGAACGCTTAGGGGTTTCAACTTAGAGTAAGTTCAAGAATATGCAAACACAGGAGCCAATGTGGGAAAGACAACATGAACATATGCTAGGTACATCAAACTTTTCCTTCTAATTTCAAAATTTGTTATCTCCGATTTTTTTTTTTTTTTTTTTTTTGGTGCTCCCTATTTTTTTTTTTTTCTAAACTTATTTGTAGGTTTAGAAAATGTCTTCCAGGATTCAATTTCATGAAATTAGTAGTAGGTTATTCTACTAGAGTTCAAATTACCACTAAAAGGTCTCATTGTTTTTAATATACTTGTAGGCTTTTAATTCTAACCTTCACAGTGTGTTCCACTCATAATTTGCATGTTCTAAATTGCAAAGAATCATGAGGTAGTGCAGCATTATGGCTGCATCAATCAAATGTTGCTACTGTAGTTAGTGTTGAAATACTCATTGACATACTAAAATAATTAATTAGTAGTTGGTAGCAAATATTAATGCCCATTGTATTGTACTAGGACTACGTTTGTAAAGTCTTAGGTTTTCTTAAATGATTCACAAGTCACGTTCTATCGTAAATGCCTTACCAGTTTCTGCCATAGTTAATTAGGTGTTTGTTTGGTCTTTCTTTTTTGCTGAATGGATGTTTAGTCAATGAATTATATTTCTTTGGTGTATATCATATAGTTTGTGGTACATGTTATGGATAAAGTTATAGAGATATACAAGAAATACAACAATGTAACTGTTAGAACTTAGAAATACACATTAAAAGTAACAAAGGAGCCCCAACATAGGAAACAAAACACATTTATTCCTACGCAACACAAAACCAAATTATATTGAGTTCAAGCCTGAGACAGAGTTGGTAGTGTATGAAAATTGGGGAAGAAAAAGAGAAGATTTTGTGTGTGATTAGAATAATCTTCTAACTCATATTTAATAGCTTTCTCGTGCATAGCACGGGTTAGGGACTAGTTAATATTAATCTTAAGTATTAAGCTTTTTAACAGAACATATTCAATTCTCTAACTTCACTCAATTCCTTCCCTTTTTTTTTCGTCTATTGTTAATTTGTAATTTAGGGTGCAGGAGTAGAATTCAAAGGCAGTATTCATCAATACAAAACTTGACGTCAATCAGCACCATGATTCAAATTAATCTAACGAAGCATCAATACCAAGCATAGATCCTAAATAAACCAAAAGGCTTCAATAAAAGCATAACCAACCTAGAAAGGAACCAATATTCTTAAATCAACTCATATTCCAAGAATTCAAACAAAAATAAAAATAAAAACTTGGTCATGCAATTGAGGGAAACGAAATTAAAAACCTCAAATTGAGGAAATAAATTAATCGAATACCTGCCATGCTCGTAATGTAGCCAGCGACGTCCGATACACATCAAGGACATGTGTGGCATGCTTTGCGGTCCGCTTTGGCCCGCTCCACCTAGGAAACATGGGGTTTCAACAAATGCTCATTATTGAACTTTACATTTAACAAACTTTGCTTTATATTTCACATCCATATACTAAGCATTGATAAGTTTCTTTTTTTTGTTAGTTTGACATATTTTTAATTATATCAAAGAGTCAAATAAAATCTAATATACTATTGCACATAAATAATTATTCCTAAGAGATACTTAGCTTGACTAACGAGAACTCAATGAACGTACCTAATGGCAAAGGGCCTTGAGTGCACTGGCGGTAGAGGCGGCCTTGTAATAGGGCATATTCGTGGGAACCTTGAATAGGCCCATAGCTGCACCACCAAGAGTGCTCCTCCAATCTGCATTGCATCCTTCTTCAATGCACTACAAAGTTTCCTGTAAAGCCAGGCCAATGCTTCACTACCCCAGTTGTATCATCTTGCATTGCTAATTGGGTTGAGGAACTGCAGAGGCAGGAGTGAGACCCGGTCCACCGACTTGTCTATGAACAACAGGGCCCCTATCCAAATAAGTAGGTAGTAGCGAGCATGTCGCTGCACTACTTCATCATCGGTGTCCGCAGCTAGGGTAACCTCAAACAGTGCATCAAGCCACTTGTATCTTATCCTCGCCCCAACAAGGATACTAGTGTTTATGTTTGGTCTCGAGGGCGGAGGTTCATGGCCCAATAAATCTCGGCACACCTTGTTCCATTTTGGGTTTGTCCTCCTAGTGACAGGCAACCCATCCACCGAAAGTGGTCATCCTCCATATCAGGAACCTTGAATAACCTTGAGTAAACTACTATGCGCTGGTTGAAATGACTCACGTGTTCCACTGGGTCTGTTCGGCCATTATAAATGGTGAAATTTGGTTGTGTGAAACGGCAAGGAAGCTTCCCTTTCTCCATTCTGCGCGTGAAAGGTGATTTGAAAAGTTGGTCTAATGCCTTCCCCATGGCATCACTACCCAAGCCCCTGGAAGGAGATTTCTTGCTCACCCTGCCGTGAAGATCTCCTGTTTCATGCAAGGAGGTTTCACTGGGAGGGGTTTTTGACCTAGGCCTATAACTGCTACTCTGGGAGTCATCAGAGGAAGAGCCAGAAACAGAGGGTGTTCGTTTCCGTTTTGCACGACGTAGCTTCCTCTTCAAGTGGTCAATTTCCCTCTACATGGCTTTGGTACCACCCTCGCGGAGGATTCCTCTTCCACCCTGTGAGTGGTTGCTAGCAGTGCGTCCTGTGTGTACACTGCCTTCTCGATCTTCCATTTGTTCTAAGTGTTGAAAAGGATCCTCATGTTGAGACCCCAAAGATTCTGCATGGTACGGACTTGGACCCGCCATCATGTTATCAGCATCAGACGTCAAAACACAAGATTCCCACAGACGGCGCCAATTGTGTGGACACAATTTGTGCTGGACCTAAGTTCTGCCAAAGGAACCAATCCAAAGGGCCCAAAATAATAAATTTATAGAGAGTGGGCTTCGAATATAGGCCTATGGACGCTGGATTACATGAAGGTTAAGCTAGATCACAGAACACATGCAGAACACTAGTACGTAAGTAAAAACTCTCTTATGTATTGATGCCGAGAACAATCTCTGGTGCTTTTCTTACAATTTTTTCTCTCTCTTTTCAGCCGTTTTTCCTCCCCTTTCTCTCTCTTCTTCCTTCGCATTTTATAAGCATCCCTTCTTCTTCCCCTCTCCTCCATATGTAGGTCAGATGCTTCTTTTAGATACTTGTCCCATCACCCCCTCTCTACCAAAGTCTTTGGCGGTAGGTATAAGACTGAACTCCAACACTCAGGCGTCACTTCTTCATTAATGCGGCCAGAGAGGTAGGTACAGAGCCTTCAATGCGGCGGTAGCAGCTTTATTCTTGATATTTTCTGTCACTTCTTTTTGTTTCCTATCCTTGTTTTCTCAGCCTTTGCGTACAAGGTCTTCAGTATTGATGCCCTCAAACTACGAGATCACTCTTCTCGTCCTTGGCTACATATGGCCGAGGATGTTACCATCCTCGGACATCATGCCTCGGGATGTTCTCTCATGCATGGCTTCTTTCTTCTGTCACGTTACATCACAAGCAAGCCTTCTCATGTCCTCAGACCATCCATGCCGTTAAGTTGGGCTTTCAATCCCGCGAGAGTTCTTAGGCCGGCCCAATACATATCTTAGGCCCGTTGGCCCTACAATAACCCCTCGAGATCCTCATTTCTACTTCTCTGGGAGGAATGAGGATTTCAACACACGCACTCTAGACAATCTACTTCTGACGATTCGTTATGCAAAACACGTTCCCATTAAATGCTGGCAGCTCCTTGTCCCCCACGTTCATGATGGAATCATACGGCGCAGCGGAAGGAATTGTATATAATAAACGGATCTACTTCATACATAAAGGTTAACATGTACTATTTAAGTTTCAGAATATAAGAACAAGATAGTGTACCTTGGAGCGGTGAATTTCAAAACTTGAAGATCAGAATCTCTTGGGAATACTTTCAATCTTCACTCCAATTCCACTAACGCCCAAGATGTGTGGTCTCTCAATCAATTCCAAAGGGAGAATGTCAAAAAGTGTCTAACACTTTTACACCACTTCACAAGAGTGTTTTCTCAAACTCTCTATGAATTCTCTTTTTTTTCTCTACAGCAAAATTCTGTGTGATTCTCCCTTTGTATCTAACTGATTATCTAATTGGGCCGGCCTTTTGGACCTTTCCAATTGGGCTTAAGTGTGTGGCTTGGAGTAGGACCAAAAGGGACCAATAAGACACTAGCTCCAATGGGCCTTGGGCTTTTCTGTCAACTCTTGACAAGTCCAAAGTTACCATTAACTATATTTAATATCACTATATAAATACAGTTGCACTCTAGGCTTTATTAATAAATTATATCCCAAGACTCTATTATACATGCAACCCCTTCATAAAATATTCATAGTAATACAAAGTCGTTAAAATAGACTGTCACTTTGTTTATTACTACATCTTAATTCCTTGAGTACCTGATTTAATTCTTTAAGTTATTCATCATATATTTATGAAATCCAATTCCATAAATATATACTTTAGTAACTCCATACTAAAGTGGTTAGGCCCAACTCTCTGAATAACAAACCCATTAAACTTATCTCAAGGGAATATTTTGTATCTCCGTTAAGAGACTATGAATTCCATCTTGAGAATATATGTTCTATCAACACTAAATGTGGCTGCCCAACATACTGAGATTTTGACCGTTATTATAGATCTCACTCCTGATATATCAAAGTAACCTACACTTCATGATCAGGTCCATTATCCTCTCAGGATTAAGAGTTCATGCAAATATAAGTCGTGAGTTTATTATTCAATTGACAGTCTTTAGGAGAATAATAAATCCCACGCCGGTCCAGTTCAATATGTCTTAACTCTTAAAACATATCAACATATCAACTAGAAATCTTCATTTCCATGATCAAGACAAATCATCTTAGTTGATATGTTATAGTCTTCGCAGATGAAATGCCCAATTTCATCACCGACTACGAACTATAATTCTGAGTTTACAAAGAACTTGTGATTTATATCTTCTGTGACTAAATCACATTAATCACATACTATGCATCTCATGGACTATATGATAATGTCCCAATATTCATGTTACCAATATTTTCAAATAATAATACAACTTTATTAACCAAAACATTAAGTCATACATAATGTCATACATAATAAAATACATAGCATCATACAATAAGATTTAAGGACATATATCCCAACAATCTCCCACTTGGCCTAAAGACTATTGTGCACTAATCTAACTCCCATCTCCTCCAAATGTGACTCGAAAGTCCTTTGAGGCAAGGCTTTGGTGAAGGGATCCGCTAGATTCTTTGCACCATCAATCTTTGCTACAATCACATCTCCACGAGCAACAATGTCTCGAATGATGTGGTACTTTCTTTCTATGTGTTTTCCTTTCTTGTGATTCCTTGGATCCTTGGATTGTGCAACCGCTCCATTATTGTCACAGAACAATGTAATAGGAACTTGCTCAATTCTTATAACACCAAGATCACAAAGGAATTTCTTGAGCCAAACAGCCTCCTTTGCTGCCTCACAAGCAGCAACATATTCGGCTTCCATGGTGGAGTCTGCAATACAAGATTGCTTAACACTACTCCAACTTATGGCTCCATCTCCCAAGGTGAAAACACAACCCGACGTGGATTTTCTGAAATCTAGATCCGACTGAAAATCTGAATCTGTATAGCCAATGGGAATTAAATCCTCACAATGGTAAACAAGCATATAATTTCTCGTTCTTCGTAGATACTTGAGAATATGCTTTACAGCTTGCCAATGTTTAAGTCCTGGATTTGATTGATATCGGCTGACCATGCCAACTGAATAACAAATATCCGGCCTAGTACAAAGCATGGCATACATGAAACTTCCTACAGCAGAAGCATAAGGAACTTGTCTCATCGTATTTTCTTCCTCTTGAGTCTTAGGCCTTTGGTCATCAGACAGAGGAACCCCATGTCTAAAAGGAAGTAATCCTTTCTTGGAGTTTTGCATGCTAAATCGTTCTAGAACCTTATCTATATATCCAGCTTGTGACAAACCTAACATCCTATTCTTTCGATCTCGCCAAAGCTTGATCCCTAGAATATAGTTAGCTTCGCCCAAGTCCTTCATATTAAATTGGCATGACAACCAAACTTTAACCGATGACATTACTCCTACATCGTTTCCAATGAGGAGAATGTCATCAACATAAAGCACTAGGAACATTACTACTTTGTCTTGATGTCTCTTATACACACATGGTTCATCAAGATTTTGCTCAAAACCAAAAGATTTGATTGCTTGATCAAATCTGATGTTCCATGACCTAGATGCTTGCTTAAGTCCATAAATGGACCTTTTCAACTTGCATACCATATGCTCTTGATTCTTTGCTATGAAACCTTTTGGTTGCAACATATAGATTTCTTCTTCAAGATTGCCATTAAGAAATGCAGTCTTGACATCCATTTGCCAAATCTCGTAATCATAATGAGCAGCAATGGATAAGAGAATTCTGATAGATTTAAGCAAGGCTACTGGCGAAAAGGTTTTATCATAATCGATGTCTTCTTTTTGTGTATACCCTTTAGCCATTAGCCTTGCTTTAAAGGTTTCAACCTTTCCATCTATCCCTCTCTTCCTCTTGTAAACCCATTTGCAACCAACAGGTTTAATGCCGTTAGGCGCCTCTACAAGACTCCAAACTTGATTGGAATACAAGGAATTTAATTCAGATTTCATAGCTTGGACCCAATGATGTGCATCCATATCATTTATTGCCTCCTCATAAGTGTAGGGATCCGATTCAGCCTCTCCTGAGATAGCCTCATAAGTTTCTCCTAAACCTATAAATCTCACAGGAGGCCGAACAATTCTCCCACTACGACGAGGCACTTGTGTACTAGACATTTCATGAGTAGTATCTTGTGGTGTATCTAATACAACTACTTTTTCCTTAGCTTTATCCAATGGTTGTTGATTTACAGACTCATTCAATTCAGCCAATACAACTCTACTTCTAGGAGTAAAATTATTCATATAGTCATTTTCCAAAAATTTAGCATTTGTACTAACAAAAACTTTGTTATCATTTCGACTATAGAATAAATAACCCCTAGTTTCTTTTGGATAACCAACTAGCAAACATACTTCCGATTTTGGTTCCAACTTATCAGGCTTCCCCTTTAGCACATGTGCTGGACAACCCCAAATATGGAGATACCTCATACTAGGTTTACGCCCACTCCACAATTCCATGGGTGTTTTGGGGACAGATTTTGATGGAACTAAATTCAAAAGATGTATTGCTGTATCTAAGGCATATCCCCAAAAAGAAATTGGCAAAGTTGAATAACTCATCATGGACCTAACCATTTCCAAAAGAGTCCTATTCCTTCTCTCCGCTACACCATTTTGTTGAGGTGTTCCAGGTGCAGTCAATTGGGGTATAATCCCATTTTGAATTAGGTAATCCTTGAAATTCCCAAGAAGGTATTCACCACCTCGATCAGATCGAATGGCTTTTATGCGTTTGCCTAATTGATTCTCAACTTCAGCCCTAAACTCTTTGAACTTGTCAAAGGCTTCGGACTTCCGTCTCATTAGGTACACATAACCATATCTTGAGTAATCATCCATAAAAGTGATGAAATACTCATAACCTCCTTTTGCTTGGGTTGACATGGGACCACATACATCCGTATGGACTAATTCAAGCAACTCTTGCGCTCTTCTACCTTTTGCATTAAAAGGTCGCTTGGTCATTTTACCTTCCAAACAAGATTCACAAACTAGAAATTCATCAAAGTCCATGGGCTCTAAGAGTCCATCTTTGATCAGCCTTTGAATTCTGTTTGAATTAATATGACCTAAACGCAAGTGCCAAAGATATGCATCATTTGAAGGAAATTTTCTCTTTAATGATTTTACATGTGAGTTAGTATCTAATTCAGAATTATGTAGTTCATGCTTAATAGGAGTTAAAATATAAAGACCATCCACAATATTTCCAAAACAGATAAACATTTTATCCTTCTTTATTACAACATTGTCTTTTAGGATAACACAATATCCTTGTTTACCCAAATAAGTTGCAGAAATTAAATTCCTACGTACATTAGGTACAAACAGACAGTCTTGCAATATTAAAACCCTAGACTCAAAGCACAAATGAACACCACCAACAGCTACAACCGGAATTCTGCTCCCATCAGCCAAAGTTAGAAACAATTTCCCTTCACTCAGTTTTCTGGTCTCCTGAAACCCCTGCAAAGAATTGCAGATATGATTAGTACAACCTGAATCCACACACCAGGAATCAGTGGGATTCTGTACCAAACATATTTCAAGAAGAAAGGAAGTTTCCATACCCTTGTTCTTGGCAGCTTTAAACTTTGGACAATTCCTCTTCCAATTTTCTTTCTCACCACAATGGAAACACTTTCCTTTGAGCTTCTTTCCTTTATCGGCAACCCCTAAGGCAATTTGCTTACCCACTTTCTTAGTGAAGTCCTTCTTCTTCTTCTTACCCTTGCCTTTCGACTTAGGTTGTGAAGTAGAAGCTTCACCAACATTGGCTTCAACACTAGAAGTACCTAGGATGCCTTCCGCCGCCACTAACTCATTCATTAATTTAGACAAAGAATAAACCTTTTTGTTCATATTATAATTTAGTCTGAATTCCTTGAATGATTCCGGTAGTGACTGGAGTATCATATCCACTTGGGATTCTCCATCAATGTCGGCACCTAAAACTTCCAATGTATTCAGATTAGAGATCATTGTAAGACAATGCTCTCTTACTGAACTACCTTCAGCCATCTTGGTATTATAAATTTGCCTCATGGTTTCTTGCCTTGCTGAACGGCCTTGCTCACTAAACATCTCCTTCAGACTTAGCATAATGTCTGAAGCTAGTTCTACATCCTACATTTGATACTGTAGAACATTTGAGATGGACGCTAGGATATAGCACTTGGTCATTTCATTAGATTTCTGCCAACAATCATATCGTTGTTTTTCCTTAAGAGGAGCATCTAATGAAGGAAAGCTAGGACATTGTTGAGTAAGCACATATTTGTGCTCTTCAGCAGTTAAAACAATGTCCAAGTTTCTTTTCCAGTCAACATAGTTGGATCCAGTCAGTTTGTTTTGATTAAGAATAGAAACAAGTGGGCTAAAAGATACCATGTTCAAATCTGAAAATAATAAACATGAATATTATAAGTAAATTGGACATTATCTATTTAGCATATAAGCATATAATATGGAACCTTAATAAAACCATAAAATAACATATGCAACGACAACCCAATCCCATGTTTAAAATTCCTTGGAAGCAAGTAAATTATAAACACTATGATTGATTGAGAACTATTCTCATTATTAGTGCTATTATGATAACTCTTATCAAACACTGATAACATGCCATTTCTACTTTAGCCTCTAAGTAATAATGACATAGCTCCGAAGGAAGATTAACATTAAACTTAGTCTAGTGTACACCATTGACTGAATTCTATGTGAGTCATAAAGTAACTCCACGAAAGCGTGGTCGTTCTTTATCTAAAAAACACATATAATTCATCATAAAGAAGTTTAACCTGTAGTACCGTGAATTAAACACCTTCCGAAGGGAGTAAGGCATATACGCTAAAGCGAGGTGCTTAATCACACTACAATAAACCGACAATGGAGGCCGTGAGATCTAACCCTTGTATCTCTCTCCCACTAGATGTTTTAAAATAAAGGTTTTTAGATATAAAACATGCATAATATTATTACACATAGCCTTGCTATTTCATATATGTAAAAACACTTAGAAAAAATTCTGGATAAACAATCCTCGATCGATCCTCGACAGATTCTCGATCGATCTAGATAAGTTCCGCGAAGCTCGACAAATCCTCGATAGATCCTCGATCGATCGAGAAACTTTCTGTCTGCTCGATAGATTCTCGACAGATTCTCGATCGATCGAGCTTCGCGAATTTTGAATTTTTCAGAATTTTCCAAAAACAGTTTTTCAACGTTTTCATGTACAAAACAACTATCATACAATCATTATGAACATAAATTGATATCTAAACTGAATATCATTGATGTTATAGCCTTAAAGTTTAGTTTAACATACTTAAACTAAAAATTAAACAACATCATAACATCAAAAACAGTTTTCATCAAGAACAATGATTTCAACAACCATGCAGAAAACTTTTTTCTAACAACATGAAATCATTGTTACTAAATCCAAAACTCAAAAACATGTTAACAGATATGTAATAAAGACCGCTCTGATACCAATTTGATGGAATCATACAGCGCAGCGGAAGGAAATGTATATAAAGAAACAGATCTACTTCATACATAAAGGTTAACATGTACTATTTAAGTTTCAGAATATAAGAACAAGAGAGTGTACCTTAGAGCGGTGAATTTCAAAACTTAAAGAACAGAATCTCTTGGGAATACTTTCAATCTTCACTCCAATTCCACTAACGCCCAAGATGTGTGGTCTCTCAATCAGTTGCAAAGGGAGAATGTCAAAAAGTGTCTAACACTTTTACACCACTTCACAAGAGTGTTTTCTCAAACTCTCTATGAATTCTCTTTTTTTTCTCTACAGCAAAATTCTGTGTGATTCTCCCTTTGTATCTAACTGATTATCTAATTGGGCTGGCCTTTTGGGCCTTTCCAATTGGGCTTAAGTGTGTGGCTTGGAGTGGGACCAAAAGGGACCAATAAGACACTAGCTCCAATGGGCCTTGGGCTTTTCTGTCAACTCTTGACAAGTCCAAAGTTACCATTAACTATATTTAATACCACTATATAAATATAGTTGCACTCTAGGCCTTATTAATTAATTATATCCCAAGACTTTATTATACATACAACCCCTTCATAAAATATTCATAGTAACACAAAGTCATGAAAAGAGACTGCTACTTTGTTTATTACTACATCTTAATTCCTTGAGTACCCGGTTTAATTCTTTAAGTTATTCATCATATATTTATGAAATCCAATTCCATAAATATATACTTTAGTAACTCCTTACTAAAGTGATTAGGCCCAACTCTCTGAATAACAAACCCATTAAACTTATCTCAATGGAATATTTTGTATCTCCGTTAAGAGACTATGAATTCCATCTTGAGAATATATGTTCCATCAACACTAAATGTGGCTGCCCAACATACTGAGATTTTGACCGTTACTATAAATCTCACTCCTGATATATCAAAGCAACCTACACTTCATGATCAAGTCCATTATCCTCTCAGGATTAAGAGTTCATGCAAATATAAGTCGTGAGTTTATTATTCAATTGATAGTCTTTAGGAGAATAATAAATCTCACGCCGATCCAGTTCAATATGTCTTAACTCTTAAAACATATCAACATATCAACTAGAAATCTCCATTTCCATGATCAAGACAAATCATCTTAGTTGATATGTTATAGTCTTCGCAGATGAAATGCCTAATTTCATCACCGACTACGAACTATAATTCTGAGTTTACAAAGAACTTGTGATTTATATCTTCTGTGACTAAATCATATAAATCACATACTATGCATCTCATGGACTATATGATAATGTCCCAATATTCATGTTACCAATATTTTCAAATAATAATACAACTTTATTAACCAAAACATTAAGTCATACATAATGTCATACATAATAATATACATAGCATCATACAATAGGATTTAAGGACATATATCCCAACAGTTCAACCGCGCGATGTCCATCCAACGGATGAGCACTGTGTAGGGACATAGGCAGGAGATTTCCCGCTTTATGACTTTCTGCGATATAAATACTGTCAGTTTAAAAGTTCTTTGTTCACTTCAGAGCTTGTACAACGAACCTAGCCACTCCCGCAATCTACACGCATATTTACACCTTCCCAAATCTAATCCAAGGTGACCCTATTACTCTAAAGTAAGTTTTTCCAAATTTCTGCTTTCATTATTGCTACTCTTTCTTTCTTGTTATTCTTAATTTCTTTGTCCTCAGCCATCTAAATTTCTCAACCCCCTCACAATATTTTCCCTTTCCTCTTAGAAAATGGGTAGGTTCGCACCCCTAGTAGATAGTCCTGAAAAAATAGAAGAGTCTAAGGCTAGGTATGGAATCCCACCGGGAGTGTCCATTAAATATTACGAGGAGGGAGGGTGGCATACTGAGAGAGATACTGGTGAGGTAGCGATTCCCATGATAGCCTTCATAGAGGAGGGAATGAGAATCCCTATGAGACCGATCACTAGGGATTATCTCAGAGTGGTTAGGTTATCCCCTACCTAATGCGCCCCAAACATGTTCAAGATTTTAGATGTTGTAGACGCCCTAAATGAAAAAATGGGGTTAGGACTCACCCATCACGATGTGCACTGGGTTTACAATCTCCACAACCTAAAGGGGTAAGGGTATTATTTGAAGTCTAGATGTGCCGAGTTTAGATTGATTCAATGCCTCCCTCACTCCAATAAAGGGTTAAATAAGGATTTCTTAGTAGTATCCGAGGACTGGCACGACGGTCTCCCCTATCTGACGAGGGAAGGGGAACCAGGTGAACACCGGCACGGCATTAGCTCCAATTTTCTTTATTGTTTTGTTATTGTCATGTTTTTCTTTGCTTTGACCTTACCATCTCTTTAAATAATTGTGTAGATCACCGTGCGCTTACTCGTCACGCTCATCTCGTTGACTTTGCCCACTTAGAGAAAATTTTGAAAGCCGAGGTGTTTGCCCATTCAGACGGTCAGCTTCGAGCAGCTTAGTTAATTCTTGGCTATGATCCGATTTCAACAGCCTTCCAAGCGCCGAAGTGTGTGATTAAGGTGAGAGATCTTCGGCTGTCTCAGATCAGTGTCACGGTTGAAGGTTTTCTGCTTCTAGAGGGTGCACCCATTCCCTAGGGCACACTTATCACCGAGCCAGTACGACTCGTACCAGAGGGCATTCCCATCACCATTTCCTCGGCATGACCCGTACTGGACGAAGGCTCTTCTTCTCAGCCACTTGTGAAGGAAGAAGAGGAAGTTATCGAAGTTTCAGATTCTAAAGGAGAATTCGAAGTTTTTGATCGGATTGCATCACCTAAAGATCCACCTGCTATCCTCGGCACCCCTTCGCTGACCTCCTAGGACACCGACCAATAACTTGAGATCATGGGTATCCAACGTAAGTCAAAACCAAGCCTTAAGGACGTGTCGGAGGCTCAGGTAGGAGCCCAGGATCCTCCTAAAGCACCCCAGACAAGGGCCAAAGATAAGGGCACCGAGAAAGTCCCTCCACTTAAAATTTCTCTCCCTCCCTCAACTCAATCCCAACATGTTGACCCTGCTGACCACAAAAGAAAAAGGGACCATCAAAGAGGGAAGGATGCAGTTGAGGGAGGAAAAGATCTTCCTGCCAAGGACACTGAGCATGAAAAGGGGGAAAACAAGCTCGCGTTGGACAGACAAGGTCGGACAGGAGAACCGAGCCTCCAGCAACTTTGCATGCACCCATCTGGGCCCCCCAGATGACCGTAGATGATCAGGCAATTACTGCTGATGCATCTATTAGGAACATGAATGAGGGAACGACAGCGTGCATAGCAGATGCCCTAGAGCAAGCTATGTTGCTACCCGAGGACATGTGTGAGCTGAAGAGGATGAGAGACCAGAATGTCTTCATGGCATTAAAGAAAGAGCTCGCTATGGTAAGGACATCCTTTTTTTCTATTTTTTACTAAAAATTTTGAAACTTGCATTATTAACTTATCATATTGTACTTGTAGGCCATTCAATCCACTCACAAGGCAGAGGAGATAGCTGCCAATTCCTACAAGTCCCTTAGAGCCGGGGAGATAAGGCTAGACAACACCCAAAGGATCCTTGAACTTAAGGAGAAAAAATTATAAAAAGCCACTGCCAGTCTGACTAAGGCAGAAAGTGAGAGATCTGGCTTGGAGGCCCAGCTGAAGACCACTGAGAGGCAGGCCGAGGATCAAAGGCTGCAACTTAGGCACGCCGACAAGAACTTCGATGTGGCAAAGAAGCTGATCGAAGGCCTCAAGCTCAATATGAAGAGGTCTGAGAAGGCTAGGCAGGAAGCCATCAAGGCTAAAGAGGAGGCCATCACTAAGGCACGGGAGGCTGAAGAAGCTGTTGACCAAGCTGAACAGAGCGGCTACGAGGTAGGGGTGGCAGAGACCATTGAAACCTTTAAGGCTCAACTGCCGGAGGTGTGTAGGGATTACTGCCTTCAAGTATGGAAGGAAGCACTATCCCAAGCCAGGGTTGATGCTTCCTCTCCCCTCTGGAAGGCAGAAAATGCCTATGTACCCCTAGCCATCCGAGCCTCCGATTCTATTTAGGCTGAGGATGATACTGGCTCCTCCACAGCAGAAGTGCATCCAGAAGAATCTGCTGCTGGCATCGTTGCTCCTGAGCACTCACTTCCAACACAAGGTGAAGGGGCACAACCTGAAGATGCCCAGCTTCATGCTGAACCTGAGACTTTAGAGATTGTGTTGGCGACTCTGCCCATAGTGCCCCGGGGGGGTTCCAAAGGCAATGAGATAGCTAAAGGATCCTCGATTCCAACAGTGGCTCCCACTGATACCAAAGATCAAGTCCAACCAAAGCATTAATGGTTCATCCTTCCGTCATTGCAGTTTTCTCCCTTTTTTATTTTTTGTTTTAGTTAGTTAGTTTTAGTTTTTAATTTCTTAGTTTTTTTTTTTTTTTTACTTGCTTTCCCTTTCTTGTAACTCACCGTTTTGGTTGCGAATGTACTTACAAAGATTTTAATTAATGAGAAGAACTTCCAACTTGAGTCGCTATTTTGTGCTATACTTGTTATTAGCAGATCCTTTTATCATTATTTGTATAGTATGACAAAATAACAGCTTAAATTCGTTGTGTTCGTTGATAGTTCCATACCCATAACTAAGTAAGGATAACAAAAATTTGTGAAATTTCTACACTTGCAAATGCTTTAAGTGATGCCCACAAATTTCTACTCAATTCTGGTGACGAATAAAACACCCAAAAGCAAAACATTCGTGTAAAACCAACTCAGCTAGAACTTATTCAAGTATTATCATCATTGTAGCACGTAAAAGATCTTAGGGTAAGGAACATTAAGTTCCCTGAAATGATTTGTATTCGAACTAAGGGCAATTCAAATGCTATATTTGACAACTTAATGAAAAAACAAAATGGCATAAAGCTCACAATTTAAGGGACCCCTTGTGATCACGTACCTGTCGTGTGCTTGGTAAGATATCTGCTTCCATAGAATATGTGGTCTAAGGAGTCTACCTAACCCAATATCTGCTTACTACTTAGTATTGGGACGTCAATTTCCCCAAGGTAGATGACCCGAGGATCAGGCATAACCCTGCTTTTTGCCTAACGATTTGTATTAGCACGTTAATTTTCCCAATCAAAGGATTCGAGGATCCGACGTAACCCTAGTTCTTATATGTCATTTTTCCCAAGGCAGAGGATCCGAGGATCCGACATAACCCTGGTTCTTACATGTGAAATTTCCCAAGGCAGAGGATCCGAGGATTCGAAGTAACCCTGGTTCTTATATGTCAATTTTCCCAAGGCAGAGGATCCGAGGATCTGACGTAACCTCGGTTCTTATATGTCAATTTTATCAAGGCAGAGGATCCAAGGATCCGACGTAACCCTGGTTCTTTCATGTTAAATTTTCCAAAGCAGAGGATCCGAGGATCCGACGTAACCCTGGTTCTTACATGTGAAATTTCCCAAGGCAGAGGATCCGACGTAACCCTGGTTGTTATATGTCAATTTTCCCAAGGTAGAGGATCCGAGGATCCAACGTAACGCTGGTTTTTTCATGTTAAATTTTCCAAAGCAGAGGATCCGAGGACCCGACGTAACCTTGGTTCTTACATGTGAAATTTCCCAAGGCAGAGGATCCGAGGATCCGACGTAACCCTGGTTTTTATATGTCAATTTTTCCAAGGCAGAGGATCCAAGGATCCAACGTAACCCTGGTTCTTATTAACAATGGATATTGGTTTTTTTTTTTTTTAAACATAATATTTAGTATGGCATAATAGCAATAGAACTAAAGTGGCAGAAGTGCCTTTCATTAATAATAATATCGTCGCAAATTACTTACATTCCAGGAATGTGGCACAACCTTTTCATCTAGATCTACAAGATAATAAGCCCCTATGCCAGCTACTGAAGTGATGCGATACAGTCCTTCCCAGTTAGGTCCCAATTTTCCCCATGCTGGATTATTGGTCATACCCAGGACTTTCTTCAATACTAAATCTCCAGGAGCAAGTGGCCTTGACTTCACGTGTGAGTCGTAACCCTGCTTCAGTTTTTGCTGGTAATAAGCCAATTGGACCATAGCACTCTCCCTCCGTTCTTCGACTAGATCTAGGCTCCTTTCTAGTAACCTGTCATTATTGTCGGAAGTGAAGGAACTTGTTCTTATCGTCGGGAATCCAGCTTCTAAAGGAATCACAGCCTCAGCGCCATAAGTCATCGAGAAAGGTGTTTCTCCCATGGATCTTCGTGGCGTGGTTCGATACATCCACAGAACATGAGGCAATTCCTCCACCCATCTACCTTTGGCGTCATCTAGCCTTTTCTTGAGCCCATTAACAATGACTTTGTTGACCGCCTCGGCCTGCCCATTTCTTTGCAAATATGCTGGAGTAGAATACCTGTTGGTTATGCCGAGGTCGCAGCAATATCGTCTGAAAGCTTTACTATCAAATTGTAAACCATTATCCGATATGAGAGTACGAGGGACTCCAAATCGGGTGACAATATTTTTCCAAATGAACTTTTTCACATCAACATCTCTAATATTGGATAGCAGCTCAGCCTCTACCCACTTAGTAAAATAATCTGTACCTACAATCAACCATCTCCTATTCCCGGGCGCTTTTGGAAAAGGTCCTACAATATCTAAGCCCTATTGCGCGAAGGGCCAAGGACTTGTCAAAGGATTTAACTCCCCTCCAGGCTTGTGGATGTTGGGTGCAAAACTTTGGCATTGATCGCATTTCTTCGCATAGTCTTGAGCTTCTCGTTGCATATTCGGCCACCAATACCCTTGTGTTAGAGCTCTATGAGCTAAAGATCTCCCTCCTGTGTGACTTCCACATATCCCTTCATGCAGTTACTCTAAAAGCAGCTATGTTGCTTCTAGGTGCACGTATAGCAAGTACGGCCCAGAAAAAGATCGTTTATACAGTTTTTGGTCCTCGGACAACCAAAACTGAGATGCCTTTCAACGCACCTTATTCGCCTCAACTTTTTCCTCTAGCAGGATATCATCCTTAAGGAAAGACACGATGGGGTCCATCCAACTGGACCCCACTCTGATCTGGTGAACCTGGATAATACTTCCTATGGTTCTAGTGGGCTTACATAGGTCTTCGACAAGAATGATCCGAGGTAGACCTTGTCCCGAGGACGTGGCGAGAGTTGCCAATGAGTCAGCATGTGTATTGTTACTTCTAGGAATATGCAACAAAGTAAGGGATTCGAGTTTGGACTGTAAAAGCCTAACTTGAGTTAGGTATTCTTGCATTCTCGGATCTCTAGCTTCCACCTTTCCCTCTACTTGGCCTACAACTAGTTGCGAGTCCGAGAACATTTGCACCACATTTCCACCCATTTTTTGTACCATATCCAATCCTTTTATTAAAGCCTCATACTCGGCTTCATTGTTGGTGGTTGAAAATCCTAATCTCAGGGACTTTTCCAGCGTAAGCCCTTCGGGGGTCATGATTACCAACCCCACCCCAGATCCCTTATGATTTGCAACCCCATCAATGTAAACAGTCCACACTGAAGGTTCTTTGCATGTAATTACACCAACTGATTTTTCATCAATGTCCATGCCCTTAGCATTATCTTCTATTGTGGGCTCAGCAAATTCCGTGACTAGATCAGCTAATACTTGGCCCTTGACTGAGGTGTGGGGCATATACTTGATGTCAAAAGCACCCAAGATGGTTCCCCACGTAGCAATCCTACTTGTATAATCTACACTTCGAAGTACAGTTTTAAGGGGAAGCTGAGTCAGGACCACCACCGTATGAGATTGGAAATAATGGGGGAGCTTACGTGTACCATGCACTACAGCCAGGATTGCCTTTTCTAATGGTGGATAACGCACCTCGGCTTCATGTAAGGACTTACTCACATAATAAACCGATTTTTGCACATTTCCGTCGACCCTTATCAGCACCAAACTAATAGCGTGGCTCGCCAAGGCTATACACAAATAGAATTTCATCAATTTCGGGCCTAGACATGATAGGAGGACATGAAAGGTATTCCTTAAGCTGCTGAAAAGCGACTGCACATTCCTCAGACCACTCAAATCCCTTCCATTTATTCAACAACTGGAAAAAAGGCCTACACTAATCTGCAGATCATGAAATAAATCTGTTGAGGGCAGCAGTCATTCCAGTCAGTCTTTGTACTTCCTTTGGATTCCGAGGTGACTGTAAGCTGTTGATTGCCTTAACTCAGGTGGCATTGACTTTGGTTCCCCTATGGATCACCATATAGCCTAAGAACTTACCAGATCCTACTCCGAAAGAACATTTGGATGCATTAAGACGTAACTTATGTTTCCTTAGTGTTTGAAAGGTGTTATCCAAGTCTGGAATATGAGCCAAGGTCTCTTTACTCTTGACCACCATATTGTCCACGTACACCTCAATTGTCTTTCCCAGTTGGGGTTCGAACATCCTCGTCATCATTCTCTGGTAAGTAGCCCCAGCATTCTTTAGGCTGAAAGGCATCACCTTGTAGTGGTAGTTTCCTGTAGGGGTAACGAAGGCTGTTTTTTCCTAGTCCTCCAATGCAAAAGGGATTTGATGGTAACCTTGGAAAGCATCTAAAAAACTCATCCGAGGATGCCCTACAGTAGCATCCACCAACTGGTCTATACGGGGCATTGGGAATGAGTCTTTGGGACAAGCCTTATTCAAGTCTGTGAAATCCACACATACTCTCCACTTCCCATTCTTCTTCTTCACTACCACTGTATGCGCCAACCACTCTGGATAGAACACCTCCTTGATAGCACCTGCCTTTTTGAGCTTCAGTACCTCTTCCTTAACAGCATCGGCGTACTCCTAGGACGAGCGCCGAGGTGGTTGTCTCTTCGGCACTGCCGTTGGATTTACATTTAAGTGATGACAGATGAAATTTAGGTCAACCCCTAGAGCTCCATAAGCGTCCCATGCAAATACATCGATGTTCCGTTTTAAAAACGTGACCAGTTCCTCTTTTTCTTGGAGTGGCAATTGACTTCCTACTTGGAAGAACTTCTCCATATCATGAGCAATAAGCACCTTCTCCAAATCTTCGCACCCAGGCTCCTCGACCTCAGCCATGTTTGGCTTGGCCGAGGACGTTAACTACTACATACTTCTTCTAGTTGAGGCCTGGGACTCCTACTTGGCTTGATGCGTAATAGCTGCTGTTATGCAATTTCTTGCCATGGACTGGCTGCCAACTATCTCTTCAATTGAATCTCCATATGGGAACTTCACCTTAACATGTATGGTTAAGGAAACAGCACTTAAGGCATGCAACCACGGCCTTGCCACTATAGCCGTGTAAGGGGAGTACGCATCCACTACAATGAAATCTACATCCACTACCATTGGTCCTGACTGTACAAGCAACTGAATCTGCCCTTTTGGAACAACAGCTCTCCCTTCGAAACTTATCAACTGTGAGTCGTAAACCGTAAGATCTTCAAGTTTCAAATTAAGCCCCCTAAACAAGTCCGGGTACATAATATCAGCCCCACTCCCTTGATCTACCTGATGGAATCATACAGCGCAGCGGAAGGAAAAACTAATGCGTAAACGGATCTACTTCATACATAAAAGTTAACATGTACTATTTAAGTTTCAGAAAATATGAACAAGAGAGTGTACCTTGGAGCGGTGAATTTTAAAACTTGAAGATGAGAAGCTCTTGGGAATACTTTCAATCTTCACTCCAATTCCACTAACGCCCAAGATGTGTGGTCTCTCAATCAGTTCCAAAGGGAGAATGAAAGTGTTTCTCACACTCTCTCTTTTTTCTCTATGAAATCTCTACTGAAAAATTCTGTGTGTTTCTCCCTTTGTATCTAACTGATTATCTAATTGGGCTGGCCTTTTGGGCCTTTCCAATTGGGCTTAAGTGTGTGGCCTGGAGTGGGACCAAAAGGGACCAATAAGACACTAGCTCCAATGGGCCTTGGGCTTTTCTGTCAACTCTTGACAAGTCCAAAGTTACCATTAACTATATTTAATACCACTATATAAATATAGTTGCACTCTAGGCCTTATTAATTAATTATATCCCAAGACTTTATTATACATGCAACCCCTTCATAAAATATTCGTAGTAATACAAAGTCATAAATATAGACTGCCACTTTGTAAATTACTACATCTTATCCTTGAGTACCCGATTTAATCCTTTAAAGTTATTCATCATATATTTATGAAATCCAATTCCATAAATATATACTTTAGTAATACCTTACTAAAGTGGTTAGGCCCAACTCTCTGAATAACAAACCCATTAAACTTATCTCAAGGGAATATTTTATATCTCCGTTAAGAGACTATGAATTCCATCTTGAGAATATATGTTCCATCAACACTAAATGTGGCTGCCCAACATGCTGAGATTTTGACCGTTACTATAGATCTCACTCCTGATATATCAAATCAACCTACACTTCATGATCAAGTCCATTATTCTCACAGGATTAAGAGTTCATGCAAATATAAGTCGTGAGTTTATTATTCAATTGACAGTCGTTAGGAGAATAATAAATCTCACGCCGGTCCAGTTCAGTATGTCTTAACTCTTAAAACATATCAACATATCAACTAGAAATCTCCATTTCCATGATCAAGACAAATCATCTTAGTTGATATGTTATAGTCTTCGCAGATGAAATGCCCAATTTCATCACCGACTACGAACTATAATTCTGAGTTTACAAAGAACTTGTGATTTATATCTTCTGTGACTAAATCACATAAATCACATACTATGCATCTCATGGACTATATGATAATGTCCCAATATTCATGTTACCAATATTTTCAAATAATAATACAACTTTATTAACCAAAACATTAAGTCATACATAATGTCTAACATAATAAAATACATAATATCATACTATAGTATTTAAGGACACATATCCCAACAATCTCCCACTTGGCCTAAAGACTATTGTGCACTAATCTAACTCCCATCTCCTCCAAATGTGACTCGAAAGTCCTTTGAGGCAAGGCTTTGGTGAAGGGATCCGCTAGATTCTTTGCACCATCAATATTTGCTACAATCACATCTCCACGAGCAACAATGTCTCGAATGATGTGATACTTTCTTTCTATGTGTTTTCCTTTCTTGTGATTCCTTGGATCCTTGGATTGTGCAACCGCTCCACTATTGTCACAGAACAATGTAATAGGAACTTGCTCAATTCTTATCACACCAAGATCACAAAGGAATTTCTTGAGCCAAACAGCCTCCTTTGCTGCCTCACAAGCAGCAACATATTCGGCTTCCATGGTGGAGTCCGCAATACAAGATTGCTTAACACTACTCCAACTTATGGCTCCACCTCCCAAGGTGAAAACACAACCCGACGTGGATTTTCTGAAATCTAGATCCGACTGAAAATTTGAATCTGTATAGCCAATAGGAATCAAATCCTCACAAAGGTAAACAAGCATATAATTTCTCGTTCTGCGTAGATACTTGAGAATATGCTTTACAGCTTGACAATGTTTAAGTCCTGGATTTGATTGATATCGTGACCATGCCAACTGAATAACAAATATCCGGTCTAGTACAAAGCATGGCATACATGAGACTTCCCACTGCAGAAGCATAAGGAACTTGTCTCATCGTATTTTCTTCCTCTTGAGTCTTAGGCCTTTGGTCATCAGACAGAGGAACCCCATGTCTAAAAGGAAGTAATCCTTTCTTGGAGTTTTGCATGCTAAACCTTTCTAGAACCTTATCTATATATCCAGCTTGTGACAAACCTAACATCCTATTCTTTCGATCTCGCCAAAGCTTGATTCCTAGAATATAGTTAGCTACACCCAAGTCCTTCATATCAAATTGGCTTGACAACCAAACTTTAACCGATGACATTACTCCTACATCATTTCCAATGAGTAGAATGTCATCAACATAAAGCACTAGGAATATTACTACTTTGTCTTGATGTCTCTTGTAAACACATGGTTCATCAAGATTTTGCTCAAAACCAAATGATTTGATTGCTTGATCAAATCTGATGTTCCATGACCTAGATGCTTGCTTAAGTCCATAAATGGACATTTTCAACTTGCATACCATATGCTCTTGGTTCTTTGCTATGAAACCTTCTGGTTGCAACATATAGATTTCTTCTTCAAGATTGCCATTTAGAAAAGCAATCTTGACATCCATTTGCCAAATCTCATAATCATAATGAGCAGCAATGGATAAGAGAATTCTGATAGATTTAAGCATGGCTACTGGTGAAAAGGTTTCATCATAATCGATGCCTTCTTTTTGTGTATACCCTTTAGCCACTAGCCTTGCTTTAAAGGTTTCAACCTTTCCATCTATCCCTCTCTTCCTCTTGTAAACCCATTTACAACCAACAGGTTTAATGCCGTTAGGCGCTTCTACAAGACTCCAAACTTGATTGGAATACATAGAATCTAATTCAGATTTCATAGCTTGGATCCAATGATGTGCATCTATATCATTCATTGCCTCCTCATAAGTGTAGGGATCCGATTCAGCCTCTTCTGAGATAGCCTCATAAGTTTCTCCTAAACCTATAAATCTCACAGGAGGCCGAACAATTCTCCCACTACGACGAGGCACTTGTGTACTAGACATTTCATGAGTAGTATCTTGTGGTGTATCTAATACATCCACTTTTTCCTTAGTTTTATCCAATGGTTGTTGATTTACAGGCTCATTCATTTCAGCCAATACAACTCTACTTCTAGGAGTAAAATTATTCATATAGTCATTTTCCAAAAATTTAGCATTTGTACTAACAAAAACTTTGTTATCATTTCGACAATAGAATAAATAACCCCTAGTTTCTTTTGGATAACCTACAAGCAAACACATTTCCGATTTTGGTTCCAACTTATCAGACTTTCCCTTTAGCACATGTGCTGGACAACCCCAAATGTGGAGATACCTCATACTAGGCTTACGCCCACTCCACAATTCCATGGGTGTTTTGGGGACAGATTTTGATGGAACTAAATTCAAAAGATGTATTGCTGTATCTAAGGCATATCCCCAAAAAGAAATTGGTAAAGTTGAATAACTCATCATAGACCTAACCATTTCCAAAAGAGTCCTATTCCTTCTTTCCGCTACACCATTTTGTTGAGGTGTTCCAGGTGCAGTCAATTGGGATATAATCCCATTTTGAATTAGGTAATCCTTAAAATCCCCAAGAAGGTACTCGCCACCTCGATCAGATCGAATGGCCTTTATGCGTTTGCCTAATTGATTCTCAACTTCAGCCCTAAACTCTTTGAACTTTTCAAAGGCTTCGGACTTCCGTCTCATTAGGTACACATAACCATATCTTGAGTAATCATCCGTAAAAGTGATGAAATACTCATAACCTCCTTTTGCTTGGGTTAACATAGGACCACATACATCCGTATGAACTAATTCAAGCAACTCTTGGGCTCTTCTACCTTTTGCATTAAAAGGTCGCTTGGTCATTTTACCTTCCAAACAAGATTCACAAACAGGAAATTCATCAAAGTCCATGGGCTCTAAGAGTCCATCTTTGATCAGCCTTTGAATTCTGTTTGAATTAATATGACCTAAACGCAAGTGCCAAAGATATGCATCATTTGAAGGAAACTTTCTCTTTAATGATTTTACATGTGAGTTAGTATCTAATTCAGAATTATGTAGTTCATGCTTAATAGGAGTTAAAATATAAAGACTATCCACAATATTGCCAGAACAGATAAACATTTTATCCTTCTTTATTACAACATTGTCTTTTAGGATAACACAATATCCTTGTTTACCCAAATAAGTTGCAGAAATTAAATTCCTACGCACATTAGGTACAAACAGACAGTCTTGCAATATTAAAACCCTAGACTCGAAGCACAAATGAACAACACCAACAGCTACAACCGGAATCATGCTCCCATCAGCCAAAGTTAGAAACAATTCCCCTTCACTCAGTTTTCTGGTCTCCTGAAACCCCTGCAAAGAATTGCAGATATGATTAGTACAACCTGAATCCACACACCAGGAATCAGTGGGATTCTGTACCAAACATATTTCAAGAAGTAAGGAAGTTTTCATACCCTTGTTCTTGGTAGCTTTAAACTTTGGACAATTCCTCTTCCAATGTCCTTTCTCACCATAATGGAAACACTTTCCTTTGAGCTTCTTTCCTTTATCGACAACCCAAAGGCAATTTGCTTACCCTCTTTCTTAGTGAAGTCCTTCTTCTTCTTCTTACCCTTACCTTTCGACTTAGGTTGTGAAGTAGAAGCTTCACCAACATTGGCTTCAACACTAGAAGTACCTAGGATGCCTTCCGCCGCCACTAACTCATTCATTAATTCAGACAAAGAATAAACCTTTTTGTTCATATTATAATTTAGTCTGAATTCCTTAAATGATTCTGGTAGTGACTGGAGTATCATGTCCACTTGGGACTCTCCATCAATGTCGGCACCTAAAACTTCCAATGTATTCAGATTAGAGATCATTGTAAGACAATGTTCTCTTACTGAACTACCTTCAGCCATCTTGGTATTGTAAATTTGCCTCATGGTTTCTTGCCTTGCTGAACGGCCTTGCTCACCAAACATCTCCTTCAGACTTAGCATAATGTCCGAAGCTAGTTCTACATCCTGCATTTGATGCTGTAGAACATTTGAGATGGACGCTAGGATATAGCACTTGGCCATTTCATTAGATTTCTACCAACGATCATATCGTTGTTTTTCCTCAAGAGGAGCATCCAATGAAGGAAAGCTAGGACATGGTTGAGTAAGCACATATTTGTGCTCTTCAGCAGTTAAAACAATGTCCAAGTTTCTTTTCCAGTCAACATAGTTGGATCCAGTCAGTTTGTTTTGATTAAGAATAGAAACAAGTGGGCTAAAAGATGCCATGTTCAAATCTGAAAATAACAAACATGAATATATTAAGTAAAAGGACATTATCTATTTAGCATATAAGCATATAATATGGAACCTTAATAAAACCATAAAATAATATATGCAACGACAACCCAATCCCATGTTTAAAATTCCTTGGAAGCAAGTAAATTATAAACACTATGATTGATTGAGAATCATTCTCATTATTAGTGCTATCATGATAACTCTTATCAAACACTAATAACATGTCGTTTCTACTTTAGCCTCTAAGTAATAATGACATAGCTCCGAATGGAGATTAACGTTAAACTTAGTCTAGTGTACACCATTGACTGAATTCTATGTGAGTCATAAAGTAACTCCACGGAAGCGTGGTCATTCTTTATCTAAAAAACACATATTATTCATCATAAAGAAGTTTAACATGTAGTACCATGAATTAAACACCCTCCGAAGGGAGAGAGGCATATACGCCAAGGCGAGGTGCTTAATCACACTACAATAAACCGACAATGGAGGCTGTGAGATCCAACCCTTGTATCTCTCTCCCACTAGATGTTTTAAAATAAAGGTTTTTACATATAAAACATGCATAATATAATTACACATAGCCTTGCTATTTCATATATGGAAAAACACTTAGAAAAAATTCTGGATAAACAACCCTCGATCGATCCTCGACAGATTCTCGATCGATCCAGAAAAGTTCCACGAAGCTCGACAGATCCTCGATAGATCCTCGATCGATCGATCGAGAAACTTTCTGTTTGCTCGATAGATTCTCGACAGATTCTCGATTGATCGAGATTCGCGAATTTTGAATTTTCCAGAATTTTCCAAAAACAGTTTTTCAACGTTTTCATGTACAAAACTACTATCATACAATCATTATGAACATAAATTGATATCTAAACTGAATATCATTGATGTTATAGCCTTAAAAATCAGTTTAACATACTTAAACTAAAAATTCAACAACATCATAACATCAAAAACAGTTTTCATCAAGAAACAATGATTTCAACGACCATGCAGAAAACTATTTTCTAACAACATGAAATCATTATCACTAATTCCAAAACTCAAAAACATGTTAAACAGATATGTAATGAAGACCGCTCTGATACCAATTTGATGGAATCATACGGCGCAGCGGAAGGAAATGTAACAATAAACGGATCTACTTCATACATAAAAGTTAACATGTACTATTTAAGTTTCAGAAAATATGAACAAGAGAGTGTACCTTGGAGCGGTGAATTTCAAAACTTGAAGATGAGAGGCTCTTGGGAATACTTTCAATCTTCACTCCAATTCCACTAACGCCCAAGATGTGTGGTCTCTCAATCAGTTTCAAAGGGAGAATGAAAGTGTGTCTCACACTCTCTCTTTTTTCTCTATGAAATCTCTACTGAAAAATTCTGTGTGTTTCTCCCTTTGTATCTAACTGATTATCTAATTGGGCTGGCCTTTTGGGCCTTTCCAATTGGGCTTAAGTGTGTGGCTTGGAGTGGGACCAAAAAGGACCAATAAGACACTAGCTCCAATGGGCCTTGGGCTTTTCTGTCAACTCTTGACAAGTCCAAAGTTACCATTAACTATATTTAATACCACTATATAAATATAGTTGCACTCTAGGCCTTATTAATTAATTATATCCCAAGACTTTATTATACATGCAACCCCTTCATAAAATATTCGTAGTAATACAAAGTCATAAATATAGACTGCCACTTTGTAAATTACTACATCTTATCCTTGAGTACCCGGTTTAATCCTTTAAAGTTATTCATCATATATTTATGAAATCCAATTCCATAAATATATACTTTAGTAATACCTTACTAAAGTGGTTAGGCCCAACTCTCTGAATAACAAACCCATTAAACTTATCTCAAGGGAATATTTTATATCTCCGTTAAGAGACTATGAATTCCATCTTGAGAATATATGTTCCATCAACACTAAATGTGGCTGCCCAACATACTGAGATTTTGACCGTTACTATAGATCTCACTCCTGATATATCAAAGCAACCTACACTTCATGATCAAGTCCATTATTCTCTCAGGATTAAGAGTTCATGCAAATATAAGTCGTGAGTTTATTATTCAATTGACAGTCGTTAGGAGAATAATAAATCTCACGCCGGTCCAGTTCAATATGTCTTAACTCTTAAAACATATCAACATATCAACTAGAAATCTCCATTTCCATAATCAAGACAAATCATCTTAGTTGATATGTTATAGTCTTCGCAGATGAAATGCCCAATTTCATCACCGACTACGAACTATAATTCTGAGTTTACAAAGAACTTGTGATTTATATCTTCTGTGACTAAATCACATAAATCACATACTATGCATCTCATGGACTATATGATAATGTCCCAATATTCATGTTACCAATATTTTCAAATAATAATACAACTTTATTAACCAAAACATTAAGTCATACATAATGTCTAACATAATAAAATACATAGTATCATACAATAGGATTTAAGGACACATATCCCAACACTACCAGCACTCTTTTTATGTCGTAACCCCCTATCCTTAGCATGATAACCAACGCATCATTGTGCGGCTGGATAGTTCCAACCTTATCTTCCTCAGAGAAACCTAAAATGGGTGGAGGGTTCCCTTGGATCCTCTTTGGCTCAGAACTGAGGTCCTCGGCAGAATATCACGACACTGACATTACCCTGGTAGGACAAGATCCAGTCCGACTTGGAGAAGCAAAAATTACATTTATTGTGCCCAACAGAGGTCTTGAGGTGTTGCTGCCTTAATTCACAGAACCAGATTGGGTGCCTTGCCCATTAGGCCTATTCATGAACTGTCTCAACTTCCTTTCTTTGACCAACTGGTCCAAATAATTCCACAGGGTTCTGCAATTTTTCTTGGTATGACCCTTGTCCTGATGATAATTGCAATGGAGGTTCTAATTGCATTTCGTAGGGTCTCCTATCATTTTATTGGGCCATCTAAAGTATGGTTCATGACAAATTTTTTCCAGCACCTGCTGCTGCACAGGCTCGTAAAACACAGCATTCACAGTCTAAGAAGGATCCGATCCAGACTGACCAGCAAAATCCCTCTGTGTCCACTTGCTATTGTACCTTTCCGACTTGAAATCCCTCCTCTCCTGAGGGTTAGCTTTCATCTTCCCTTTACTCTATTGTTGGTCTTCCTCAACTCGCTTGTACTCATCAATACGATCCATGAGCCGACGTACGTTCTTTACAAGTTTCTTGGTCAGAGACTTCCTTAAATCGTGCTCAACTGGAAGGCCGACCTTGAAAGTGTTAACTGCCACTTCATCGAAATCACCATCAATCTCGTTAAACATCTCCCAATACCTGTCCGAGTACGTTTTCAGGGTCTCCCCTTCTCTCATGGCCATGGACAGTAACGAATCTAGAGGTCGAGGAACTCTACTACAGGTAACAAAACGAGACCCAAATACCATCATAAGCTCCATGTAAGAGTCAATGGAATTTGCCTTCAAACCATTAAACCACCTCATGCAACAGGCCCTAAACTCGAGGGGAATACTTTGCACATCAATGTCTCATTCTTAGAGTAAACTGCCATGTGCTGGTTGAAATGACTCACGTGTTCCACTGGGTCTATTCGGCCATTATAAATGGTGAAATTTGGTTGTGTGAAATGGCGAGGAAGCTTCCCTTTCTCTATTCTGCGCGTGAAAGGTGATTTGGAAAGTTGGTGTAACGCCTTCCCCATGGCATCACTACCCAAGCCCCTGGAAGGAGATTTCTTGCTCACCCTGCCGTGAAGATCTCCTGTTTCATGCGAGGAGGTTTCACTAGGAGGGTTTTTTGACCTAGGCCCATAACCACTACTCTAGGAGTCATCAGAGGAAGATCCAAAAACAGAGGGTGTTCGTTTCCGTTTCGCACGACGTAGCTTCCTCTTCAATTGGTCAATTTCCCTCTACATGGCTTTGGTACCACGCTCGCGGAGGATTCCTCTTCCACCCCGTGAGTGGTTGCTAGTAGTGCGTCCTGTGTGTACACTGCCTTCTCAATCTTCCATTTGTTCTAAGTGTTGAAAAGGATCCTCATGTTGAGACCCCAAAGATTCTGCATGGTACAAACTTGAACCCGCCATCACATTATCAGCGTCAAACGTCAGAACACAAGATTCCCACAGACGGCGCCAATTGTGTGGACACAATTTGTGCTGGACCTAAGTTCTGCCAAAGGAACCAACCCAAAGGGCCCAAAACAATAAATTTATAGAGAGTGGGCTTCAAATCTAGGCCTAGGGACGCTGGATTACATGAAGGTTAAGCTAGATCATAGAACACATCCAGAACACTAGTACGTAAGTAAAAACTTTCTTATGTATTGATGCCGAGAACAATCTCTAGTGCTTTTCTTACAATTTTTTCTCTCTCTCTCTCTTTTCAGCCGTTTTTCCTCCCCTTTCTCTCTCTTCTTCCTTCACCTTTTATAAGCATCCCTTCTTCTTCCCCTTTCCTCCACGTGTAGGTCAGATGCTTCTTTTAGATACTTGTCCCATCACCCCCCTCTACCAAAGTCTTTGGCGGTAGGTATGAGGCTGAACTCCAACACTTAAGCATCACTTCTTCATTAATGCGGCCAGAGAGGTAGGTGCAGAGCCTTCAATGCAGCGGTAGCAGCTTTATTCTTGATATTTTCTGTCACTTTTTTTTGTCTCCTATCCTTGTTTTCTCAACCTTTGTGTACAAGGTCTTCAGTATTGATGCCCTCAAACTGCGAGATCACTCTTCTCGTCCTCGGCTACATATGGCCGAGGACGTTGCCACTCGGACATCATGCCTCGGGATGTTCTCTCATGCATGGCTTCTTTCTTCTGTCACGTTACTTCACAGGCAGGCCTTTTCATGTCGTCAGACCATCCATGCCGTTATGTTGGGCTTTCAATCCCGCGAGAGTTCTTGGGCCGGCCCAATACATATCTTGGGCCCGTTGGCCCTACAAATAATAATAATAATAATAATAATAATAATAATAAAAATAAATGAAAGGCTACATCCATAACAACAATCTACATCCACAACAATAATTTCATAATAAATTCTAGGCAATTTTTGCCAAATTGCATAATTTTAGGAAAATTAAGGAAAAGCCATCGGCCCAAAGTTATTTAGTTATGTCAAATATTTTTAGAACTCGAATTCCAAGTGAAACTCAAGTTTACCAAACTTGAGTTCCAAGCATTATGGCAATCTGATCAAACATAATGCTTGGAGCTCAAGTATGACAAACTTGAGTTCTAAAAAGATGCTACATAACTAAATAACTTTGATTAGATGCTATCCAGCAATTTTTTCCTATTATTATGTTATTTTGCAAAGTTTTCCATAAATTCTAAGTAACAAGTTGTAATTGGTTGCCTTATTTTAGTGGTGAGCATAAATTGGAACCAGAAATAATTTCCCACTTAAAATTTTTTGTAAAAATATTATGAACATAACATTACTCACAAAAAATTTCATTAACAATTATGTGAAAAAATAACTGCACTCCCAACTGTCATAAAGATAAAGTAATACAAGTTATCATTTCAGCCAGAGGTATCCTTACAATAACACACTAGACAAATTAGACAAAAAATTGTCATTTAACTCTCAAATTCACCAAAAATCATATGTTCAAACTCTTCACAGTGCTTCTTATATATAAAACTTTAATACCTATTCCTTGGTGAAAGAAAAACATAAAATTATTTCTGTTGACAAATAATAAACTTTTATTCTATCCCAATAAAATTCAAGTAATCATGTTAAACTAGGAACCTTTAAACCATTTGTGGGTTGGACTTTTCATCATTTTATAAGACATTTATTATTTCCAGATGGACAACATTTGACTCAATTAAATGCAACGGAACACAAAGTGACCTTTGTTTTTATTTATTTATTTTTATATAGTTCTAACATATGAATCATATGACATTTGCTCCTAATGAATTTTTTTTTTTATCATCAAACCAAGACATCAATTGGTTTTTGGGATAGATGGAGATCAAGCTCTAAATTTCTTATTCGACGATAAAAGATTTTACTAATTAAGCTAAGTGGAACTCCAAGTAACTTTTGTTTTAAGATAATATATTGTGCTATAAAAGCAAATCTTGCATTCAAAATATCGTTATTTTTTTTGTTAACAGAAGGGGAAAAAATCTTGGTGTTGCTACTTGCTTATACTATCCTCGTTGAAAACTTATCAGATTCAAAACCTACCTGAACATGGAAACATAAGCAGCATGAAATTAGATTAATTTTATTTTAATCAAGCTAATATTCATATTTTAATATAGACTATATATTGTATATGTCTCAAATTAAGCCTAGGTTTCTTAAGGAATGAAACTAAACTAAATGATACATTCAGATTTTATATTATAGGTTGTACATACATTTATTTGTTAGGATTTCAGTTTTAATCAACTAAAATGCTATACATCTACAAAATTTTCTACTTTGGGTCCCTTCATGACTCACTACTTATTATTCTCTCTTCATTGCAGGCCTGAGGCAGAAATTATTGAAGATGTTGTAAAAGTGATATTAAATAAAATAAGTCATACACTTTTCAAAGATACCAAGGAACTAGTGGTAATAACTTCCAGAGTTGAGAAATTAATGTCACATTTAGCTATAGAGTCAAATCGTGTTCGCCTTATAAGAATTAGGGCGATAGGAGGAATGGGTAAAACAACTCTAGCAAGAGTTGTTTACAAAATGATTGGAAGCATGTAGTTTTATTTCTAATGTCAGGGAAGTTTATGAAAAATATGGCATGCTTTAGTTACAACAAACACTTTTGAATGATCTTTTGACTCTTAGAGACATAAAAGTAAGAGATGTTGATGATGGCGTTTTCATGATCAAGAATAGGTTACATCACAAAAAGATTCTTCTTGTTCTTGATGATGTAAATGAATTAGACTAGTTGAATAAATTAGTTGCAAAGCATGATTGGTTAGGCCCAGTTAGTAGAGTTATCATAACAACAAGAGATGTGCATTTGCTAATATCATATAAAGTAGATGATATATATGAGGCTAAAGGACTGAGTAATGAGGAAGCTCTTCATCTTTTTAATTTGAAAGCTTTTGATGAAGAGCATCCACCTGAAGATTATCTAGAGCTGTGCCAAGCCTTTGTGCATTATGCTAATGATCTTCCTTTAGCCATTGAGGTTTTGGGTTCCTTTCTGTACAATAGAAGTACGTATGAATGGAAAAGTGAATTAGATAGGATTAAAGAATTTCCTGAAAGAAAAATTCTCAATGTACTTCAAATAAGTTTTGATGGACTACAACAAACAGAGAAGGAAATTTTCTTGCATATTGCATGTTTCTTGGATTATAGAAATCAAGAAACTATTATAGCATTATTAGATTGTCTTGAACTTTACCCCAAAATTGGATTAAGGGTTCTTACTAATAAATCTCTCATTAAGTATCAAGACAATTGATTGTGGATGCATGATTTGCTCCAACAAATGGGTCAAGATATATTCCGTAAAGAGTGCTCGAAAGATTAACCTGAAAAGCGTAGTAGATTGTGATTGTATAAAGATATTGACAGTGTGTAAACAAAAAATACAGTAAGAGGTTATTGAAAGAACCCAAGAATACATCTTATAAATTATATTATTCAACATAGTTTAACATAAAGTAAATTTGGTAAATATACATTTTGCAGTTCACTAATCCCTTTTGTTCATGATTATTAGGGAACAGAAGCAATTCAAGGCATAGCCTTAACGTTACCCAAGTCGAAACAAGCACATTGGGATCCTTGATCCTTTTCAAAGATGCATTGTCTGAAATTCCTCATAATTGAAAATGTTCACCTCATGTATGATCTCAAACATCTTCCTAATGACTTAAGATTTCTTAATTGGGGAGGGTACACTTCAAAATCTTTGCCAGGAAGTTTTTAACCAAATGAGTTGATTGAACGTCACATGTGCTACAGCATCATTGGAAGACTTTGGAAAGGGACAAAGGTAATAGTTACCCTTCTACAACTTTTCTTTAAATAGTTTCATTAAACTATTAAGGTTTTTAGAAGCTAAAAATTGGTTTGTGTCTTTTTGCCTTTTTGCCTTTTTATAGTCTTGTGAGATGTTGAAATTCATCGAATTGAAGGGGTCTCTAAAATTATTTGAAACCTCTGACTTCACCAAAATCCCAAATCTTGAGAAATTGGTCCTTAAAGATTGTATAAATTTAGGTGAGATACATCCATCAATCGGAGTTCACAAAAAGCTTACTCTTGTTAATCTAAAAGGTTGCAAAAGTCTTGGAATTCTTCCAAGAAAGTTTGAAATGGAGTCTCTTGAGATCTTTATTCTTTCTAAATGCTCAAATTTAAAAAGAATTCCAGAATTTGAGGAAGACATGGAATGTGTATCAAAGCTTTACTTAGATGGCACTGCTATTACAAAACTACCTACATCAATTGGGAATTTGACTAGGCTTGATTTATTGAATGCAAGAGATTGCAAAAATCTAATGTCTCTTCGTCTTACCTTATTTAACACGAAGTCTCTTAAAGATCTCAATCTTTCCGGATGCTCAAAACTAGAGAACTTGGGGAGTGTTGAAAGTGTTGATGTGAATGGACATGTGGCTTCTTCTAATGCTATTTTTGAAAATTTTAAAAAAATAGCTTTTGGTGGGTTTCAACTCCGCCCTTTTTATTTAATGTCGAGAATTTCTGAATATTGTTCATCATCTTTGAGGGAATTCAATTTAAGTAACTGCAATCTCAAGGAAATCCCCAATGATATTGGCTACTTATTCTCTTTAAAACATTTAGATCTAAGTGGAAATAATTTTGGTTGCCTTTCGGAAAGCATGGCTAAACTATCTAATATAAAACGTTTGAAGGTGGATAATTGCACAAGTCTTCAATCCTTTCCAACACTTCCTTTAAATATAGATTGTGTTGACGAACATGGTTGCTCCTCATTTGAAACGGTACCAGATCTGTTGAGACCAAATTCTTCATTTGAGCCAAAACTCCTTATTTCAAATTGTAGCAAACTGACTGGCAATCAAGAATTCATTGACTTGTTTTTTGCAATTATAAAAAAGTCTCCTCAGGTCTCTCTCTCTCTCTCTCTCTCTCTATCTCGCTCTCTCTCTCATAGTTCTAAGCATCATGCTTTTTATGTTTCAGGGAGTCTCTCCTAACCATACTAGGGGAAGATATGTTGTTTTTTTTCCTAGAAGTGAAATTCCGAAGTGGTTTAGCCATCAATGTATGGGGAATGAAGTGAATATAATGGAACCTTTTTCTCATTTATGTAATGACTGGATTGGGATTGCTGTTTGCGTTGTTTTTTATCCTCTTCCACATCACCAAATTCATAATGATCTAGTTATCTGCAACTTAAGCGCCAATGGAAAAAATATGGATATTGGATACTCCATTGACAATGGGGTGGTTACTTCATCAGATCATATTTGGCTTTTGTATTTGCTTCCTCAATACTACGAGGAGTAGGAGGAGGACAAAAAATCATTGTGGGAATGTGATGTAAATGGATTCCGTGCGATTGGAATTAAAATTAGGAACATACATTCAAGCTTGGTGAAGAAATGCGGGTTGCGTGTGGTATACAAGAAAGACATTGAAGATCTCAACCATAGTGTGGTTCAATGTAGCAACAATAGCATCATTCCATACGAGGGCTTGAAAGAGTCCCTAAATTTATGGCCCATGGTAAATATTGTGAGGAGTCACTGTCATTATCTTTCTTAATTCAAGTTATGTTGGTTGCTGCATTATCTTTTTCTCTTCAGTGTACATTTATAAATGGATTTCCCACCATATGTTTTATTAGAGTTGTCAATGACACTCATAGCAGTTTGACAAAGAATGAACAAAGAATGGCAAGAAATAGCTTTTTGTGGGTGTTCAAACGCAGAATAATTCATCTGCCAAACATACTGGTTTATTGTTCTATTTCATGTTGTTTTCTTCCAAACAACAAATACTGAATAATAGATAGTATTGAATAGTAATATTTCTAAATGGCCTTAGAAAAAACATCTTACTCCTGATCATCCTATGTGATGCCTCTGCAAGGGCATGGATGAGACCTAAATTTTATTTTAATCTCAATTAAAAGTGACAAATCTTTTTCTTCTGCATTTTGCAGCTTATATTTTTCTTCCTTTTCTTTTTTGTTTCCCCCTGTTGCACTTCATATTAAATTGATGACACACCTTTAAGTATATGCATATGGTTCCATTTTAATCGGATTTCTCCAAAGGGATGTTCAATAAAATTGCTTAGGTTCATTGAAAGTTGTGGCAGATGTCCTAGTTAAAGATACATTCAGAGGGAATTCTGAATTAGTTTGGAAACTCAATAGCCAAAATGATGCTAAGAGAATTTTCTTAATTCTTGTTTGTATTGCTCTCAAGCTCATAAAGCCTCATTCTAAATATGGGTCTTATTTTGTCTAAAATGGAAAATGGCTGTTGCATACCAGGAATTGTAGAAACCAAGCTGGTAGCCCTTTTATTGATCCTAATGGCATTGCAACCAGTTATTTAGGATACAATTAGCATCTAAAATAAATATCGTTTTCTAAGTTTTTTTCTTTTTTGACTTTTCTCCTTGTGAGGGTAGAATTGACAAGACATCTGAGGGCTAATGTCCTTTGTGTCCAAGATACTGAAAGCATAGACCATATTTTCCCCCCTTTGTCATGTAGAGAAATCTGGCTTGTTTGATCTATTCATTAGAACATATTTCATTCAGCCTTACTTGATTCAGGCTTGGATGAAGATTTGGATGAAGGGCATCGGGGGCCATTGTGAGAACTAAAGTACCTTTTGTTGTCTTTTGTCTCTAATTTATGGTCTAGTGGACTAATAGGAACAAGGCAACAGTGAATAAAGAACCTTTATCTGCCACTAATGTGGTCAATGTATTGTAAAAGTTTGATTTCAATGTGCAGGGTAACTAACAGTTCAGTATCAAATAAAAGCCTCGACAGCAGCAGGATAAGCAAGTCCACACCTTTAGAGAGGGTTCCAACGGGCAACCAACCATGTTGGATGAGAGCTGAGAGGGTAATAGAAGGAAAGGGGATCTAGTTTTGTTTTATAAAAATAGATGTCCATGGCTGTGGCTAGTTGTTTCAGTTGGGCTGTTAAAGATTCTATGACAGCAGCTTTATCGGCTTTCTTTTATGAAGGATTGTTGAAGATTCTAGATTTGGGATTTCTCCCTGTTAGTATTCTTAGAAGCAACAAAGATGTGGCAGGGTTACCTAATAGAGAGGTTGTGGAGAAGGACATTCAGTAGTTTACAAATGTTTAGGATTGACAGGTAGACGGACGTTTTGGCAGAGCCTTGATCCCTAAGTCTTTATGAACATTAGCTTGGATAACAGAAAGAGAGCTCCTAATCTTCTAATCTTTTTTTCTAGTGCTGTTTTGGTTCCTTTTTTTCAATGTACCAAAAAAGAATGGCAAGAAAAGGTTTTTTTGGTGTTTAAAAGGCAGTAGAAATCATGTGCTGGAATGCAAGTAAAGATCAAAACTAGAAAGCTTTTACTGCCAAAGGTATTGTTAATTTATTGTTTTATCCCATGCTTCCATTCAAAATTATGCTTAAGGGTGGTCCTCATTTTAGAAGCCCATAAGTGCAAGCCGATTGGTAAGAAAAGGCTTGACAAACTGACAAGTAATTCAAAATGAATAAACTAGAATTCTAATTCTTATATTTTTCCTTGTTGTCCTTTACGTATAATTTGGTTTGCTTTAATTTAAAGTATGAAAAGGGATTTTATTTGTTTGGAACTATTAAAATGCTTTCTTATTTCTTCTTATCATCTAGAAATCTGGTTTTGGTTAGATCTATCCATTAGAACTGATTTTGTTCAGCCTTACTAGATTCGGGCATGGATCAAGAGCTGGCTTAAGGGTACAGTGGCAATTTAGAAAAAACTTAATTACTTCTGAATGTCTTGTGTCTCTATTTTTTGGTCTATTTGGACTTATAGGAACATGGCAATGGTGAAGAGAGACCCTTACCCTGCCATTAGTAGTCATGTATAGTAAAAGTTTGATTTCTATGTGCAAGGTAGCTAACAGTTCAAAATAAAGGAAATCCTCGACTGTGGAAGAATAAGTCCAAACAATTATAGAGTCTTCCAATTGGCAACCAATCCTAAAATGGGTAGGGGATTCAATTTTTTTTGTAAAAATAGAGATAGGTGCATGGTCATGACTGGTTGTTTCAGCTGGGCTGTTAAGGATTCTATGATAGCAGCTGTTATGTCTTTGTGTGAAGGATTGTTGAAGTTGCAAGCCTGCAAGCTTTGGGATTTCTCTTATTAGTATTCTTAGAAGTAATGTCATAGCATAAACTATATTACATTACAAAAATTAGTTGTAATGTTCAAATTGGTAAAAAAAAAATTAAAAAAATAAAATTTGGATGGAGAGAATTAGTCCCATGTATCTTTTAGAACTTTGCTCCCAGATGTCATATATTAGTCTATCAAGAATTCAAGATTATTTACCTTTTTTAAACAAAATAAATTCTTATCTTATATAGTTGAATAGTTTTTTTTTTTTTTTTTTTTGGGGTCAAAATTTAAACACTTTAACTCCTACTTTGTTTATATAATTGAGTTGTTGACTTTACTAGAAACACTATTTTTATCATTAACAACCAAATGCTTGGCTCTTACATGATCATGATTACAGAAAACAATGGAGAATCCATGAAAATCAAGTATAAATACAAGATTATCTTGGCTTACCATTAGGGGTTCTTATTGATAAATTTCTAGTAAAAGTTAGCGACGATGGTTTGTGGATGCATGATTTACTATAAGAAATAGGCAAGAACATAGTTTATGAAGAATTCCTTAAAGAGCCTAAAAAGCATAGTAGATTGTGGTTATATATTTGAGGACATTAATAATGTTCTTACATAAAATATTGTAAGAGTTTATTTTGAAAACTTTAGCACATAACCTTTTATATTATTCAATTGACTTTTGAATGGTTTTGGTAATATTACATTCTGCAATTACTAATCCTTTTGTTCATAATTATTAACAAAAGCAATTTAAGGCATAGTCTTAAAGTTACTGGAACCAAAACAGGCATATTGGAATGCTGAATCCTTTTTAAAAATGTATCATCTTAAATTGCTCATAATTGATCATGTTCACTTTTTGTATGATCCCCAAACATCTTCCTAATGGTTTAAGTTTTCTTGATTGGAATGGATACCCTTCAAAATCTTTTCCATCAAGTTTCCAACTATAATTCTTTTTTATTTTTTTTTAGAAACAACCAAAGTACTTTAGGTGTAGCCTTGAGCATCAGCATCAGATTTTCCCAAAAAAAAAAATATTTTCACATATAAAAAAAATACTTTATCTATTTTAAGACACTTTACGATATCTCATACATTAGATCTCTTATTTTAAGACATCACCCATTAAAATAAATTAAAAAATTTCCAATCTTTTATTAAAAACAAAAACAAAAAAAACACCCCCAAGCAGCAACATCCCACCCAACCACCTACAGTTGCTGCCGAATCCACCCACCCACCACTGATCCATCCATTAGAACCACAAGCTAACCACCTACTGCCGACCCATCCATCGGAACCCACAAGCTAACCCACCCACATCCTAGCCCACCCGCCACCGATTTGCCCATCCGAACCCACCTATCATGATCAGAACCCACCCACACTGAACCACCAGCCATTTGAACCCAACCATCACCATTTGAATCCACCCATCAAATCGCAAAAAAAAAATAAAATAAAATAGAATAATAAAAAAATAAAACCACCATAAGAGAGAGATTGGCACCATGAGACGGTGGCTTGGTGAGGCTGAGAGGAACCTAGGAGAAGCAACGAGAGTGAGAGAAGAAAAGAGGAGAGGTTGAGAGAGAATGAGAGATGAAGAGATCTGTTTTTTAGAAGAAGAGAGGAAGAGATCTTACAGGGGAATGAGAGAGGAGAGAGAAAAGGGAATAAAAAAACAATAAAAATTTTACAATTCCTATTCATATGCTTCCAAATTGGAGATTGCACTATTCATCTATGCCAAATATTTTAGCATTTAAAACACCTCATGTGAGATTTTTTTGGTGTTTGGTGTGCTAAATGCCTAATATTTGGCATTTGGCACACTTGATGCGAGTGCTCTTCTACAACTTTATTTTTTAATTTTTATTAAACTGCAAATATATATATATATATATATATGGCATTTAACAATCATTTGAGAGGTTAAAATCCATCCAATTAAGCAAGTCTTAAAAACTTATTGAAACCCTATACTTTATCAGTATCCCAGTCCTAAGAAATTGGTCCTTGAAAATTGTATTAATTTACCTTGGTGCACCCATCAATCGGAGTTCATGAAAAACTTAAATTTCTTGGTTTGTGATAAGGATAATTTTGTAATTAATCCATGACGAAACAAAAGGCGACGGACATAACAAGGCCGTTGACACTACTCATGACAGACGACAACAGTGTAAGGTCTACAACTTTATCCTAAAGCTGACGACTGTACTTTGGGCAACGAAATGAAAAGCTGAAGACAACAAGCTGAAGGGAATAAGCTGAAGACAATAAGCTAAAGGGGATATATGAATCTTCGACGGGTTTGACGTGGCTTTTCTTGATCTCCACGCATACGTATATAAGGAAATATCTTACGCACCACACTTAATCCTAAGCAAGAAGACTCCTACAAGGAAAGAACTCTAGGAGATATGCAAATCCAAGAGGTTCTCTTCTATAAGGAAAGGGCTTTTTGACCAAGGCATGGATTTCGGCCCTACCCTACTATAAATACCCCAAAACCTTCATAAATCAAGGTATGCATAATTCATCCCAACTCAGGAACTCTAGAGTTATGAACAAAAGATTTCTCTAACTTAACCGTCGGAGGGTATTTGGCCGGTACCACACTAGTACTCCTCTTAAGGTCTTCAACTTTTGTGTTGCGTAGGTTCTATATCGGGAGCACGTAAGGACCGTGTGACTTACTGATGATTTTCGGCATCATTAGTTGGCGCTGTCTGTGGGAAAGACTTTAGCGACTTGTAAAGCTGTGCTATCACTTCTCGAACAAAGAGTTGCATGGTACCCACTCGCTCGATGACGACCAAAAGACTCCTTCAAGGAGACAAACCACACACGACGGCGCTCGAGAGACAAGTCCAAACTTTGGCCGCAACTATGGAATGCCTCAACAAATAGAACCAAGATTTGGAAGAACAATTGTGCCAAAGGAACGCAAGCGCTAACACCCAGGAGGAAGATCAAGAAGGAACTAGCGCAGAAAGAAGGAACCAAGAAGGGCCAGAAGGTAGCAACGCCCTGAGCAGGTCGGAACAACTGGACACAAGCCGGCCATTTGTCACTGATACCGTCCCACCTCACATAGTCGCTGAGATGCATATGATGAAGGAGCAAATGGACTGCATGATGAACAGCCTCAGAGGACGGGTGCCCAATGATCTTGATGACTTGGTCTAGCGAACTGACTCGCCGTTCACAGCGTCTGTCAGTTCATTCCCCCTTCCATAAAAGTTTCATATGCCGCAAGTAGAAAGCTACGATGGGTCCAAGGATCCCTTAGATCACTTGGAGTTTTTCAAGACCCTAATGCACCTTCAAGGGGTGACGGACACAATCATGTGTAAAGCCTTCCCCACCATGTTGAAGGGACCCACAAGGATTTGGTTCAACAGGCTAATGCCTAACTTCATTGTTACTTTCAAGGAGTTAAGCACCCAACTCGCCTTGCACTTCATCGAGGGGCACAGGTATAAGAAATCCACCACATGCCTGATGAACATTAAGTAGCGGGAAGACGAGATGTTGAAATCTAACATAACTCGCTTTAAAAAGGAGGCCCTCTCGATTGACGAAGCAAACGATAAGATACTCGTAACGGCGTTCACCAATAGGCCGCGAAAGGGCAAGTTCCTATTTTCCCTATATAAGAATGACCCGAAGAACATGTTAGAGGTGCTCTACAAGGCAACCAAGTACATGAACGTTGAAGATGCTCTAATAGCCCGAGAAGAGAAGCCTAGGAAAAGGGAGAGACAGGAAGACGTACGGTCAGATAGGGGGCGGAAGATGGCTAGAACTGGAGAACGGCGGGAAGACCGACGCTCCAAACCACCCGTGGGGAAGTTCACAAGCTTCACCCCGCTGACTGCCCCAATGGACCAAGTATTGATGCAAATTAAGGAAGAAAGAGCCCTAACCTTTCCTGACAAGCTGAAGGGAGATCCTAATAAGAGGTCAAGGGACAAACATTGCCGCTTCCACTGTGATCACGACCATAACACAACTGATTGCTATGACTTGAAGCAACAAATTGAAGCTCTTATCAGGCAAGGAAGGCTACAGAGGTTCGTTAGCAAGAAAAAACAAACCCACCATAGGAACAGGCTCCCCGACGGGAGAACGAGCGCCCCAAACCACCCATAGGAGATATAAGAATGATCGTAAAAGGCACCGCGACGGCTGGGTCAACAAAAAAGACCCGCAAAACTTACCTCAGGATGGTTCAGAATATCCAACTGATGAGTTCCATACCCAAGATGGCGCAGATCCACAACCCCCTCATTGGATTCTCGAAATAAGATGCACGACATTTTCACCACCCACACGACGATGCACTCATCGTTAGCATACAAGCAAGAGACTATAACATGCACTGAGTTCTGGTTGAAAATGGCAACTCAGCTGACATCCTCTACTACCTCGAACTCCAGCAAATGGGAATTGGTAGGGAGGGGGTTGTTCCAACTAACGCCCCGCTCATTGTCTTTAGAGGGATGAGTATTCCCCCTAGGATTCGTCACTTTGGCTATAACCGTAGGCGACAATCCCCAGCAGATCACTAAGGATGTAACGTTCCTTGTGGTCGATTGCTCTTCCGCTTACAACGCCATTATAGGACTGCCTATTGATAGGCCACAAACGCGTTGACCCTTGTGATGAATTAAGTTGATTAATTAGCCAAGTTATTAATTAATCAAATTAGCATGAAAATTGCGTGGCAGCATACACAAATCACTAATAAACTAAAGTATGCAGCGAAAAATAAATTGACACGATAATTTGTTTACGGATGGGGAAAACCTACATGGCAAAACCCCACCGGATGATTTTAAGGTCACCACTTCCGAAATTTCACTATTATCACAACAAGCAGTTACAAGTAAAGGAATATCAAGTACCTTACCAACCTACAGTTGAACCCTTACCCCAATACCCAATTGGACTTGTTCTGTAGTGACAATTTCTCCTTTTGATGCACGGCTCCCACGTACGTGACTAACCAATTGCGCTGATCCCAATACGCGACTTCAATCACTAACTAGAGAAAGTTGTTGGCTGCAAAGTTCTTCAATTCATACACACGATGACGATCAGAAGATGTTTGGTTACAAAACCCTACAGTGCACATTACACAGCAACTTCTTCTCAAGAGAGATGAACTAGGGCAAGAACTTTGTCTCAGGTCACAAATTCTTTGAACAAAGGTTTCTCAATGCTTGTGCAACTTATTCACATTGATGACCCTTAAAATAACCCTTTTATATGTCTAGGGTTAGAAGAAAAGAAATCTCAAATACATATGTACGGATTGGAATAAAAAACAGAACTTAGAATCTGTTTTTCTTAAATCTTGACAGCTAAAGGTGTCGTGGTGCTGTCGAGCCTCAGGGCTGGAATAGCTTCTTTAAAGCTCGATAGATGTAGCTTTCGAGCCAGGTGTCGAGCTTTAAAATCTAGCACTTCTCAACTTGAATCTTAGACAACTTGCATGGCTTTAACACTTGATCTTGAAACCTTGTTTCTTGAAGTATTAAAATCATCCTAGAGCTACCCAAATACAAGCTGAGTGCGTTTTGTTAAAGGATAAGCCAATTACATAAAAGAATGACATATGTTCAAAATAAAGTGAAACACATATGTCCTAACAATCTCCCCCTTTGGCAATCCGTGACAAAACCACAACAATAAATGAACATATGAGAGAAGTCATAAATCACTCAACTCATATTCACTTATTGAATACAATAAAATCTATCCTAACACAAACTCTTGAAAAATTTTGCAAGAAGAGAGTTTATGGCAAGTAGACTTTGACAACCTGTATTTTTGAAACACTTTAAACAAAATACATCAAGGCATCTTTGTGTGAAGCAGAAATAATATATTGCATACAAGTAAAGAACCATGTGTATAAAGATAGAAAAGAAACAACACATGTAGAGATAGGTGAAAGAAACATACATCATCACATATATCTAATAACGATAAGCACAATGTATGTAAACATGGTCACAAGACCTAGGTACAAGAACAATGTATCTCCAACAAGAAAGAAAAGAAATAAATACATGTAATCCTCACTACATCCCTCAAAATAACAACACTCCCCTATCAAAAATGTCCTATACAAGCTCTCCCCCTAAGTATGACTACTCTCATAACCCAAAACTACTCCCCATTTTTGTCACGAGCGACAAAAGGTAGAGTGTTAAGTAGACATCTCAGCGGTAGAGTTAGCATCTCCATCATCATCATCCAAAGCATCACCGTCATCACAATCACCATCCTCAGACTCGAAAGCCACATGAGGTGGTGGAGGAGAAGCCTCAAGAGCAAAACCACCCATGGTCGCCTGTCGTCGAGCAATGCAACCAACACGAACATTCACCTGATATAACTTTGTAGAGAGCGTATTGAAGTGAGCATCCATGCACTGAAGCTGCGCCATGATATCTCCTAGTGACACATCGCTCGAGGAAGAGAAGGGAACAGATGTGGCTTAAGCAGATCTAGATGGAGCTGGACGGGAGGAAGGAGCAGCTGAATCCATTTGTCGTGACCAAAACTGTACCTCACTATGTTTCACGGTAGCAGCGTTTATGGCAACCATGACATGGAAGTAGTTGGACACGAGAAAAGTGATGGAGAAATGGCATAAAATCCTCGTGATAGCAAAAGGAATGATAAGCTTATCACGGGTAGCCATATCCCTATAGACATTTATAATAGAGAAAATGAAGTGTGAAGGAAAGTCTATAGTGAGGTGCTTAAGAAGAGATAACAAAAACCGAGCACGAGGCTCTGTGATGGAGTTGTAGTGAGAGAATGGGTGTAGAACAAATATCATCACCATGTTCATGAAACGAGAACCTTTAGCAGCCGACATGGTGTAAACTGACGCTCACCCCAATCAGAAGGGCACTCACAAAAAGCAAAAATCATCTCATCTTTGGACACAGTCCGTAGACATTCACAACCGGGGTAGTTAGGATGCGCAACCCTTGGAACGTGAAGCACATCAAAAACCAACTCCGGTGTGACTACTATGCGCGTACCTCGAACACGAGTGAGAAATAGAGGTACTGAAGAATCAATTCCATGCATGTTAGAGTAAAACTCCTGTATCAGCACGGAAGGACAAGTGACAGGGACGTCACACATTGACTCCCAACCTGACTGTGAATGACATCGGGTAGGTTAGTGTCGGCAAAGTCTGCCAGAATAACTTGGCATTCCGAATGAACACCTCGTTTAGAAAAGTTCTCCGAGAAGTCCTTTGGGGCATTCTCATCACAGAATCAAACAGAGGAAGGAGTAGGATTAGAAGATGAAGAGGCCCTAGAACGAAGAGAGTTCTGGGACGGAATGGACTTACGTTTTGGTGCCATAAACACTACTAACATAAACCAAAAGAGAGGTGGAAAGAAAGAAACACTCAGAAAAGCCCCAAAAACAATTCAAATATAATAAGTATATTGAAAAGAAAAGAACGTATGCATGGAAAATGCATGAACATGTGATATGCAACATGAAAAACATCATGGGCTCTGCCCAATCCAAACCTATTAGCACACAACAAGTTTGCACACATCTAAATGCATGATATATTGTTAGATTGCTAATGTGATGCAATGCATGAATTTTTTAAGATCAAATCTATAAAACCCATCCCAAAAATTGCAACAAAAACGCATCATTTTTTAAAAACCCCAAAATTTTTTTAAAAAAACCCCAAAAACTAGGTTTCAAAACATGAAATGCATGTAAATGAAGGAGATTAGAAGCTTACCAAGTGAAGAAAAACTTGAAAGAAGCTTGAAGAAACCTTGGGTAGAGGTTTAGAGTGAGAGAGAGAGGTTTGGGAGGTGAAAAACTAGAGCTATCGAGAGTGATATCGAGAGAAATGAGAACCGGATCGCACAAAACCTATAAATACAGGTTCAGTAAATCTCGACAAATACAGATGTTGAGAGGTTTCGAGCCATCTGTCGAGGTAGGTGTCGAGAGATACAACGTCGACAGATACAGCTATCGAGAAAGTGTCGAGAAACAACACAAAGACATGAGAACAGAAGCTCAATCGATTCACCAGCTGTCAAAAAGCTATCAAGAGGACAGAAACTTCCTCGATCGATCCACCAGGTGTCGAGAAGCTGTCGAGATTGCGATAAAAAAAGCTAAAATGCTCGACAGATAGCCAGGTGTCGAGGAGGTATCGAGCCAGCTTTTAAAAGCAGTTTTTCGAGAAGAGAAAAACACAGATATGAATGCAATCACGCATGCAACTCAACCAATGACCCAATCAACAGATTAAGCTCTCAAAATCATCTCTTAACAAAAATTTTAAGCACATGGATCCTAAAACACACACACACACACTAAATAAGTCTAACCAATTTTATATTTCAAAAACAAGTCTAGATAGTTTAGTGAGCATACATCAACACATGTAAACCTTGTGATGGTCAAATCACATTATACCTGCACATATATCAAAAGTAGCAAAGAATAGTGCGTGTTGTGTGTGAAAAACATCGCAAGATTGTACAAGTATCTCAAAGTTATGACAATTTAAGATATGAGAAAATCTCTTTAACTCACACACAATCATAACTGTTTGATAGGAACTATCACCTTCGAGGTACATCCTAAAACTCCCACATCTCCTAGAAAACACGCTTGCAATCATATTTTAAAGCATTTTGTTCTTTTGCTTTTATTTCTTTACATATTTTCTTTTATTAAACAAACCATGCATGGGCATATAAGAAAGAAAAGAAATACCCAATTATGTTAAGCTTTTTGATATTGCGTTTTTGCTATGCCGAAGCATACAGATGTCATTGACATAGCACTTTTGCTATACCGAAGCATACAGATGTCATTTCATGATTGGCGGGTAACAGTGGTGAGATGGTTATTCATGCCTTTCTCTTAGGATTTTCTTGTCCTACCCGTCAAAAAGAGTGATACGAGTGCTAAGTACAAGAGATCACTTAACCTTACTCATCACAAACAAAGAGCCACAAAGCTCACTTGCTTAGTTATGCATAAGGATGCTCATCTAAACTACAAAAGATACAAAGTTTAGAAAACTTTGTTTTAATGGCCATATTAAGGTTCACAAGAACCGATGTATACAAACACACACTGTTTTTGTATTTTTTAATTTTTCAATTTTTTTTATTTTTATCTGAAAAGCAAAATAATACAAAAACTGAAAATAAAAAACAATAAAGAAAAACATGTTAAATAAAATAAAAACAAGGCATAAAACTAGACTGACTCAAAACAGTAAAGCAACACACACAAGTAATGCAAAAAAAAAATAAGAAGGGGAGAGAGAGAAAACGTGAAAAAATCACTTGGAACCCTTTTCCTTCCACACCTTAGAAGAACCTTTCCTTTTTGCTAACCCTTGAACCGGTGATGAGGGGAAAGAATTGAAACCGTTCAAGTTCAAAAGGAACATGAGGGTTTTGAGAAGATCTCCAAGAGGAGCAAGAGAGGTTTGAAGCTGATTCTGGTTCCCAGATGCTATCATGCCATTGCTCTATTGAGTGGCTAGCCACTTATAGCAATTTGGTCGAGTATGACCGGCAATACCATAATGATGACAGAGATGCTGCTTTTTTTGTTTAGGCTTTTCAGAGTTAGCCTTCTTAGTCCTAGGGTTTTTAGTTTCCTTCTTCTCGAACTTAGGGGATACTCCTAAGATGGACTTACCCTTGTCTAGGTTCTCACTAGCTAATTCAGTTTTAACATCATTGTTCTTAATTTTAATGTTATTAGCAAGAGAAACAAAAACAGTAGTACTAGCAAAAGGAGTATTAGAGGAAGAGAATTTATACTCCAATCCTGTTCGATCAGATGCAGATTTTTGAATGCTGAGCATCTCATCCAGCTTCACACTTGATGTCCTCTCCAATTGAGCTCTAACTTGAAACGGTTCTGCTTCAAGCTTCTTGGTTTTCTCAGCCAAGAAATTGTTCTTGAATCTCAATGCCCGAATAGTCTGAATTGTTTCATCAAACTTAGTGGAAAGCTCCTCACGGTCAAGTTCCACATCACTGAGCTTCTTGGTGGCCAGCCTATAGAGTTTCTCATGCATCTCAGAAAGCTTGTACAGTTTCTCATAGGCGGTATGGATATCATCTTGATCATCCATTGTTTCAAACTTAGCATCCACCAATTCTTTTTCTTCATCTACATCTTCAATAATCCCTTCAGTAGGATTGACAGTGGCAGTGAAGGCATTCAAAATTCCGTCATCATCATTGTCGGAATCATCCTCAGGCTCAATGTCGCTCAAGGTAGTAGCAAGTGCCTTGCTCTTCCCAATGCTCTTGAGATATGTGGGACACTCTTGTTTTATATGACCGAAGCCTTGACACCCGAAGCACTTAGGTCTAGTAGGAACAGTGTACTAACCGCCATCCCTAGTATCCTTCTTCCCTTTATCTTGGCTCTTGAACTGAGAAGAACTGGATTGCCTACAGTCCTTGTCGAAGCCTTTTCCATTTGTATTTTTCATGAATTTCTTGAATTTCCTAGTGATGTAGGACTTCGTCTTAGAATCTTCATCGTCCAAGGACTTATTGTATCACTGCTCTTGGCCTTCAGTGCCATGCTCTTACCTTTACTTGACTTGCCCATTCTTGTCAACCCTAGCTCGTAAATTTGCAGATTACCAACCAGCTCAATCAGAGGAATCTTGTCAATATCCTTTGATTCCTCTATCGCCGTAATCTTGGCATGGAATCTCTCGAGTAGAGATTTGAGCACTTTTCTTACAATCTTGGGTTCCGGAATGGTTTCCCCAAGATTGAAAGCTGAGTTCACTATGTCTTTGAGCTTGGCATAGAACTCATCGAATGACTCATCCTCCTCCATCTTAATTTCTTCAAAGCTTGTAGTGAGCCTCTATAGCTTCGAATCCTTGACAGCCTTTGTTCCCTCATAAGTTGTCTAAAGAATGGTCCATACCTCCTTAACAGTTTCAGTGGAGGAAATCTTCTTGAACTCCTCATTAGTGACCGCACTGAATAGGGCATTCAATGCTCTGCTGTGGAAATTAGCCGCCTTAATCTTAGAATCAACCCAATCTGCTGACGCTTCTGTAGGCTTGGTCCAACCTATCTCCACAGCTTGCCACACCTTCTCATCTAGTGACTACGAGAAAGCTCTCATGTGTACTTTCCAGTATGCATAGTTAGTACCATCAAACAGTGGAGGTATAATAAGAGACTGACCTCTATCCATGACAAATAGGGGCCAATGGATTACACACAAGGATTAAACCCTAATCAGAGTGTGCCTGCTCTGATACCACTTAATAGGCCACAAACGCGTTGACCCCTTGTGATGAATTAAGTTGATTACTTAGCCAAGTTATTAATTAATCAAATTAGCATGCAAATTGCATGGCAGCACAAACAAATCACCAATAAACTAAAGTATACAGCAGAAAATAAATTGACATGGTGATTTGTTTACGAATGGGAAAAACCTACATGGCAAAAACTCCACTGGGTGATTTTAAAGTCACCACTCTTGAAATTTCACTATTATCACAACAAGCAGTTACAAGTAAAGAAATCCCAAGTATCTTACTAACCTACAGTTGAACCATTACCCCAACACCCAATTAGACTTGTTCTGTAGTAACAATTTCTCCTTTTGATGCACAGCTCCCAAGTACGTGACTAACCAATTGCGTGGATCCTAGTACGCGACTTCAATCACCAACTAGAGAAAGTTGTTTGCTGCAAAGTTCTTTAATTCATCCACACGATGAAGATCAAGAAGATGCTTAGTTACAAAACTGTACGGTGCACATTACATGGCAACTTCTTCACAAGAGAGATGAACTAGGGCAAGAACTTTGTCTCAGGTCACAAATTGCTTGAACAAAAGTTTCTCAATGCTTGTGCAACTTGTTCACTTTGACGGCCCTTAAAATAATCCTTTTATATGTCTAGGGTTAAAAGAAAAGAAATCCCAAAGACACATGTACGGATTGGAATAAAAAACAGAACTCAGAATCTGTTTTTCTTAAATCTTGACGACTAGAGGTGTCGAGGTGCTGCTCCGAGGTGCTGTCAAGCAGCTATCGAGCCTCGGGGCTAGAACAGCTTCTTTAAAACTCGATAGATGCAAAGGATAAGCCAATTACATAAAAAATGGCATATGTTCAAAACAAAGTGAAACACATATGTCCTAACACCTACCCTCAATTCGTGGAAGGCTATAACTTTAACTTATCATTTGATGATCAAATTCCCTACTGACTATAAAGTAGGAGAATTATGAGGAGATCAGGTGGCTGTACGCTAGTGTTACGTAGCTATGATGGAAATGGATGACCACCTCTAGGCCATGAGCATAGAAGAATATCGGACAGTGACAGAGCCCGTTGAAAGACTTGAAGAAATACTTCTTGATGATTCCCGACCAGAAAGAACCACCAAGATTGGCACCCTTGCAGACCCGACGGTTCGCCAAGCAATCGCAACTTTCCTCAAAGAGAACCAGGACGTCTTCTTTTGGAGCCATGAAGACATGCCAAGAATCGACTCGTCAGTCATGGTGCACAGGTTGAATGTGCCGCCTTCCTTTCCACCCGTCCGTCAGAAGAAACAGGTGTTCGCCTAAGAGAGAGTTAGGGCTGTGGCGGAAGAGGTTTGCAAGCTACAAGACACCATGAAAATTGGAGGATGTGTGTAGACTGTACAGACCTGAACAAAGCGTGCCCTAAAGATAGCTACCCCCTCCCGAGGGTCGACCTGCTGGTGGACTCTATGGCTCAACCAGCTGCTGAGTTTCATGGACGCATTTTCAGGATACAACCAAATCCAAATGGACGAAGCTAATCAAGAGAAAACTTCGTTTATAACTAGCCAAGGCCTTTTTTGTTACAAGGTCATGCCATTCGGCTTAAAAAAAGTAGGTGCAACATATTAAAGGCTCATGAACAAGATGTTCACACGGTAGATTAGGAGAAATTTCCAAGTATATGTTAACGACATGCTAGTGAACAGCCGAAGGGAAGACGATCACTTGGAGGATCTCAAGGAAACCTTCAACACTCTTCGTTCCTACAACATGAAGCTTAATCCAGGCAAGTGTGCCTTCGGAGTAATGACTTAAAAAAAATTCTTAGGATACATGGTGTCTCAAAGAGATATTGAGGCTAACCTAAACAAGATCGGGGCTATAATAGAAATGGCACCTCCTAAAAATGTAAAATAAGTACAAAGCCTTAAAAGGCAAGATTGCCGTGCTTAATAGATTTGTATCTAGAGCAACGGATAAATGTCTACCATTCTTCTGCACACTAAAGAAGTCTTTTAAGTGGACGGAAGTGTCAGCAAGCACTCGAGGACCTGAAGGCCTACCTTTCTTCACCACTGCTGCTAAGTCCCTCGCAGCCGGGAGAAGAATTATTCCTCTATTTGGTTGTCTCCTCAGCCGCCGTCAGTATGGCCTTAGTTAGAGAAGACAACAAGGTGCAAAGGCCCGTGCACTATGCCAACCGGGCACTTCAAGGTGTAGAAGAAAGGTAACCTCCAATGGAAAAGCTCGCCTTCGCTCTAGTCATAGCAGCCCGTAAACTCAAGCCGTACTTTCAAGCCTATATGGTGATCTTCCTAACTGACAAGCCCTTACGGTAAGCAATGAGCAGTGCTAAAGTGGCTAGACGGATGGCGTTATAGGCAATAGAATTGAGTGAATTCGACATACAATATTTCCCACGTACTGCCATCAAGGGACAGGTGGTCTCCGAGTTCATTGCAGAGTTCACTAACATGGAAGGCCAGGGGGAGATATCCCTAATGAAATGTATTCATGGACGGACCGTCCAACAGGAAGACTGGTGGAACAGGGGTCGTACTTCAATCTCTAGAAAGTGATGAGATCGAATGCATGGTTCGTCTCAACTTCCCTACAACTAACAACGAAGCAGAATATGAAGCACTAATAGCGGGGCTAGATCTTGCCAAAGCAGTAAGGGCCGCAAATATGGTTATCCATTGTGACTCCCAAGTTGTCACCAACCAAGTGAATGGTAATTATGAATGTAAGGGCGAAAAGATGAAGAAGTACTTGAAGCAAGCAAAGAGAAGGGTAAACGAGCTGCAAGCCAAGATTGTCCAAATTCCAAGAGGAGAGAATGAGCAAGCCGACCGTCTTGCCAAGGTCGCATCGGCAGAATACATGATCACTTCTGATAAGGTATTCTCCTTTATTCAACTCTCACCACTAATAGATATCGTCAATGTGCAGGAGATAGGTTTCGAAAGTAGTTGGACCACCCCCTTAATTTCTTAATTAAAAGATGACACGCTTCGTGACGGGAAGGAAGCCGCAAGAAAGCTAAAAGTCCAGTCGGCGCAATTCGTCTTGATAAAGGACGTCCTATATAAAAGGGGTTTCTCTCGACCATACTCGAGATGTTTAGGCCCCGAGGAAATGGATTATGTCATCAAAGAAGTACACGAGGGGATCTGCGGCAACCACTTAGGGTCGTGGTCATTAGTGCATAAATTAATTCGGGCTGGATACTACTGGCCGACTATGTAGAAGGACGCCCAAACTTATGTCAAAACCTACAACAAGTGTCAAAGGTTCAGCAATATCATCAGACAATTAACAGAAGAACTAACCCCAATAACAGCTCCGTGGCCATTCGCCCAATGGGGACTGGACATCATAGGCCCATTCCCGATAGTAGTAAGGCAGCTGAAGTTCTTAATAGTCGATATAGACTACTTCACCAAGTGGGTGGAAGTTGAAGCCCTGACCACTATCACTGAAAAGAACGTATGGAGTTTTGTTTAGAAGAGCATCATTTGCAGGTACAGAATCCCTAGGGTCTTGGTCTCGGACAACAGAAAGCAATTTTACAATGACTCCTTCAAAGACTTTTGCTCACAATTAGGAACCAGGAACCACTACTCCTCCCTTGTCCATCCTCAAGCCAACAGACAAGTTAAAGTCATGAACCGATCCTTGCTCCGAATCATCAAGACTTGGCTCGAGGGAGCAAAAGGCGTATGGCCAGAAGAGTTGCGCAACATATTATGGACGTACAGGACGACAGCCAGAACCCTGACAGGAGAAACTCCGTTTCGACTAGCATACGGAAGTGAACTGGTTATCCCAGCTGAGGTCGGACTCACGAGCTATAAGGTGGAAAATCACGATAAGGGGAGGAATGACAAAGCCATATGTCTTCAGCTTGATCTAGTTGACAAGGTTAGGGCGACAGCTGAATAGAGACTTGTGTGATACCAAGATCTCATGGCCAAACACTACAACTCCTAGGTCAAACACCGAGACTTCAAAGTTGGAGACCTCGTCTTGAAGAAAGTGATGGGCACTGCTAGAGACCCCACACAAGGAAAGCTTAGCCCAAACTGGAAAGAACCCTATAGAATCACATCATGGTTAAGGAAAGGCACCTACCACTTGGAGACACTTGATGGGCAAAAGCTACATCATCCATGGAACGCCGAGCATCTCAGGAAGTACTACCAGTAGAAGACAGCATGAAGAGGGCTATTCCTCATTTTAGTTTATTTCTTTCAGTCATTTATCTTAGTTTATTCTTGTCTACCATAATTTTTAAGCCCAAAGGACTGAAGTTTATTCATTCTGGAACAATTTTCTACTTATATATGCATTCATCATAATAAGAAGAGTATATTCAAAAACGAGTGGCATATTTTTTGTGTGGACGAATTTATCATTAATTTCACAAAGTGGACGGACTTATCACTAAATCTGCAAAGTGGATAAGTCTACTGCTAAGTTCACAAAGCGGACAAATTTATCACTAAGTCTGTAAAGTGGACGAGTATACTACTAAGTCTACAAAGTGAACGAACTTATCACTAAATCCACAAAGTGGATGAGTCTACTGCTAAGTCCACAAAGTGGACACACTTGTCACTAAGTCCACAAAGTAGACAAGTCTATTGCTAAGTCCACAAAGTGGACGATTCTACTGCTAAGTCTACAAAGTGGATGAACTTATCACTAAGTCCAAAAGGTGCACAAGTCTACTGGTAAGCCCACGAAGTGGACGAATTTAGCACTATGAATTTAGATGAATTTAATATAAAGTCCACCATGTGGACGGGTTTATTAAGTCCACAAAGTGGATAGGTTCAATATAACGTCCACTAAGTGGACGAGTTCATTACAAAACCTACAAAATAAATAAATTTATTAGAATCCACAAAATGGACGAATAGTCAACTAAAAGAAAGCTGACGCCATTATCCGTAAGCTGACAAATCCATGACGAGTACCCAAAATGACGAGCTGAAATCAGTAAAGAAGATGAGCCTAAAGGCAACCTAAGTAAACGGCTCCGCCTTATTTCACTAAGTACCCTAGCATACAAGTGCAAAAGATAGACACACATGCCAAGTAAAAAGCAACACATACATACTAAAAGTGACGGGCGTAAAATGTTATAAATAAAGTGATGTTTTTACAAAAGCCCAAAAAACCAACAGGCGTCAAACGTTGAAATTAGCTTACATTTTACAATAAAGAAAGAAAAAAGCTTAAGTTCATAAAATCGGGGGTCTTGAGCCTTTTCGTCGCCCTTTGGAAGAAGGGCTTGGACGCCTAGAGTGGAAGGATCTTCAACATTAAGGTCTTCAGCATGAGGGTTGGCTGACAGAGTCAAGGTGACAGGCTTGTCCACGACAGGCTAGGCAAGGACGACGCTATCATCCTTTGGGTCCCCCACAAGCTTGGTAGTATCGTCACTTTCCTCAAAGATAGTATCGCCTGCAAGAGTCAATGGTAGAGGCTCGTCCATAGTGACTTTGGATAAGTCCAAGTCAGGATAGACGGACCTGACCTGCTTTAGGTAGCCCTTAAACCTATCACCATAGTAGACGGTACAAACGTCTATGAAGGACTGCGAATCTTTAAATTCTGCCACAGCGTCACTCCTTGCTGTTTCCACCTGGCTTAAAAGAGCTTTCAACTCCTTTTCTACTGACACTTTGGTTTCTTGCTCTTGCTTCCTCTAACAACCCTCCTCCTTCAGCTGCTCCTTTAACTCCTTCACCTCCTTATCGAGAAAACGGGCAACTTCCTTATATTGCTCCTACCCATTGATCAGGTTCTTGATGTACGAATACAGACGGGTAATCACTCCCTCTTTAGCAACACCCCTACCTTGAAGAGCCTTCATACAAATCATGGCCTATACAAAATAAATAAATAAATAAATAAAAATAAAAATATAATAACATCAGCTTATTGAATCATGTCTAGTGTTGAAATAAAGAAAGCAACATACCCAAGCAAGGTCAAAAAGGCCTAACGCCCTTAGTTCCTCCGTCACCTGCTCAGCACAAGGATCTATCTCTTCGCTTTTCAGGATGGACTCCATTACCTCTACAGCGTAATCCTTGTGGGTGAGAAGGCGACGGTCGGGTCCTTGGCTGATGGGGCCTGATGTCGTCATTAGTCCTTTGCCTGCCCCATGGCCAGGCTTAGGAGACAATGGCTTTTTAAGGGGTTTATCCCCAGGGGTTATGACGGCCTTTTTCCCAGGACGCTTATCCTTCCCGTCAGCTTTTCTTTTGTTAGCCGTCTTCTCAACGACTTTAGGGGCTGACAAAGACGTTCCCTCCCCTTTTGCTTTCTTCTCCTCTTCCTTCCTCTTGGCAGTAACTGCCCGAACCCTTTGCCTAACTGCCTCTATTTCTGCAAAAGGTGAGAAGCAAGAATCAGAACAGGAGAAAACGACAAAAAACAAAAGAGACAGGAGAAATTAAGGGATGCATATGTCGACGGGAGTAGGCATTTAACCTATGAGCTTCCAGCGTCGACTTTGGACCTCTATAGTATAAATGTAAAGCGTCGAGTGTAATTAGGTCAAGACACTTGCGCTCGTCCAATGAGATGGCTGTCACTTGACGGATAAAGTCCTCTTGTTCAATTGTGATATGTGGATGAATGCTAGCTAAAAAGAAAAATAGAGGGTGTAAGGGCACAGATCAGGCTTGGACCTAAATGCGTGACAAGGACAAGCCCAAGGGGCCTAAACAATAAAATTTGTAGAAGGTGGGTTTGAACCTAGAGCTCCTAGGACGATGGAAAACAACGTTGTTGGGCTGAGTCCATGATTACATGCGATGAGATCCTAGTACAGTGCAGGTTCTTCTCGAATATGAGCCGAGGACTTTTTGTATCGATTCCTCTTCTTCTTCTAGAAAAAGTTTTCTTTGCCCCCCCTCCAGAAAAAAAAAAAAAAAAAAGAATCCCCCCGCAATGTTCTCTCCCCTTCTATTTATATCCCCCTTACTGCGCCTCCTTTCATGGAGTCCTTTAATGCAGATCCCTTTCCCATCCTCCATTCTCTTGAAATCTTCCCCCTATGGCCATAAGGCTGACCCCCGTCTTCTCAGATGTCACTTCTCTATTAATGCGCCAAAAGGGTAGGTGTGAAGTCTTTAACGCGGTGGCAGCAGCTGTCTATTGGGGCTTCCCACTTGTTCTCACTCTCTTTGCCTTTCGTTGGAGCGTGGCCTCATCCGTTGAGCTTCACCTGTTCCTCCTTAGACATCATGACATGCCTTACAACCCTCGTTTCAGTTGGCCAAGGATACATCCCTCCTCGAACCGTTCCCAATAGCCCATAATCCAAAAATGGGCTTATGGGCCCTTAAGTTCGGGGCCCTTGTCACCGTCATGCAATCCCTGGACAAGTTGATGCTCTCGGCTCAAGCCTAAGGCCTAAGTACACTTTTTGGGACTTTTGCCCCCACAATAGCCCCTCAAAAATTTATTTGCTACAGACCGAGGAGAGAAATGAATTTTTGATTCGCAAATACTATCCTCATGTGACCTCTCAAGCGCCACACGTGAGAAACCCATCACACCTTCTTGGATGACCCTTGACGCCTCGTAACCCGCGACGCCCCCATTAATTGCACTGAGTAACTCCCTTTCGCCCACGTTTAACGGTGAGATGTAGATCGAACGGCCTGGGTTCTTTCCTGAAAATTTGAGCGGGATAACACTTACGAATTTTCGCCTCCCAAACTCCCTAAACGTTTGGGAAGTCATGTAGCCAGTCACTACTCCCAAAAAGCAATTGCATCCCTAGAAGCATCTACCTCCACTTTCTCTCTAGAAGAACTCAAAGAGTCATACACCTTCTTCTCAGTAAGTTCTCATTCCCTTATACCCTTTCTCCTCGGCTGTTGACCTCTCCCCCCTTTCCTTTCTAAATCTCAGCTCTAATCTCGACTAGATGGGTAGGTTCAAATGTCTGGTTGATTCTGTATCTAGTATGAAGGGATTTCGAGCAAAATTCCACATTCCTCCAGAAGTGGATTTAAAATATTGCCCCCCTGAGGCGGTGGCTGACTCTAGGGGGGAAGGGCAGGTTGTCATCCCCATCATTACCTTTTTAGAGGGTGGGATGACCCTCCTTATGAAAAACGTCACTAGCGAATACCTCTGCAACCACAGGTTGTGCCCCAACCAATATACGTCCAACATGTTTAGGGTCTTGGGCTGTGTGGACGCTCTAAACGAGCAGATGGGTTTAAACCTCACATGGTGCGACGTCGCCTTCTTGTATGAGTGCCACCAGCTAAAAACCGTAGGGTATTATCTTAAGTCCTAGTCTAATGTCGTTAGGCTTATATCGTGTCTCCCCAAATCCAACAAAGGGATGAAGGACAATTACGTAGTCGCCTCCGGGAGATGGTACGATGGTGTTCATTGCCCCGTCAAAGAAGGGAAACCAGGTGTGGTTGCCTAGGACTTAAGACTTTTGGTCTAAGCTTCAGTTCCCTTAGCTTCGCCCTTTAAATTTTCGTAACTTAATGCCTTTGTCGCCCAAGTTTGTTTTCAGCCTAACCACAGTTAGCCCTTTGAATGTCTCTTTTGCAGATAAGCAGCACGTGTCTCCTCGTCTGGGGGACGTTAATATCTCGGATCTTAACAGAATATTAAGGTCTAAGGTGTTCGTCAACGAAGACCTGCAGTTGAGGGCCGCCCATCTTATTGTCGCGGGTGATAGGAGGCGTAGACGGATAGACGTTTCCAGGCCCAACTTCCTTGCAAAACATGACTTGCCCGACGATCCGTCCATAATCCTGTACACACCCCCCGCCAGAGCAATCCCCATCTCAGTGCGGCCCATAGCAACTGTAGCCCGAGAAGAGTCTACATCCCCACCTCTGTCACTTGAGGAGGAGATAGACCAATTTAGGCTTGAGGAGGTTAAGAAACTTAAAGAGGATAACATTGTCCTGACGAACGACGAAGCCACCGAGTGCTCGGGGATAAGAGGTTTAATAATCTCAAAGGTGGATAGCAGTACTGAAGAGGAAGAGATGGCTAGCTTAAGTCACTCATGGGCGCGTGAGGTGCGCAAGTGGCCAAGAAGGGTGCCGTTGGATCCCAACTTCCTCCTCAACTACCTCCTCCTCCTACCGACCCCAAGGCTCTTATTCCTAACCTCAGGAAGAAGAGGAAAAAGGAGAGTGAGGAAGCCGAGGCGACTCAGCAGAAGAAGCTGAAGCAACAACAACAACAATAACAACAATAACAACAACAAAAGGCCGCCAAGGGCAAGACACGCGCTCCCTAGGTGGAAAGCGAAGAGAGCCATGGGCAGGCCGACATGCGCCGCGCCCAATCTTTCTGGTCTCCTGCGTTGGAGCTAGACAGGACTCCCATCCCTGACCGCTCCAACATAAGAGAGTTCTAGAAAGGGCACTCCCTTTACCTTGCCGAGGCTCTCGAGTAGCCCCTGCTTCTTCCCAAAGACATGGAAGCCCTCGAATAGATGCAGCAGCAACTGTTCCTCTCCCTGAAGAGGGACCTGGGCTTGGTATGTATTGTTCTACCTTTCTTGCTTGTGCAAGCTTAGGAATATGCTCACCGTTATACTTATGCTTTTTTATGTGTGTGCAGGCCATCCAAGAGGTCTTTGTAGCCGAAAAATGGATGGAGGATGCCCGGAAGAAGGCCAGCGCTGAATTCAACGTCAGAGTTGAGACGGAGAGAGCTCTCAGCCTAGCTGAGGCCAAGAAGGAGAAGCTCGCCAAGAAGTTAACGGCGGAAGAGCAGTTGAAGAGGAGCGCTGAGGCTGGGTTTAAGAATGCCATGGCTCAAGCCGAGGTGCAGCGAAAGGAGCTTCGAGGCTACAAGGATGATCTCGCCGTGGCTAAGCAGGACATTGTCCTTCTGAAGGAAGAGCTGGCAAGGGCCGAGGACGGGGCTTGCACTGCTAAAGAGGCCGCTGACACTGTTTCGGCTGCTTCTTTCCAGAGGGGGGTCGAAGAGATAGAAACCCTCCTGGTTGAGGAGTTGGCCGACTTGTGCAGGGACTACTGTAGGTAGGTGTGGTCGGAGGCTCTGAACATGGCGAGGGCTCCTACTGCGTCCAAATTGAGGAAAGCTGAGAACGTGTGGTATCCCCCCAATATCCGCGAGTTTAGCGCTCCTCCTCCTTCAGCTCCTTCCACTTCCCTGGCCGCTTCTGCTCTTCCTTAGGTCTCAACGCTTTCAAATCAAGGCGCCCTCCTAGAGGAGAAGACTGATAAAGACAAGGGGAAGGGGCCCATGGTCTTGCTAGAGACAGAACCTGCTGGTGCTCCTTCGTCCCTTGAGGGTACTGCCTCTCTGCCAATGGAGCTTAAGCCGCCAAGAGAAGAAGGCGAGGTCGAGTTAACCAAGGCAGAGCCCAACGAGGATCCTCCCTCAAAGGCTAAAACCTAAGCAGTTGAAGCCCCTTTTGGATTTTCGTTTTGTTTACCTCCCTTATCGTTTTGCCCCCTTTACATGTATTTCCTTATGTAATCGACTTGTGGTTAATGAAAAGGGTTTTGATTTTTTAACTTTTTTGCTAATATCTCTTAGACATGATTTCCATTATTAGTGTCTCTCCACAAGCATTTCTTGAACGGCTAGTTTCATTTATAAGCTTACTTCTTCAATAAGCAATTTTCATTTGAGAAAAATACGCTGAACTTCATGACACAAAGACCACTTAAACGCATAAGAAAGAAAAGGACTTAGTGAGGTGTAAGTTTGTTCAACGCTTAGTAAAACGGATTGGATGTTAAATTTTTCCAAAGCAGGTAGTCCGAGGACCCGGCATAGCCAAGGTTTACATTAACACCTAGTTAAAAGTGCAGTATGTAAGTTAACTTTTCTCAAAGCAGAAGGTCCGAGGACCTGGCATAGCCAAGGTTGACATTAACACTTAGTTAAAAATGGTATCTGTATGTTAAATTTTTCCAAAGCAGAAGGTTCATGGGCATAGCTAAGGTTGACATTAACACTTAGTTAAAAAAAACATGTTAAATTTTCCCAAAGCAGAAGGTCCGAGGACCCGGCATAGTTAAGGTCGACATTAACACTTAGTTAAAAAGAACTTCATGTTAAATTTTTTCAAAGTAGAAAGTCCAAGGACTCGGCATAGCCAAGGTTGACATTAACACTTAGTTAAAAAGAACTTAATGTTAAATTTTCCCAAAGCAGAAGGTTCGAGGACCCGGCATAGCTAAGGTTGACATTAACACTTAGTTAAAAATGGTATTTGTATATTAAATTTTCCCAAAGCAGAAGGTTCACGGACTCGGCATAGCTAAGGTTGACATTAACACTTAATTAAAAAGAACATTTTAAATTTTTCCAAAGTAGAAGATCCGAGGACCCGGCATACCCAGGGTTGACATTAACACTTAGTTAAAAACGTTGGGCTTTTGCTTGACATTGAGTTTTCGTTTGATATTGGAGACTAACAAGCTAACAAATTACACGACATAATAATATCTGAACAGATGGCATGATCGCCTTTTATTAATGGTAGTACCTTCTAAGTTTATTTACATTCCAGGGCCACTTTACAGCCCTTTCATCTAGGTCGGCCAGACGATATGACCCTAGACTAGCTACTGAGGTTATACAGTAGGGCCCTTCCTAGTTAGGTCCCAACTTTCCCCATGCTGGGTCCTTGGCGATTCCCACGACTTTCCTTAGGACTAAGTCACCAGGAGTAAGGGGTCTCAATTTCACATGGGAGTCATACCCTTGCTTGAGTTTCTGCTGATAGCAGGCTAGCCGAACCATAGCATTCTCCCACCTCTCTTCAATCAAGTCTAGCCCCTTCTGCAGCATGTCGTCATTAGTGTCTGGGGTGAAAAAGTGCATCCTCATCGTTGAGAACCCCCTTTCCAAAGGGATCACAGCTTCAGTACCATAAGCCATCGCGAAGGGTGTCTCTCCCATGGACCTTCGTGGTATAGTTCGATAAGTCTATAGCACATGTGGCACTTTTTCCACCCATCTGCCTTTGGCATCATCTAGTCTTTTCTTGAGTCCATTGACTATCGATTTGTTGACCGCCTCGGCTTGGCCATTCCGCTACGAATAGGCTGGGGTAGAATATCTGTTCATGATACCGAGGTCCCCGTAATACTTCCTAAAGGCCTTACTGTCGAACTACAGGCCGTTGTCCAAGATGAGGGTATGTGGGATCCCAAACTGGGTGACGATGTTCTTCCAGATAAACTTCCTTGCATCCATGTCTCTAATATTTGCAAGGGTCTCTGCTTCAACCCACTTAGTGAAATAGTCCGTCCCTACGAGCAGCCACCTTTTATTTCCCGCCGCCTTGGGAAAAGGTCCCATAATATCCAAGCCCCACTGAGCGAACGGCCAGGGGCTGGTCAGAGGATTAAGAACACCCTCAAGCTGATGGATGTTGGGAGCAAACCTTTGACATTGATCGCATTTCCTTACGTACTCTTATGCTTCTCTCTGTATATTCGGCCACCAATATCCCTACGTGAGGGTTCTATGGGCTAATGATCTTCCTCCCATGTGACTACCACATATTCTCTCATGTAATTCTTCCAAGAGTAGCTCCGTCACTTCAGGATGTACATACAGCAGGTAAGGTTCAGAAAAGGAGCGTTTATACAGTTTCTCATCCTCAGATAACCAAAACTGCGGGGCCTTTCTTCGTATCTTGTCGACCTCAAACCTTTCTCCCGGCAAAACGTCATTCTTGAGATAGGATATTATTGGGTCCATCCAACTGGGGCCTATTCTGACCTGGTGAACCTGGACGGTATTACCAGCTGCACCAGAAGGCTTATATAAATCTTCAACGAGGATGACCCGCGGTAGGCTCTGAGCCAAAGAGGTCGCAAGCGTGGCTAGCGAGTCGACGTGGCTATTCCCATATCTGGAGATGTGCAACATTGTAAAAGATTCAAACTTGGACTGCAAGCACTTCGCCAAGTACCCCTACATCCTTGGTTCCCTAGCATCCAACTTTCCTTCCACTTGGCCAACCACTAGCTATGAGTCCGAGAATAACCGTACCGCCTTTCCACCCATTTTATGAACCATGTCCATTCCTACTAGTAGAGCTTTGTACTCGGCTTCATTATTGGCAGCCAAGAATGCCAATCGCAAGGACTTCTCTAAGACGATTCCCTCGGGGAATATCAGAACTATCCCTACGTCCGAACCCTTCTGGTTGGCTACTCTATCCACGTACACATTCCACACAAGGGACTTCTCGCATGAGATCACGCCGACTGATTTTCCATCCATGCCTCACCCCTCGGGGTTCTCTTCCACTGGAGGCTCAACAAACTCTGCCACTAGGTCGGCAAGGACCTTCCACTTCACAGAGGTACAAGGCATGTACTTGATGTCAAAGGCTCCCAAGATAGTTCCCCATTTAGCGATCCTGTTGGAGTAATCAGCACTCCGTAACACGGATTTAAGGGGTTGTTGAGTCAGCAGGATGACAATATGAGATTGGAAGTAGTGCGGGGGCCTGCGCGTTGCATGCACCACAGCTAGAATCTCTTTCTCCAATGGTAGATACTGTATCTCGGCTTCCTGTAAAGACTTGCTCACATAATAGATCGACCTCTGCACACCATCGTCGTCTCGTATTAGAACCAGGCTAACAGCATGAACAGCCATGGCTATATATGCGAACAAAACTACATCTATGTCTGGGCGAGACATAATGGGTGGCTGGGAGAGGTATTCCTTTAGCTACTGGAAAGCTATGGAACATTCTTCTGTCCATTCGAATCCTTTCCACTTATTTAACAGTTGGAAGAAGGGTCAGCATCTGTCTGCAGACCGAGAGATGAACCTATTGGGTTTCCTTCAGATTTCGAGGAGGCTGTAGATTGTGGATTGTTGTGATTTGGGCGGGGTTGGCCTCGATCCCTCTATGAGTGAGCATGTAACCTAGAAACTTACCAGACCCCACACCGAATGAGCACTTAGAGGCGCTCAAACGTAACTAGTGCTTCCTTAACGTCTAGAAAGTGTTGTTCAGGTCAGCCACATGCATAGGTATAGCCTTACTCTTCACAACCATGTCATCCACATATATTTCGACAATTTTTCCCAGCTGAGCCTCGAATATCCTGATCATCATCCTCTGGTAGGTAGCTCCAACATTCTTCAAGCCAAAAGGCATTACCTTGTAGTGATAGTTGCCGATAGGGGTGACGAAAGTTGTCTTTTCTTGGTCCTCTGAAGCCAAAGGTATTTGGTGGTACCCCTAAAAGACATCTAGGAGGCTCATCCGAGGGTGGCCGACAGTTGCGTCCACTAGCTGATCTATGTGAGGCATTGGGAAGGAGTCCTTGGGGCAAGCCCTATTTAGGTCCATAAAATCCATGCACACCCTTCATTTCCTACGTTTTTTCTTCACCACCAAAGTGTGTGCCAGCCATTCGGGATAGAAGACTTCCTTGATAGCCCCAGCTCTCTTGAGTCTAATGACCTCCTCTTTAACAGCATCAGAGTGTTCCTTGAAGGAGCGCCGAGGCGATTGCCTCTTCGGCACTGCAGTCAGACTGACTTTCAGGTGGTGACAGATGAAGCTTGGGTCGATTCCAGGTACCTCATAGGCATCCTACGCGAACACGTCAAGGTTTGCTCTTAAGAACGCCACTAGCTCCTCCCTTTCCTCGACTAGTAGTTGAGATCCTACCTGAAAGAACCTTTCGGGGTCACTATCTACAAGGACTTTATCCAACTCTTCACACGTGGGCTCTTCTGCCACCGTCTCTCCAGCTATGGCAGAAGGTGTTAATTGCTATGGGATAGAAGCATCCGAGGTCGAGGGCTCTGGCCCCGGCCCGCGCAAAACTACAGCTGTGAGGCACTGTCTTTCCACGGATTGGCTCTCGACAATTTCTTTGATCTGACTGCCAAATGGGAACTTCACCTTGGCGTGGAAAGTAGAGGAAATAGCCCCTAGAGCATGTAGCCGCGGCCTCCCGATGATGGCCATGTAAGGAAAGTAGGCGTCAACCACGATGAAATCCACATCGACCACCATTGGGCCTAACTGCACAGGTAGCCTAATATGACCCTTCGGGGTGACGGCCTTCCCTTTAAAGCTTATGAGGGGAGAATCGTAGGCCGTAAGATCCTCCAGCTTCAAATTCAGCCCCTTGAACAGGTCGGGATACATAATGTCTGCATCACTTCCTTGATCAACCATCACCCTCTTCACATTGTAGCCCCTATTCTTAGCATGATGACTAAGGCATCGTCATGGGGCTGAATGGTCCCCACCTTGTCCTTGTCCGAGAAGCCCAAGATAAGTGGTACATTACCCTTCACCCTCTTTGGCTCGGAGCCAAAGTTCTCGGCGAGGGCTCGCGTCATGGACATCACCCTAGAAAGGCAAGAGCCGGTCCTCTTCGGGGCAGAGAGAATGACATTAATCGTTCCCAAAGGGGGTCTTAAACCACTGTTACCCTGATTGGCTGGACCAGGATGCTCTACCTGCCCGTCGAACCCATATAAGAATTGCTTCAACTTCCCCTCCTTTACCAATTGCTCTAGATAATTTCGTAAGTTCCTGTAGTTCTCTGTTATGTGACCTCTCTCTTGATGATATTGGCAATGGAGGTTCTTGTTACACTTCGTGGGATCCCCTAACATCTTGCTGAGCCACCTAAAAAATGGTTCGTGGTAGATTTTCTCAAACACTTGTTGCATAGGTTCACGGAACACGGTGCTGACCACCTGAGAAGATGTCAGGCCAGGCTGCCCAAAGAACTCTCGCCTCGACCTACTATTGTTGTATTTGTCAAACCTGAAAACCCTCATCTCCTGATGGATAACCTTCCCCTTCCCCTTTCCTTGTAGCTAATCTTTCTCGACCCGCTTGTACTTGTCGATGCGATCTATAAGCCGATGCACTCTCTTGATAGGCCTTTCGGTTAAGGACTTCCTCAGGTCGTGCTCGTTTGGAAGGCCGACCTTGAAGGTGTTTATGGCAACGTCGTCGAAGTCCTCATCGATCTCGTTGAACATCTCTCAATATCTGTCGAAATACGTCTTGAGGGTCTCCCCCTCTCTCATGGCTATGGACAATAGCGAATCTAGAGGCCGAGGCACCCTGCTACAGGTGATGAAGCATGAGCCAAATGCCTTGGTAAGCTCCACGAAGGAATCCACAGAGCCTGCCTTTAGGCCGTTGAACTATCTCATCACAATAGGCCCCAGGCTGGAGGGGAAGATTTTTCACATCAAGGTCTCGTTCTTAGAGTGCACCGCCATTCTTTGGCTGAAGTGGCTCACATGTTCCATTAGGTCTGTTTGCCCATTGTAGATGGTGAAAGTTGGTTGGGTAAACCACCTCGGAAGTTTTCCCCTCTCAATCCTACGAGTGAAAGGCGATTTGGAGGAGCGCCTTGCTCAAAGCGTTGTTGGCCAAGCCCTTAGAAGAGGTCTTCTTGCCCTTAGGGTCGCGAGGGCAATCATCCTCGCAAAATGAGGATTCGCTAGGAGGGGTTCTTGATTTGGGGCTGTCATTGCTGCTATGAGAGTCTGCTGAAAAAGGTTCTAAAGGGGAAGGAATACGCTACCGTTTCTCCAGAGATAGTTTCCTTTTCAGATGGTCGATCTCCTTTTGCATGGCTTTGACACTCCTTTCCTAGGAGGTTTTGCTTTCTGCCCGTGTGTGACTCCTCCAACGCGTATGCTTTATACACACGTTAGCTTCCCTATCTCTTTCCCGCTCTAACTACTAGAGGTGATCCTCATGCTGGGATTCCAAGGGCTCTGCATGGCACGAACCTGGGCTCTCCATGATGCTTCACATCCTTTTACTTAGGTTTCCCACAAACGGCGCCAATTGTAAGGGCACAGATCAGGCTTGGACCCAAGTGCGTGACAGGGACAGGCCCAAAGGGCCTAAACAATAAAATTTGTAAAGGGTGGGTTTGAACCTAGAGCTCGTAGGATGATGGAAAACAACGTTGTTAGGCTGAGTCCACGATTACATGCGATGAGATCCTGGTACAGTGCAGGTTCTTCTCGGATATGAACCGAGGACGTTTTGTATCGGTTCTTCTTCTTCTTCTAGAAAAATTTTTCTTCGCCCCCCGCTAGAAAAAAAGAATCCCCCGCAATGTTCTCTCCCCTTCTATTTATATCCCCCTCACTGCACGTCCTTTCATGGGGTCCTTTAATGCAAATCCCTTTTCCATCCTTCATCCTCTTGAAATCTCCCCCCTATGGCCATAAGGCTGACCCCCGTCTTCTCAGATGTCACTTCTCTATTAATGCAACCAGAAGGGTAGGTGTGAAGTCTTTAATGTGGTGGCAGCAGCTGTCTGTTGGGGCTTCCCACTTGTTCTCACTCTCTTTGCCTTTCGTTGGAGCGTGGCCTCATCCGTTGATCTTCACCGGTTCCTCCTTAGACATCATGACATGCCTTGCAACCCTCGTTTCAGTTAGCCGAGGATACATCCCTCCTCGGACCATTCCCAATAGCCCATAATCCAAAAATGGGCTTATGGGCCCTTAAGTTCGGGGCACTTGTCACCGTCCTACAATCCCTGGACAAGTTGATGCTCTCGGCTCAAACCCAAGGCCCAAGTACGCTTTTTGGGACTTCTGCCCGTACAGAGGGTGTTAGAGGTTTAAAGAAAAATGGACTAAGTAAAGAAGCAGACGGGATCAACTTGAGTCCTTGACATAAGCCCAAGTATTGTCAAAACCGTGAGGCATCGACTCCCACTCCACCTAACGGCACACCCAGTTTGTCCCCTTGACAAAAAAGTACCTGCCCTTCCAATTCCTATTTGAATCAGGCATATCCGACACCAAGTTTAGCTCTTTCTTCCTTACTGTGAATTGGTATATCCCTTGGGACGAGGAGATATACTGGGGTCGGTAGCACCAAAAAAACTCGTCAAGGGTTAACTAACAGTTCCCAACACTCAGACAACCCCACAAGATCTCAGCCCCAATAAATATCCACCAAGTATTGGGGGTAATCTGGCTGACTGATAAACCTAAAAAATTAGCTAGCTGACGATGAAGTGCCGTCAGCGGCAACCTCAATCCAACGTCCGCAGTTTGCCCTGAATAACATTTCTCGCCCTCCTTAGGGAGACGGATTGGGATGTTTTCTAGAATTTGGTAACGGCATGTAAATTATTGAAGACATTGACCAACATCGTCGGCAAGAATTCATTGACGATCAATTTTTTGGGTGGAATGAAAGGACGGTCATCCCCGGGGACTCCTGAGGTGCTCTCTAAGACCTTTTCACCACCATCGTTTTCACCCTCGTCACCCATTCTCTCCCTTTCCTCTTCATCAGTCTTTTTGTCTTCGTCACTTACTCTTTCTTCCATCCACCCTTTCATCATCCTCGTCTTCGCTCTCACTCACCTCACCTTCTCTACAACTCTCCACTCCTTGTTAGAAGAATGGGCTAACGTTTCCCTCTCTGACGACCAAGAGAAGCCCTTCTCAGGCTCACAACTTGATTGGAAGACCTCGTTGTAACCCGCTCCCTCGTGGATCGATGATTGTTCACTCGTCACCTCTCTAGACATCTGACTACCTACAAGCGACAGATTCATTCTAAGAACCTAAATCGACGACCTCGCTATAGAGTCTACTAGCTATGAAAATAAAAATAAAGGTAGAATAAAAGGAGAAAGAACTTATAGATGGGTGATTCCTTGGAAAAAGGGACGATTCTAGGAAGTTGACGACACGAAGATGACGAGGCCAGGCGGCTGACGGATGAAAGGAGTTTAGAAAGCGACGATCTCTCTCTCTCAAAATTTGCAAAGGATGAGTTGGAAATGAGAGAGGAGGTGAAATATATATAGGTAAAGAGGACACGGAAGACAAAGCGACACGCTCATCCAGGAACGGAGCCAATCAGTTCGTGCCACATGCTTAAGCATTTAATAAGGGTGGCTGGAGGCACCTTGCATGAATGATCTTTCGATGATGTTAACTCCACAACCCGTCAGCTAAAGATGACAAGGCTATAGAGTAGGGGGCAGCTGATAAGGATAATTTTGTAATTAACCCATGACGAAACAAAAGGCGATGGACATAACAAGGCCGTTGACGTTACTCATGACAAACGACAGCAATGTAAGGTCTACAGCTTTATCCCGAAGTTGACGACTGTACTTTGGGCAACAGAATGAGAAGCTGAAGACAGCAAACTAAAGGGGATAAATTGAAGACAATAAGCTAAAAGGGATATATGAATCTCCGACGGATTTGACGTGACTTTGCTTGATCTCCACGCATACATATATAAAGAAACATCTTGTGCCCCACGCTTAACCCTAATCAAGAAAAATCCTGCAAGAAAAAAACTCTAGGAGATATGCAAATCCAAAAGGTTCTCTTCTATAAGGAAAGGGCTTCTTGACCAAGACATGGATTTCGGCCCTACACTACTATAAATACCCTAAAACCCTTATAAATCAAGGTACGCATAATTTATCCCAACTCTGGCACTTTAGAGTTGTGAACAAGAGATTTCTCTAACTTAACCGTCGGAGGGTATTTGGCCGGTACCACACCGGTACTCCTTTTAAGGTCTTCAGCTTTTATGTTATGCAGGTTCTATATCAGGAGCATGTGAGAACTGTGTGACTTATTGACAATTTTCGACATCATCAATTTGAAAGGTTGCAAAAACCTTGAAACTCTTCCAAGAAAATTTGAAATGGAGTCTCTTAAGATTCTTATTTTTTCTATATGCTTAAAAGTAAAAAAGAGTTCCAGAGTTTGGGGAAAACAAGGAATGTGTATCAAAAATTTTATTGGATGATATTGCTATTACAAAACTACCCATATCAATTGCTTATTTCACTTGCCTTGCTTCATTGAGCTTAAGAGGTTGTGAACATCTCATGCCTCTTCCTAGGACTTTTTTAAATATGAAGCCACTCAAAATTCTCAATCTTTTGGGATCCTCAAAACTACTAGAAAACATTGGGATGATTGAAAGTCTAGATAAACTTGATACGAGTGGAATTGCAGCAAGACTGATGCCTTCTTCCAAAGCTCTCTTCAAAACCCTTAAAAAACTAGCATTTGGTGGATTTAAGCTGAGAAGTCCAAATTCCATGGGCTTGTCATCAAGTCCTCTATCAAGTTTGTTTTCTTTGACCAAATTGGATATAAGTTATTGTAGTCTCAATGCAATATTCCCCAATTACATTTGTTACTTATCCTCTTTAGAGCTGCATTTCCAAACATGTTTTTTAGCTACATTTTTCAACCATTACATGGAAATTATAAGTCATTCATGTTTATCATTTAAAGTTTTAAACAAGTCACACGACTCATTAACAAAGTCATGTGACTAAAACTACATATAAATAATTTCTTCAATTGTCATACAGTAAGTTGAAGCAAAATAACTCCAAATATGTTTAAAACCAATTTTTTTTCTATTTCAAAATTGTAGTTTTAATTTGTTTGTATTGCTTCAAATTGTGTAGTTAATCACCTAGCTTTGTCTTTTTAAAATCGGTTTGGTTGGAGTATCTCCTTCCAAATAAATGCGTCAGTTTTAAACTCTTGATATTATCTCAATCAAACTTCTAAAATTTTCACCCCAAAAAAAAAAAAAAAAAATCTAATAACAAATTTATTGAGTGGTCTCACGCTTCCAACAAATTGAGTAGACAGAAAGAGAAAGATGTAGTGCATCCTCCCAGTCACGTGACATTTTTGCGCCCAAATTCCAATCGCTCTCCTCCTTGCTCTCATTCACTCCTTCATAAACATCCAGTACTGTACAACCAAAATTCTTCAAAAAGAAAATCCTTAAACCCAATGAAGCGACGAATTTCCAAAATTACCCATAAAGATCCATCGCTGATCATCGGAGCAACTCTATCACAACAACCGGGTCGTCTCCGTGGAGTTCGGAGCTCCGATTTCCGCATTCCAAATCCAACTTCCCAATCAACCAAAGGTTCTTCTCCTAAATCACTCATTTTTCTTCGTGTAATTGATTTTTCATTTAAGTTCCTTTTGCTTCAAATTTGTTCCAGTTGAGATTAATTTACAAGTTCTAAGTTTAAATTGGGAAAAATTTTTAGCGCGGAAAATGGATTTTTTTTTTTATATATAAATAGGGTTTAAAATTTCATAGAGAAAAATTAGGAAAGTAGAGTAGAATGTTGGTACACTAACTGGCCCATTTCATTTTTCTTGCTTGCATGTGATATTAATGCATAGCTAAAACGACTCACCAAATGAAGGTTGTTTTTGTTCATGCCGAGAATACTAATTTAAATAAATAAAAGGGCGTATCCCGTGGTAGATTCCTAAAATTGTGTGCTCCTTATGCCTTGAATACTTGTGCATAGTATTATTTTCACATTAGTTATTGAAACGCATTCTCTTGCCCTAATCAACAGATTTGACATGGGCTCTTTGGCATATACATCGTGATTCTTATTTTGGAATTTTATTTCTTGTATGAATTTTTATGGATGTGTTATAGTCATCCCTTGTAAAATTTGTTTGTTTGAATGTTACTAATTTTGTTCCACTGCACTTACCATTATGCACTATGGCATACTGCTTCACGAAAAAAACATACTTAAATTGTTGTTTCCTACTAATTTGTTTCATTTTTCATTTCCATGTAGATATCAGCTGCGGGAAAAGAGTAAAGCTTACAGATCTTGATGTCAATATTCCCTTAAGTTGCAGAAGAAATGCTTCTTCTACAGCTTTAGAAGGAAAGGAAGACAGAGGCCGAGATGTAAGTTTTCATTGTTGCCCATACATTGCTTTGCTCTTCTGGAGCTGCATATTCTTTGGGTTGTCGATTTAACCTCTTATTATCCTTTTCATAAAGTAAAAATATTGTTTCTCTTTGTGCTAAATGGTTAAATATATGCAAGCTCTATTGTCACAATTATGTTTTATTTCTAGCGGTAACAATCATAAGTAATTGCCTTGTGTTTGAAAATATTAATCATTCCATTTGAATGTAACATGCAGCCGATGACCCCAAAGCTTCCAAATTTGCATTTTTAAGAAATTGAAGGAAAATGCAGGCTGCAAATACCAATCCCATACATTGCATAAAGAAAAAATTGAAAGAAATTCAAAATTAGCGATATTCCATAGGTAAATGTTCAGAAATGCATCTCAACAACAATTTGGGTTTATTCCTTTTTTTTTTTCTCCTGGTTCTAAATGCTGGTATATTTTTTTTTTTTTTTAAGAAAAGTTCTATCGATATGAATTAGCTGTACTTAAAGTATCTAAATGCAATGCACTGGTTTGGACATGATTATTTATGTGCTTTCTCTGTACTATGCTGAAAACACCAACAGTGTCAAATTTAACTGTACGGACATTCGTTCCTCATTGCTTGCTGAAAACATTACACCTACTAACTTTAGTTCATTCCTCTCACCTCTTGGTGGCACATCAATGAATTCAGGTGTATGCTGTAAAGTTGGAATTTTTTTTTTCTTTTACATGGTATGCCTCTGATTAGTGTTTTCTTGGTTTTTTTATCAATAAAAAAGAGAAGAAAATCTTGACAACAAATTATTGCTCCTAATACAGTAATAATGTTACGGTAATCTTGCTTGTAGACAAATGGAATTTTTACTCTAATTTGAATATGCAATCTAATTTTCATACCCTTTTCTGATTTTATCATAATCTTTTAAGTTATCGTGTGAAATAGCTCCTCATCTGATGTCCAGAATGCGCTGGACAATCATTTTTAAATTCTTTAAAAGTGGCAGATATAAATGCAATTATACTAACTTATTAAACTTTTAAAAAAAAAAAAAAATGATATTGTACTTTTCTGAGACTACTTTTAGTGATGTCACCTGGTATTCTGAATCCCTAGCAAAAATTCTTCCAACGCTTTGTAAGAGGTGAACTCTGCTTCCTTCATTGTTGACCACTTGTTTCTTGGTAATTGATTCCTGGTGCTGCCCATGCACTATGACACTGACGTAGGACAACCACACTATTTCAATGGAGCAATTAAACAACAATTGAAAAAAATATAAACCCTAGGAGGCAGCACTTAAGGATTGCTTGGAGTCAGCACCAAGCAAACTGGAGTCGGCACCAGTGTAAAAGAAAACACATGTTTTTTTAATAATTCTCAAAAGCTGTCATACAATAATCAGAAAAAGTGCTTAAATAGCTAACAATAAAATGCATAAAAAAAACTCTAATTATTAAATGCTCGGGCTTGTTTAATCTCAAGCCCAATAACTAACAGACTCCATCCATAAGGCCACAAGTTGGACCGTCTTCTTTTTGCTCTTCCTCCCATACATGTGTATAATTGGGGGCTTGTATCTTGTGTCCACACCAGACACTTGTGGGGGTCTATTTGACAACGTGGATAGCATTAGAAAGCCATCTAGGAATGGTTTTTTAGTAGGCTAGGATTAGACTAAATTGTATTTAAGTATTCCAAAAAGTGAGAGAGAGTTATTTGGCTTCAACATTCTTAAGTACAATATTCACTGCCACTTTATTTAACCTCACTCTTAGTATGGGGTTTTGCTACATAATTAAATGATACATGATTTGTAATATCTTTAATTACAATATCCACATTAATGTTCTCATCTTGTAAATTATGATGCTGAATTAGAACCACTAATAATTTCTTAGTTTGTGATGTATCCCGTGGAATTGGAATCCCAAACTTGATTTGATACTTGCAAGTAACCCATTTTGACTTTTAATTTTCAGTTGGGAGAGATAACTCCACTGAAAGCTCGTACAACCTCAGCAGGTATATGCAGCATACATGAAAATATTGAGAAATATCAATGTGTTGAATCCTGCAGTTATGTACGCTTTGTTTGGTAGCTAAAATTATGGAAGGAAAGGAAGAAAGAATATAGATTTTTACAAGTTATTAACCTCTTTCAAAATCTATTCTCTCCCTAGCAACCCCATGGATTTTTATTGCTTTTTAAAGTTAGATTATAACAATCTTTTACTGCCTCCAAACCTCACAACTATAGGTTCTGGTGGAATGCTTTGCTGAATAGTCTTGTATGCTTGCAAGTATGCCTTTATGTTCAGGGGCCCAGAACAGGCATGGAGACATTTTTTCTAAAAAGAGACAGAAGTTATGCGAATGGGTTGTGGAGACCTCGTATCCTCATATTGAAGAACTCTGTTCAGAGGTGTCAGACACATAACATTAATAAGTTCTCTTTTTTTTTTTTTTTCTCCTCGTATCATGGACTTGTAGAAATTTTCTCAGGTTTGACTTTGTTTCTTTGCTTCTCAGTCTCTTGTTCCCTAAGAGCACCAAAAACAGTGTATATACTCCTTTTGGTTTCCATATGGATGTGACTTATTCTGTTGGTGTTGGTGATTAAGCTGAATTACATGTCTCTGGCAGGGTTTAAGATAAGTATATATTGATACCAAATCTCAGTTTCTTGCTACTTTGGAGTCGCATAGTCTGCTCAAAAAATTAAGTCATATGCCTGCAAGGAACTGTATGGAATATGGTTCACACTTGGATGATGGTCCTTCATCGTGTTGATTGAATAGATTGCCAGAGGTGGTTCTCTTAAATTTCTACACTCCCCCAAACAATGCTCGTATAGCATGTCTTAAGTATGAAATGAGGGAACCCAGATTTGAAGTAGGAGGAAGAAGTCCTATTCTATGTACTCAGTGTGACTTCACTTATGGCTTTCAAACTAAAAGATATGGATCTCTTGATTATAATCATCTCAAAGAACTGGATGACTTGCATCCAAAGAAAAATTTTGATGGAAAGTGAGTCACATCCTCTTCTTCTGGGTTCGGACTTTGACAGGAATACAGAGGAAAGGACCTTGTCTATTACTTGTCAAAATATAGAGCTGAGTGTGTATTCACCTTCATTAGGTTCCTGGGATGATTATTATCAGCACACTCTGGATGATAGGATAGGTGCAATAGACATGAGGAAACCATCCTTCCTGTCCACATATTCTCCAAATGTTATTTCATTTCCATGTTCCCATTCAGCCATTTATATGATGGCCTTGATTTTGAAAGACAAGTTCGAGGAAGATATAAATGCTGATTGAACCATTTTCCACCAGACTATCTTACTCTGGCTGAGGATTGCAGAAATGACACTAAATGCAAAGATAGCAGCATGTTCCTTTCTCCTCACAATCTCCATATAATGAGCAAGGTTTTCGGTGAGAGATATCATCATCCTGGTTTAGAAGGTTTCCTCCTTTGCTCTGGACTTTATATTGATTTAGAATGTGATTGTCCATCATTAAGTGGTTTCTCAAGGAAGCATCATTCACCTTGCAATTATGCTCTTCAATCTCCCAGAAATGAAGGAACATCTTCATGCTTTCTACTTAAAGACAAGAATTAAAGTTGCCTGGATGGTCCAAGTCATAGAGGAACCCTTAGTCTTGTCAGTGATATTGTTAACATCCAAGCTTTTCAAGTGCCTCTAGACAAAGACAAGTCCTGCCCTTTGCTGCTCGATAAATCAAGCTGGGATGGGACTTTTGGAAAATGTATTATGATGATAGTGAAGATGCTTCCAAGCACTTTGGACATGCTATCTGTGGCTGCACATTATTGTTAAGTGTGGCTACTTATTTCGGGTGTAAGGAATACTTGGATGTCTGGTGGTGAGTTAGATGGTCTATACGGTCTATCAATAGATCACTTTTTAAATTGACTGATTATACTCTAGGGACAATATGATACTGCTTACTGGGTTTTTTTTATTTTTTTTTGGGGGGGTTGGGTGGTGGAACTAAGGTAGGAAAACTCAAAAATTTGATTCTGCTACTGTCAGTGAATTGAAGCAAGGGCAAGGTGAAAGAAGTTAGTAAACAAAAAATTGTTAGTAACATGCAAATTGAAAAAGGATCTTGATTTTTCTACTTTTAGATGATGTACCGCCACCTGGCATTGTTTGCAATATAAAAAGTACTTTGGAGCCAACTGACAAAAGTGGACCTAAATCTGATTACCCGCCCGAATCAGAAACCTATATACAACCCGTTGAAGGATAGGTTGGGTTTGGTTGACTTGCAGGTCACACAGATGGTTTTTTTTTTTTTTTTTTTTTTGCCCTGTTTTGGGCCTTTTGACTCTAGTATTTTTCCTTTTTAACCACCAAGAAAAGAGAAAAAGTTACAAAACATGTTCATAATGGTTTACAAAAGTTCTTGGTGCGTGTTTAGCTCATTTCAAAACCAAACTTGACAGTTAACATCCCATGATCAGCTAACAGACAAGCAAAAATGAACCCCCCCTTTTCTCTTGTAGATGTAGTCTAGGTCTGCAGTCTGCTATTATTAGTGCTGAGCAAGTCTGTGGGGTTGTTATAGTCTTGTCTTTAATGGCTTTGGCATGCTTCTTGTTGCTCAGGATTACTGCTCTGTCAAATCCCCGGCTTCTAGCTTGGTGTAGAACTTCTCTGACCGCAGCCAGTGTGGCATTTATTTGATGGAGATCTGAAAGTATAGTGATAGTATAGCACACATGGTTTTTATTTTGTTAAGTTTAAGCTACCAACTCATGTCAGAATAATAGTACACAAATACACAAGGGGATAAAACGGTTCAAAGCTTCAATGTTAAATTCCCACCCAATGTTTCATGTTATCAATGCTGAATACTTGTTGAAGAAATCGCATACACAAAAGTACTACAGGAGAAAAATGTGTACTTTTGTAAGGTATAGTTGCAACACAGGAGACATCTTTAGCAATGTAGAAAATCATGAGATTTTAAACGGATCTAGACCATTGCCTTGCACATAAAGCACATTCAAAATATCTTCATCATACACTGTCATAGTGAAAGGTCCTACCTTTGTAGTTTGTACAAAAGGGAGAAGATTAATGGAAGCATCACTCACTAAGATCAAAAATCAACCAAAAAAATGTTGTTATATACATACTCTGCAGAAAATCACCCAATATTATCCCATCTGGTAACATTTTTACTTCTTGACTCATAAAAATGTAAAAGTTTTTCTCTAGAAATTGAAATATCAACAAATAATTCAATGAGAAGGCATGGAACAGATTAAGTTGCTATTATTAGCCTGGTTTTTATAACACCTATACATTAATTGGCATATTCAGTTTTTTAAAGAACAATCATATATTATTTGCAGAGTGATCCCAGTATGCTTGATGTGGTCTTTATGGTTGAAGAGCCATCGTTATTTTGAAATGTCAAACATTCTTCAGTTAAAAGAGGCGTTGATATCAATGATATTGATATTGATTTCGAACTTTGCTTGCTCCTAGCTCTCATTATTTTTTACTCTCTTCATTTTCAGTTTCTTATTGTCTATATACTTCTACACTTTGGTTGCACCCTCGCTTTTATCATAAAATATTCCCAACTTATCCGAGAAAGACCCAAAACAGAAAAATTTGCCTTACTAAGGAGCCTCAAAGGAAATGAAAATGAAGAAAAGACTAAAAACAGAAACCAAGTGCAAGCGAAGGTACAGCATGTTTTTATCAATGATCTAAAATACATCATTGGGCGGATAAAAGAAAACTGAAGTAATTATTATGCACTGCTTGTACGCTTTCTTCAGCTAATTTACACAATGCTTATACAAAATTAATTAGAGGATGAATTACTCATAAAAAGTTTGCATATTTCACTAAGTGTTAATGCGTGACACATCATGATGACATCTCAATTCTGAATAGACATAAAGAAAACAATATAAATAGAACTTTATAGTTTTGTCAAAAAGTAATATAAACAGGACACATAGATGGCCATCAAGAAGTTAAATCTTTATTTTCTTTTCCTAAACGCATAATGTATAAAAAGTAATTGTTATCAAATTTCCCTACTTATCTTCAAAAAGATGAAAAGTTCTTTAAAAACGAACTTACTCTTTCTTCTCTTTTCTTTTTTTTAATGGGGAGTAAATTACTTGCACAGGTTACTAATTTCATCCCATGTGCCATGCTTAAAGAACCTAAAAAAGCAAAGTCAGAGTAGGCAGTCAAGAATAACTACAAGCTCAATTTGTTGCTATTTTTTGAAATTTTTTTTTTTTTTTTTCAATAGAGACACCAATGATTCAAATATTGATTAATTACAGCACCCAATACACATTACCTTTTATATTGTATTGTGGGTCTTAAAAGGTGCCCTTAGAGCATTCGTTAATGAGCCATTTTATAAGAAAAAAAAAATGATACAACTTTCATGGGAAATATAAAAAATGGTTAAAGAAATTAGTTTTTTTTTTTTTTTCTTTTCCCATTAAAAAGTTTCAAAAAATATTTCCTAAACCATTATCTTTAGAACATCTATTAACTTTTCTGTTTATTATGATTTATGATTGTTTTCTTGGTGTCAATTTAGTTTAGACGGGATTTTTGATTTGTTATTTTGGTATTTTTGGTTTGTTTAAAGCCTTCCAAAAATAAATAAACAAACAAATCACGAATCTAGAAAACAAAGGAGATTCCATAATTTTGTTGGTGTTTCTTGGGTCAATTTGTAATTTGTTTGGAGAGGAAGGGTTCAAAATAAATCATTCTAGTTAAATTGCAAAACTTTTGTGTGTATTTATATATAGTAGAGATTTATTTATTTATTTTTATAATTTGGGAGTGAGGAGGGACGGAGGCATGGTCCCCCCTAGCCCACACATGGTTCCGTCTCTGGTTAGGGTTGAGTTATGTATTCGAATAACTTTATCTCAACACAATACAAACAAGACCCGCTGACACAAATTTTCACCCCTAATTTGACTTGAAAGGACAAAAAATGGGTTAAAAAAAAAATTGTTGTTGTTTTATCTACTTGAAAAGCAAGGAAATTATTCTAATACATATTTTTCCTTTGAAAAATGCTAATTTCAAAATATTTTTATAACAAATCTTATGTGACAAGTTGTTACTTACTATTATCAGTGGGCAAAAAAGTAATTTCAATAGTGAATTCACATTAAAAACCTGTAACAACCTGCCAACTTGAATTTGTTGAAAATATTATAGACCTCACACTTCTTTTTGCCTATTATGTACTTGAGTCCTCATATTGTTCGGTCCGGTTTAATTTAAACTCTCTTTTTTTATGAGAAATGCTGCAATTTCATTAATATGTTTAAAAAGACAATACATCTAGTCAAAGCGGACTCAATAGGTGAAGGGTTATTCCCAATCCAAGTTACAAATGTTTCCAAGCTTTTGGCATATTGTGACCAGAGATGGGCCGGTTTATTTCCATGTCGTCGAACGTGCGTGAGCTGTACGAACCTGAAGTCTTGAAGACGCAGGAGGCATAATGAGATGATATTCTGTATAGTTGCTGGTGGTGTGATGGATCCCGTGAGAGTCCTGTGAAGCACCTCCAAGTCGATCTCGAATACAATATCCCGTATCCCGACGTCCCAAGCAAAATCAATTCCCTCTTCCATGGCCTTCACCTCAGCTTTCAACGGACCCCGTCGATGTTCACCTAATACCAGGGGTTGTGCGGTGGAGCCCAGGTTGTATGTGTGGCAACGTTTGGTATCGTAATCCTTTGGTTTGCAAGCCGATATTCATCAAGCAGGTTGGTTGCCAACTGAAGAATGACTGCGCTGGTTTGCCGTGACCTCCTGTTTGAGCTTTGTTGCGATTCAGCCATAAACTCCATGCAATAGTGACCTCCAAACCCAGCAGTTCGTCCCCAATGTGTTGGTTGAAGATCAGACGCCAGAGGAGGTCGAGGAAGCTGTCAATCCTCAAGCCGTGGCTATGAATGAGTATGCCTGAAGCTCGCCAAACTTCCTGAGCTTTGTCACGCGCCCATAGAGCATGTCCGTTTGTCTCTACTCCATTGCTGCAGGCCTCACAGGTTGGGTCGTCAAGGACTTTCCTTAAGTGCAGGTTGGACTTTGTTGGTAAGATGTTTTTGCATGCTCTCCATGCAAAAGATCAGATCTTGTTCGGAACTTTGAGGCGCCATAGAGTTTTCCAAAGTACCGAAATATTCCGGTTGTTTGATGAAGAACCCAGGGAGCTAGTAGTGGCATGTGGGAGTGAGAGGGCAACCTTGTAGGCAGAGTTACGTTGACTGTGAAGCGCCCTTTTGGTGTGAACGCCCAGACCATGCGATCCAGTGGACGCCGAATACTTAATGGAGCTCAAGATGGCCTGCGCATGATGTTGGAGGAAGATTTCTTTTATGAGGCCTATTCTCCAGCTTCCGTATCATTGTCTATGAGCGAGCTGACATATGACACAGGATGCAAGGCATGTGGGTGGGTAGTGACTCTAATGCTACGTTTGGATGTTGGGAAAAGGAGAGTGAGTAGAGTAGAGTAGAGTAGAGGGAGGAAAAGTAATTAAATTATCTTGTTTGAATACTTTTTAAGGAAGAAGTGGAGAAATTTGAAGGAGTTTGAACTACCTCTAACCCTTTATTTTAGTTCTCCTAAATTGGAGAGATTTGAAAGGAGAACAGAGCATAAAAATACTTGATTCAGGACCGGATCAAGTGCTGGCTGAGGGATATCAGTGGTAATTTAGAAAATTTAAAATACTTCTCAGTGTCGTGTGTCTCTATTTTATTGTCTATTTGAAATTAATTATAGGAACATGGCAATGGTGAAGGGAGATCCTTTCCCTGCCACTAATGTGGTCATGTATCGTAAAAGTTTGATTTCTGTGCAGGGTAGCTAACAGTTCAGAATAAAGTTTGATTTAATTGCAAGTTTTTTAGTCTAAAATTTTGCATAAAAAATAATTTTATAAATTGTATAGTAAATAATATCCGATTGGCACAAAATTTGACATGTATGTTAAGAATATAAAAAACAGGCAATCCAACGATTAGATTTTCAAAATATGTAATAATGTTAATTTTTTTTAAAAGAAAATAGTAGCTTTAGGCTACAATCAATTTTGTAACTAAACTTTGTCTTTTTAGTACTCTTACATTTTGCAATTCACTAATCCAATTTAAGGCATATAGTCTTAAAGTTGTTGAATCCTTTTCCAAGATTCATCATCTTAAAGTGCTCATAATTTATAATGTTCACATTTTGCATGACCCTAAAACATCTTCCTAATGGCTTAAAATTTCTCAATTGGACTGGATACCTTTCAAAATCTTTTCTATCATGTTTCCAACCAAAGTACTTTAGGTTGCCTTATACAACTTTATTCTTTAAGCTTCATTAACTGCAAGGTTTTGTGGTACCTAATAAATGTATCCATTGTAAAATTATCTCAATAAAATTTCTAACTCTTCACTAAATAATTTAACAAAAAAAAAAAAAAACAAAGAAGAAGAAGAAATATAATAACAAAAAATATTTAGTCTCACTGTCTCACACTCACACGCCTCCAATTTCTCTCTCATAAATAAACATCCCTACAACCAAAAAACAAAAATCTTCAATTCCTCAAAGAGAAAATCCCCAAACCCATCTGTATATTAGTCTATTCTCTTTAGGGCTTCTTTCAGATTTACGTATCCGAAACACAATGAAGCGACGAATTTCCAAAACTACTCCTACAGATCCATCACCGATCGTCGGAGCAACTCTACCACAGCGTGGTGGTCTCCGTGGAATTCGGAGTTCCGATTTCCGCAATTCAAATCCAACTTCTGAATCAACCAAGGTTCTTCTCCCAAATCATTCATTTTTCCTCATGTAATTGATTATAATGACAAATGTATTACCAGTTGAGATTAATTAACAAGTTCTAATTTTCAATTAGGAACATTTTTTTGGCACGTTTAATCTTTGGAATTGGAAAATGGATTATTATATAGATAGGGTTTAGAAATTTCATAGAGAAAAAATAGGAAAGTAGAGTAGAATGTTGGTTCACTAAGAAACAAATACAAATGCTATTTCATGTTCTTGCTTGCATCTGATACTGATGCATAGCTAATATGACTCACCAAAATAAAATTTGTTGTTGTTGTTGTTGTTGTTCATACCTTGAATGCCAATTTAAATAAATAAATAAAAAGGGCATGTCCTGAGGTAGATTCCTGAACTTGAAACCGTGACCTGTCAGTTTTGGTGGAAGGCGTGTGCCACGCGCAAAGGCTTGAGTTTTAAGCTTGAAAAAAAAATCTAGCACCACACATTTTTGCGCCACAACTTTGTCACAACTCAGATATAGCAGGCTGTGACTGGTGAAGAAAAAGTGGTGAGTCCATATGAATCTAACAAAGGACAGTTATGGAAAAGGGTGTGATCATTGAAACATATTCTTTGCTACTTAACAGATTTGACATGGGCTCTTTTGCATTATACATCATGATTCTTTTTCTATTTTGGATTTTATTGCTTGTATGAATTTTTATGGATGTGTTATAGTCATCCCTTGTACAATTTATTTGTTTGAATAAAATATATTATTCTTATAAAAAAAATTAAAAAAATATCGTAGTGGTTGTTATTAGGCAAATGGTTGGGTCTATTTCTCTAATTTTTTCCAGTGCACTTACCATTTTGCACTATGGCATACTGCTAAACAAAAAAAATCATTTAAATTAAATTGTTGTTTCCTACTAATTTGTTTCGTTTTTCATTTCCATATAGATATGAGCTGCAGGAAAAGAGTAAAGCTTACAGATCTTGATGTCAATATTCCCTTGAGTTGCAGAATAAATGCTTCTTCCACAGCTTTAGAAGGAAGACAGAGTCCGAGATGTAAGTTTCTATTGCTGCCCATACATTGCTTTGCTTTTCTGGAGCTGCATATTCTTTGGGTTGTCAGTTTAACTTATCATTTTCCTTTTCATCTTCCTTTTCATCAAGTAAAAATATTGTTTCTCTTTGTGCTAAATGGTTAAATATATGCAAGCTCTATTGTCATAATTATGTTGTATTACCAGTGGTACCAATCATAAGTAATTGCAACTTGTGTTTGAAAATATTAATCATTCCATTTGAATGTAACATGCAGCCGACGACTCTAAAACTTCCGAATTCGCATTTAAGAAACTGAAGGAAAATGCAGGCTGCAAATACCAATCCCATACAATGCATATAGAAGAAAACCAGTCAATGAAATTCAAAATTAGTGACTGTTCCGTAAATAAGTGTTCAGAAATGCATCTCAACTACAATTTGGGTTTATTTGTATATTTTTTTCTCCTGGTCTTAAAGGCTGGTATAAATTTTATTTAAATGTAATGCACTGGTCTGGACATGATTATTTATGTGCTTTCTCTGTACTATGCAGAAAACACCAGCAGTGCCAAATTTAGCTGTAAGGACTTCGGTTGCTTATTGCTTGCTGAAAACATTACACCTAATAACTTTAGCTCACTCCTCTCACCTCTTCGTGGTGCATTGATGAACTCAGGTGTTTGCTATAAAGTTGGAATTTTTTCCTTTTACATGGTATGCTTCTGATTAAGTCTTTTCTTGGATATTTTATCAATAAAAAGGGGAGAAAATCTTGACAACAAATTATCGCTCCTAATTCAGTAATAATGTTTCGGTAATCTTGCTTGTAGATAAATGGAATGTTCACTCTAATTTGAATATTCAATCTAATTTTCATACCCTTTTGTGATTTTTTCATAACCTTTTAAGTTATTGTAATATTGTGTGAAATAGCTCCTCATCTGATGTCCAGAATGCGCTTGACGGTCATTTTTAACTTCTTTAAAAGTGGCAGATATAAATGCAATTATAATGACTTATAAATTTTTTAAAAAGAAAAAGTGATATTGTACTTTCCTGAGACCACTTTTAGTGATATCACTTGGTATTCTGAATCCCTAGAAAAAATTTTCCAATGCTTTGCAAGAGGTGAACTTTGCTTCCTTCACCGTTGACCACTTGTTTCTTGGTAATTGATTCCTGGTGCTGCCCATGCACTATGACACTTGTGGGGGGCTATTTGACAACATGGATAGAATTAGAAAGCCATCTAGGAATGGTTTTGTAGGCTAGGATTAGACTAAATTGTATTTTAGTATTCCAAAAGGTGAGAGAGAGTTATTTAACCTCACTTAAGTAGAATATTCATCACCACTTTAGTTAACCTCACTCTCAGTATGGTATTCTGCTTCATAATTTAATGTTACATTATTTGTAATATATTTAATTACAGTATCCACATATATGTTCTCATCTTGTAAGTTATGATGCCAAATTAGAACCACTAATGAAATTTCTTAGTTCGCTATATATCCCGTGGAATTGGAATCCAGAACTTGATTTGGTACTTGCAAGTAACCCATTTTGACTTTTAGTTTTTGGTTGGGAGAGATAACTCCGCTGGAAGCTTGTACAACACCTCAGCAGGTATACGCAGCATACATGAAAATATTGAGAAATATCAATGTGTTGAATCTGGGGGTTATGTATGCTTTTTTTGGTAGCTAAAATTATGGAAGGAAAGGAAGAAAAGAATATATATTTTTACAAGAAAATGAATACCGTAAAATGAATTCCAAGGCAGCCAAACATTGGAATTCATTTTCTGCCCTATTTTCCATGGTGCAACCAAACAGCCTGAATGCATTTTTCTTACGGGAAAATATTTTCCCTTGAAATTATTTTATGCTCAGAATTAACTTTCATGCTCAGAATTAACTTTCCGTTGAACCAAATGCAGCCTAAAAGAAAACTTCGCTTCAAGTCTTCAAATAATTGATTGTAGTGCAAACTGCAAAGTAATGTACCTTCTCAAAATGTTTTACACTTTTTATGTGACCACAACCGCTTTAACAACTTAAGGTCGTTGTAACAGAGGTCAATGGTAATGCCTTTTTCAAAATCATTTACAAACATATTTATTGGTATCACAATAATGCTTTTGCAACTTCACATATAGCTTTTACTGTGTTCAATACTCTTGACAAGGAGAGGGTATCTTAGGCCTTGAATATATACATTGTATCTCTTATAGTGTATGACTCCCATAATCTTGTAGGTCTAATGCATTATGAGGGTGGAACTCATACAGTATGAGGAGAATTCATATATCAGATATATGAAATAATAATTGCTTAATAAGATGTTATTGAAAGCACTATAAAAAATTTTGACAGAACATTATTACTTATCATTACTATAATGTTATTTTGTTACAGTCAAGCAAAGAGAAATTATGGAAAAGTTTTATGAGAGTGAGTGTAATTCTCATTTTTTCGTGACACCCTTACAAGTTTCTTTTGAAATAAAACCATTTTTTTTTACCAATAAAATTAAATTAAAATTTCTCTGTGCCTAGTAGAACAACTCTAACTCTAGTACATAATTTTCTTTCCTAAAACCGAATCTAAAAACTCTCAAGCCCCAAACCTGTAATGTTTTTCATAAATTATTTTTTGTATTTAAAAATTATAGTTTTGAGGAAGAAGCACTATTTCTTTGAGTTACTAAATTAGGAAAGAAATAAGGGGAACATGTTTTTATTCCCATATAATTAATTAAGCTAATACAGTAATACTATACTTTTCGAGATTAAATATGTGAAAGACCAGGGTCACTATCATTAAACGATGCGTTCTGTGTTGTAGTTAATTGGATTTAAAACCAGTTTATGGCAATGCTCCTAAAGAAAACTAATTTTTCATCTGATATTTTTTAGGTTCCAGAACTGTCAATAGTTGGAATATACTATGTATTGTAACTTGTAAGTCATGTGTTCAAGTAGAAACATGAAATAAAAAGGTGAATTTTTATTTTATTATCAAGTATTTGAAACCTAAATTGGTGAAATAGAGATCTAGTGAGTAGTGATCTACAACCGGAAAGCAAAACCATTGTTTACTTGATGAACTTTTCTCCACCAACATGTGGATTTGACAAGCATTTGTTCTTAGTAATGCATAAATAAGCCTTGTCTTACATGCCACCAAACATACTAAGGTATTAACAGAAAATCGACTAGAAACCAACCTAATATGCCCATTTATTTTGTCAATTCAATGACTGATCAGTAATACTTCCAATTGCTCTATATGCCATTAATGATCTGTAGCAACAACTCCTTGGTGCGCTGGACTTCATTTATTTCACCATGAATTCCCTGAAAAGTACAAGAAGTTTACAATAAATAAGCATTATCAGTTAAAACTTATGAAAGTACATGTACAAAACTGAGGGAAAGTGTAGGACAATTCGTTGTGATAGTTGCAGTTTGATTTAATTGTTGATTCTAAGCATGTTACCATTGCATATATGTGCCTACTTTGATTTTATAGTTAGATATGAGTTTGTTTTGATACCATGTTAGTACAAAGGAGAAAATATTGGTTTTTTAAAAAAGTATGTTTGGAAAGGTGGCACCAAAGTTTTTGTTTTTACAAACCTTAACACAGGATGAAACAAGCATTGCTCCTTTGGAGGTAGTAACACCGGTATCAATGAGTTTAAAGCCAAAAGCAGTCATGGCCTCCATCAGTCTTGTGAATCCACCCCTTCTCTTCTTGAAGATGATCTTTATCCAAAGTTTGTTCCCATCAATTTGGGTGACCTCAACCTCTACCTAAGAACATCAACAAAGAGAATCATCAATTATGCTTAAAAGAACTTTATGTGTCTAAGACTCCAATAGTACTGATTAACTAGTAGTTGATTAACCTGAATTCCACTTTTCCTCATCTCTTCGGCAGGATCAATTTCTTCACTTCTTGGCAATGTTTCCTCTTCAGATGATGCTTCCATTTCGTAAAGTAGGCCCTGAAGAACCTTCACATTGTTCTGCAACTCCTCAATGTATGAAATTGCATCCTCAATAATGGTTGCTTTGTTCATCTACAGACAAGCAAAGTGATCATATATCTTGACATATGATGTTTTTGAGTAAACAAAAGCGTTATGATCAAGAGATTTGTATTACAGTAGCATTGTCTAGTTCTCACATGAAGGATAACTTAAATTCAAATTCCCTTTTCCCATTTTTTGTGAACAAAAACAAAATGGTTGCGAAAGACATTACTTGAAATTTAAAAACATAGAATATTAAGGGTCTTAGAGTGGTACATTTGTGATAATAGGAACTAATGCACGTAGTGCCAGGAGCCTATCACTGAGCTTTTGCCTCCTCCTCCTCTCTGCATGGAGATTCTTAGGCTTGTACTCTGTACCATCATCATTGCTGTACCTCCGTTGTCCAACCCTTCCCCTGCTGTTACCTTCTTTTGTTATGAATAATCCATCCAAGGCAGAGCCTACATACTCCATTTTGTGGAGAAAATGAATGTTGATTCCACTAGTTAGATAGAGAGCTATTGCACTAGTTTGATAGGAGATTGTATGATTATTATATAACTCCTTCACAAGTTTAACATGTGTGTGTGTCTCAGAGAGAGAGAGAGAGACTGGATGGTACAACAGTTTTTGGGAATCCTCTAACAATAAGCACAATTCTTGTTTTCTAGACTCATTTAACATGAGAGAGAGATAGAGTGAGGGTTGTTGAAATGCATTGTTAGTTATAGCCATAGAAGAAAATAAATGGCTAATAATTTCTCATGTTTGTCTCTTTGCATTAAACTGCAATGTTGATTGATGGATCTATCATATTTAGTATCATACTAATGAACCAGTATTAGTTTATTAATATTCCATTCTAGAGTCAAAGTGAGCTATATAATTAAATGCTTGATATGCAGCAATATTCAATAAACAGCACAAATCTGTCTCCTAACCAAAATATTTAGCTCTTTAATCACTATGTGAATACAATTGTGCTATCTTGTTGTTTTGTTTCTTTACACGTATTGCCAATTGTTTTGTTGACTGGAAAGTACGAATGAATGTGGGTTTGTTATAACTTATAAGAATACATTCCCCCACCAGAATAGTACAATTCTATCCCCTAAGTAAGCCACCATGGCAATGCTAGAGGCTGTGGATTGTCTCATGTAGTGTACCATGTGGATGGTTTGAGAATGGTGAACACTTTCATTTCCAATGGATATTTCAAGAATCTTTCATATTTATGATAGTACATTTAATTTTGGCGAAAACCACATTTTCGTCCTTATATTTTCACCAAATTCTCACTTTGGTCTCTAACTTTTATTTCCACTACTTTTAGTCTCTGTTTAGAAAAACGCTTTCTATTTTCGTCCTTTTCGTCAATGTCCTAACGGCATTGACCTACGTAGCAAACAAAATCATTAAAATAATAATAAAAATTTTTATTTTGTCTTTAAAAATGCCATGTCAACATTTAAATTTTAAAAAAAATTTATTAATTTTAACTAAATTAAAAAAAAATAAAAAACAGAAATATAAATAAAAAATCACATTAATTGAGATTGAAGTGTGTCTTTGAACAACAACAATAAGAACCCAAACCCAGATCCAAGAACACAATATTAAAATCCAAAAATCACAAACCCAAAAAATAAGAATAACATTTTCTTGCCCTTAATTTCCAGCAAGAACAAACCCAACAACTGAGGAGAGGCGACGATGGGTGGCTCAATCAATCCTCTATTTGACAAGGGTTAGAGCTCGGTGATTAGCTTTAGCTTCTAGATCAGCATCCGGGAAAAGGATGGTGACACACGTGAATTGAGAACTGAGAAGGGGACAAAAAGAAAAGAAAAAAATAAACGATGGGCGTGTCATAACGGTGAGGATTGAAGGAAGCTTGGAGGTTTGGATGGTAGGGGATGGCGAAGGAAAGAAACGAGGTTGAGGTTGAGGTTGAGGAAGGGACGCGTGGCGGGATGTGATTGGAAGGGGAATGGAGGAGGACGACGGGGGTTTGGTGAGAGACGGAGAGGTGTTCGCCCTGGGCGAAGGAGAAGAGAGTTGAGCCGATGAGGCGGAGGGACCTGATGTAATCAGCATGCGCCGCCGCCAAGTGGTGGCGAGCGTAGACAGCTTGTTTCATTAGGCTGCGCCGCTCCTTGCACCGTCGTACTGTGTCCTCGTTGTCTAGCTTCGACGCTGCACAACCCTTTTTTTTCGGGTTTTTTTTTTCTCATTTTCTGGGTTGACAAGGAAGATATGTGGCTGGGTTTGTGTTTGTGTTTGTGTTTGTTTTTTTCTGGTTGGAAATCCGCTTGTGTTTGTGTATTTGTGTTTGGTTGGTAAGAAAGGGCAAGAAAATGTTATAGTTTAATTTTATATTCTTATTTTTTGGGTTTGTGATTTTTGGATTTTAATATTGTGTTCTTGTATCTAGGTTTGGGTTCTTATTGTTCTTGTTCAAAGACACACTTCAATCTCAATTAATGTGATTTTTTATTTTTATTTCTGTTTTTGATTTTTTATATTTAGTTAAAATTAATAATTTTTTTTTAAAATTTAAATGCTAGCGTGGCATTTTTAAAGACAAAATAAAAATTTTTATTATTATTTTAATGATTCTGTTTGCCACGTAGGTCAATGCCGTTAGGGCACTAACGAAAAGGATGAAAATAAAAAGCGTTTTTCTAAACAGGAACTAAAAGTGATAGAAATAAAAGTTAGGAACCAAAGTGGGAATTGGGTGAAAATATAGGGACGAAAATGTGGTTTTCGCCTTTAATTTTTGGCTTGCTCTTAATGGTACACTGAAGTCTTTTTTAAGGACAGCAATACTTTCACAATATTTTTCCTAAATACAAATAGAGTCCTTTATTTTCTAGACTAATTTCTTGCTCATCAAGAGTGGCTATGTTTTCCACAAAACAATTCTAGAATGAGTTGAATTAATGCCCCTAATTTTCACTTTGGCATTTCTCTTTTGACCTCAAAACAATTTCTTTCATTCTCATTTGGTCTTTCTTTCTCCGCCCCAAGTCCACCATCATCGAAACCATTTCCCATCATCTCAACAAAGACTAAGTCCTACAATACATTGTCGATCGGGAAGTTCAAAAAGTCATAACAAGTAGTACATAAAGACATAATCTGCCTTCTTGCTTTAGCAAAATGTTTCCATTTGACCAAAACTAAGTATAACAGGGACTATTTGCAATTTTGAGTGAATTTAAGAAGCTGATTGTTTAGTTTAAACTTTAAAGCTTATGGGACACATTGTAGATTAAATAATAGGTTAGGATGATTATTGATTGCCCCTCAAAAAAAAAAAAAAAAGGGGATGATTATTGATTAAACAGAATATCTTCTATATAGTGTTATATAGATTGGCCCAACCAACATGAATTCCCGCATTGACCAGCCTAAACTGATTTGATTGACCTACCAGTTTTCTCTATCTTGCGGCATAGTTAGGGATTTTAGGCATCCAACCATGTCAATGAATTGCAAAGAAAAAGATAAAAAGGGGAAAAAAAATTCCCATCACATTGCATTGTGAACGCCCTTATAAATCCATAATATTTTGAAGATGATCACTTGAAGAACTAAGTTTCATATTCCATCTTATCTCCAAATTCCTTTATCAAGTGCGATAATTTCTTTTTACTTTACTGCAAACATGTATGATTTGTTAAGTCTAATGAAAATGTAATATGATAGTTAATCCAAGAAAAAAAATTGGTAAAGTCCAAAAAAATAAACATAATTTTATCGATGTGACAAATTACACCTCATACTTTTACATGTGTCACTTTAAACCCCCATCCTTTTATAAATATGCCAAACAAAACCCCACATATGATTTCAAATGGTCACATGTTTCATAAATTTCAAGTGTTTAGCATAATAATAAAAATTTGGAGTTCAAATTGAAACATTTAAATGTTTGAGGTTTAATTTATCACACCCCTTAAACCCTCCTAAAAACCCATACTTTTTTACACCTCATACTTTTTTTTTTTTTTTGGTCTTGCTTCTTAGTCCTACTAGCTTATAACCCGTGCAAATGCACAAGATTTTTATAATTGTGTTGGTTGCTTGTTTATAGCATCATCAATGTACTTTTCTTTTTTAAATAACATTATCAAGAGTAAATAATACTTCATCATAATAATATATATTAACACAATTTGAATAACCGGAAAAAATTAAACTTACAGCAAAAGAAAAAACAAATACCCTTCTTCGTAACATCATTAAAATTTAAATTCATGGCTCAAAAAAAACATTTAAAATCCTAAAATAAACTGAAAGTCATATAGTTTAACACTTTGTTTATGGACTTCATGTTTTATCTCTTAAAAGTCTTTATGGGTCTAATGTTGTAAGCAACCAAGCCATTGAGGATCTTTTTGCATACCTGGACATATCAAAAGATTCAGAACAAAATGTTAATGTTAAATTGATTCCAAATGAAGATCACATGCAAATGCGAAATTAGTTCTACCATCTAAAATCTAGATCACATGAATGAGTATTAGATAGCTCTTATCATTTCTTTTTCCTTTAAGCACGTCTAATAAAAATTTCTAAATCAAAATTTTACTTATAAAACAAAGTCTAATAAAAAAAACATAGGAAAGTTTCTAATAGAATATAGTCATAATTTTCTTATCTTTTAATAAGGTGTTGCCGAATTTCCATGGAAGATTAAAGAGTAAAAAAAAGAAAAACTTGGTAAAAACCCAAATAGAAGATACTAAAATTGATAAGGCTAATGTATATGTATGTTTAGTTGTTTACCAATTGTAAGGCATCTACTTACTACCATAAAAAAAAAAAATTAATAATAATAAAAAAAAAAAATTGTAAATCATTTGTGGTAGTGATGTACTACAAAGGAGAATTAAATGAGTTCAACAATTTCAGTATCAATCTACAATCTAAAAGAGAATTCAGCCAATGTCAGTTGGAGAATTCATTTGGGCATTTATACTATTGTAACTTGCACTATAAGCTTACGAAAAAAAAAAAATCATTTTTATGATAAGCATTAAATGTAATTTGTACTCATTTTCTTGCCCACTAAAATGAGGTCATTGAAAGACATTTCACTAAATACATAGAATTGGAAGTCTGATGAAAAAGTTAAAATAAAAACCCTTATTGTCTCCAATCTAACAAAAAATAAAGTATCATGTTTTAAATTCCCCAAATTTTATAAGATCGAAAAAAGAAAAGAGCAACAGAGAAACAAAAATGATGAAAATGTGAAGCCAAGGCTTGGAAGTTTGAGGGGGTGTATGGGAAATAGGAATGAAAGTTCCTCTAATAGGCAGAAACTTCCTCTAATAGGCTGCAACATATGTAAAGTTTAACCACTCTTTTAACTGTTTATGAGATACAAATGCCCCATAGTTACAAAAAAGCAATAAACAAATTTTTTGTTACAAAAAATGTTGAATTCATGCAGTTAGTCTATATTGATGTAACTGATTTCCATAACATTTTTTCAAATGAATAGGATGCACAAATGTATATAATTTCTTAGCGAATTGAAACACCAGACAAAGCCCCAAAATGGTCATATCATTGCAAAAAACAAATGTCTCAACACCCAAACACAAATCCACAACTACCCAAAGTTTACCAACCACAAACCAACATAAATTCATTTGAAAAATGTTTGAAATAACAATAATAAATAGAGAAATATTCACCTTATATAAGATCATTGTTTTCTTAAACTCTGAAACCAATTTAAGTAGATAGCCATTTGTCTAAACCTACAATAGAATGTTAATAATTCAAAAACCCAAATAACAAAAGGCTTACAAAGAGTACATGGCTATTAAGGATCACATTACACACCAACTTTAAATCATTGAAAGCAAAATCCCAGGTTAGTTCTTCTAATTTTTTCTCTTTATTACACAGTGAATTTGCACTTCACTTTTGGTCATCTAGGTTAAAAAAAAAAAAAATGTTGCAGCGCTTATAATCTTAATGTGGCACTGACAAACATTGTGAAAAATTAGGACACTGAGAAAGCATTGGTTTCATAAGTAATCTAGCTTCTTTTATATAAAGACATGCCTCCCACATAGTGCGAAGACCAAATAACATGCGGAGAAAAGGCACTTCTGACATTATATTAGTAAATAAGATTTAGTTAACCAACTCCAAAATGCAACCACCACAAAACAATTTCCAAATAAATAACAAATAGCTATATAACGTCCTAAATACGATTGATCTACTTACAGAAGAGGATTCTTTTGCACAAACAAACAAAATCTGAAATTACTAAAGGATCAAACCTCATCCAATCAACCAAAACTAAATCAAGAACAAAAAAAGACTCAAGTAGGAATCTAACTGGAAAATAGTGTTCAAGAAAAATACTGATGTTACACCATATTAAAATTTCATTCTTTATAATAGGTGCAGATTTTTAAACCTGTCAAAAATTGATTTTACATAAAATATTAATAAGTTGTAGGTTCTTACATGTCTTCTCAAGGTTGTTTAGCATCATCTTGACTTTTCATCTTGCTCTGGTATGCTCCTGTGCCAGATTGAAATACCTCCAACTTAAGAAATTCCAAAAGAAGAAGAAGCTACTTCTTTTTATTTCTCTCCAAATCTTATAATTTTGTGGTTCTATTAGGCAAAGTTAGGAAACCAAAGAATGAAAACATATAACCCAAAATGAGGAAATTAGCGGAGATTAAAAAAGAAATTACAGCAACTAAACTAATTTATGAAATTTACAAATGACAAATTCTCTAATGAGTCCAAATAGAAATTATCCATCAAATGAATAATACCCTTCATTCTTCCTCACACCTACACTGAAATTAGAGTTCAGAAGCAAATGATGACCGGGCATGAATTTATTTTGTTTTAAAAAGCCTTAAATTTTTTTGTCTTTGATAAGTGAGTCACATTAAGAATATTGATGAAGATATATACATTAATCAAATTAATAAAAGAAATTCCTGTTTTTATTTTCCTCAAGAAACAAAGTAGAAACAAAAATTGACTCATAACATAGATGATTCTGATATAATTGAAGACTAAGAGGCAGGATTTTTGCTAAAAACAGAAAGGGCAAAGTCTACTCAAGTTTTGTAATGCCTTCAATAACTAGTGGTAATTGTTTTCATTACTAAATTGTTAATCAAATTGTAAAGTAATAGCATCTTCAATTGCAAAAAGTTATTTTAATGCTTCTACAATTGAATATTAAACATATAACCATAACACAATGCTACAAATGCCAAAAGGGCTTCATTTTCCACCAAACAGAAAGAATGCCTTTGTTACCAAAGAGTTGTAAGGCTGTTATATCCTAAATATTAATTACAAAGGCAGGTATCAATTATACAAAGGATTCAAGGGATAACACTAATAACTTAAACAATTATTTTTTTTTAATCCATACTCATTTACAAATTTCTTGTATAAAAGGCTATACCATCTACGTAAAGTTTATGTAAACAATGTGTGTGTTTTCTTTAAGCAGCATTCATATACATTTATTTATCTAATCAAGAGATTCAAAAGTGTGAACTTTTATAAAGCATCGAGTTTAAAGTCACTAACAATAAACCTACTAGTACAAATCCTGATCTGGAAAGATTTTGCTTAAAAGGTGGCAAAAAAAAAAATGGAAATCCAGAAACAGTGAAAACTGCATTAATTCTTGGACCTGAAATGTGCATAATTTTGAAGCACTTTTAATGCTAGAATTAAATGAATTCAAATTTCAGAGGCAAGAAAAAAATCTAACAAAAAAACTTCCAAATAAAAACCAAATCTAACCAAAATACAATTATCAACAAAACATAAATCAATTTAAATTTCAGGGGCAAACGAGAAAAGTACAAATCTAACTAAAATTGGCCAAAAAAACAAAACAAAACAAAATCTAACCAATACAATAATCGACAAAACAGAACTTAAGAAATTGAAAAAAATAAATGGGAGATTAGGGTAACAGGTAGCCAAACCTTTAACCTTGATTGAGTAACTCCTTTTGCAGAAAACCCAATGGCTTTATCTGGCATAGAAAGCAGTATTCTGCGATTGGAGAAAAGACAGAATAGAAAGGGAAGATTTATTAAGAAGAATAAACAACAGTAAATGTTATAGAAAGAATAATAAGGCATAAACTATGTAAGATCAGAAATTAAGAATGGAACCTTTCTGGTTACAGGGAAGGAGCAGAAAAGTAGGAGAAGATGGAATTGTAGACAACATTTTTTTTTTTTTTTTTTTTTTGAGAAACAAATACAATGAATTCCGTAAATGATCACTCAAAACCAAATCAATCTAATTGAAGCCAAAACTAACGCAAAAATAATTTAAAATGTAAAAAATAAACAACCGACCAAATTACCTATTAGAGGCATGCTAATGGAAGCCTAACTCAGAACCAAAACTAACTATAACTAAATCTAAATTCCGTAAATGATCACTCAAAACCGAATCCAACCAAGAAATTCAAACCTAAATCATATTCAATCCCCAAATTTGAAAAAATGGAATAATTCAGAAAAAAAAAAAAAAAAAAAAACAATAACTTTACCTGTTACGGTATACGCTTATCTCTGTATGCCTTACGGACTCTATTTGGTGTGTGCTGTTCTGGCAGGAAAAGCCTAAAATAAGATTGAAGAAGGAAAATAAATGTTAGAAACGGAAATACCCAATGATTTCAATCTTACACCTAATTAATTTCAATGATTTAGTGATTTCTGTAATTTTAAAAAAACAAAGCAAAACAAAAGCAAATATCTAAAATTGTGGAAACAAACATTTTGATAGAAAACCCAAAAACCCATAACAAAAACGAATCAAATCTAAACCCATTCAAAAAAAGAAATTAGAGTTTTTAGATGCGTACGAAACAACCTTTCACAATTTAATTGGCAACATGGATTAAGAATTCTAGAAATAAGACAAAAGACCGATCAGTAATTTTATGAAACATATTGCATATTAAAAATTAAGTTGTTCGCCTAATACATTCAGATTTTAAATAATCCAAGGTGAACTTTGACTTTTAACCACAATAAATCAAGGGCAAAATCCCTAATGTTACCAAAGAAAGAGAATCAAACCATCTAATTTAAAAAAAAAAAAAAAAAAAAAAAGGGTAAAAGAAGAACCCTAGAAAATTAAGTAAGGGGAACTGCCGTTTTGAATTCAAAAAAAATAGAAATATTGAAGATTTAAGATTCTAATTCGAATAGGAAAAGCAATGGTGAGTAGTTTCAATCTTTCAAACTACAAAAACAGTATTTGAAGAGGAAGGGAGTACGCTGACCTTCGGTACAAAAAGACAGAGACCATTCCCGTGGTCTGATGATGGTGGCAAATCCTGACTTTCTTCTCACATTTTTCTCTCTCCACCATCTACGCACACCCAAGTTCTTTCTCTATCATTCTCTTTCTCGCTTCTCCTTTTCTGTTTGCAGCGTAGCTCTGTTTTGGTTTTTTTTTTTTTTTTTAAATAAGCGGTTTGGGTTTTAAATTAAAGTTACATACGGGTCAGTTTTTAAAATTTCTAAACTTTTCACCAAAAAAATTTAAATAACGAAAATTATCGAGTAGTCTCTCACGGCTCCCAGTCACGTGCCATGTTGGCGCCCAAATTTCTCCTCAAATTCCAATAACTTTCCTTGCTCTGTCTCTCCCACTTTTCTCATAAACATCATTCCAGTACAACCAAATATCTTCAATTCCTCAAAAAGAAACACAATGAAGCGACGAATTTCCAAAACTACTCATAAAGATCCATCACCGATCATCGGACCAACTCTACCACAACAACCGGGTCGTCCCCGTGGAGTTCGGAGCTCCGATTTCCGCATTCCAAATCCAACTTCCCAATCAACCAAAGGTTTCTTCTCCCTCCTCTTAATTCATTCATTTTTCTTTGTGTAATTGATTTTTCATTTGTGTTCCTTTTGGTTCAAATTTGTTCCAGTTGAGATTAATTAACGAGTTCCAAGTTTCAATTAGGAAAAATTTTTGGAACAGAAAATGGATTTATATATAAATAGGGTTTAGAAATTTCATAGAGAAAAATTAGGAAAGTAGGAGTAGAATGTAGGTGCGCTAAGAAACAAAGACAAAATTGCATATCACTAACTGGACCATTTAATGTTCTTGCTTGCATTTGATATTGATGTATGGCTTAAATGAGTCACTAAAATGAAGGTTGTTTTTGTTCATGCCTAGAATAATTATATAAAGAAATAATAGGGCATATCCCGATTCCCAAGGTAGATTCCGAAACTTGAAGCTGTGACCTGTCAATTTTGGTGGAAAGCATGTGCCAATGCACCAAGGCTTGACTTTTATGCCTGAAAAAAATCTAGTACCACACCCTTTTGCGGCAGAACTTTGTCGTAATTTTGACGTGACAAGTTGGGAGTAGTGAAAAAGTGGTGAATTCATATAAAAACGATAGACAACCAATCACAATCTATCATATAAGATAGTTGTGGAAAATGGTGTGGTCCTAGAATTGCTCTTTATGCCTTGAATACTTATGCATAGTATTATTTTCATATTAGTTATTGAAACGTATTCTCTTGCGCTACTTAACAGATTTGAGATGGACTCTTTGGCATATACATTGTGATTCCTTTTTTGGATTTTATTTCTTGTATGAATTTTTATGGATGTGTTATAGTCATCCCTTGTATAATTTATTTGTTTGAATGTTATTAGGCAAATGCTTGGGCCCATTTCTCTAATTTTTTTCCACTGCACTTACCATTATGCACTATGGCATACTGCTTCACGACAAAATCATTTAAATTAAATTGTTGTTTCCTACTAATTTGTTCCATTTTTCATTTCCATGTAGATATCAGCTGCAGGAAAAGAGTAAAGCTTACAGATCTTGATGCCAATATTCCCTTAAGTTGCAGAAGAAATGCTTCTTCTACTCCATTGGAAGGAAGACAGAGTCCGAGATGTAAGTTTCCACCGCTGCCCATACATTGCTTTGCTTTTCTGGAGCTGCATATTCCTTGGGTTCTTGTTATAACTTGTTGTTTTCCTTTTCTTGAAGTAAAAAATGTTGTTTCTCTTTGTGCTAAATGTTTAAATATATACAAGCTCTATTTTCATAATTACGTTGTATTTCTAGTGGTACCAATCAAAAGTTATTGGAATTCATGTTTTGAATATATTAATCATTCCATTTGAATGTGATATGCAGCTGATGACCCCAAAACTTCCGAATTTGCATTTTTTAAGAAATTGAAGGAAAATGCAGGCCACAAATACCAATCCCATACATTACATAAAGAAGAAAACCAGTCAAAGAAGTTCAAAATTAGTGACTGTTCTGGAGGTAAATGTTCAGAAATGCATCTCAACTGCAATTTGGGTTTATTCGTTTTTTTATTTTTTATTTATTTTTTATCCGAGTCTTAAAGGCACTTGTCTGGACATGATTATTTACTTGTTTTCTCTATACTATGCAGGAATCCCAAACAGTGTCAAATTTAGCTGTAAGGACTTCAATTCCACATTGCTTGCTGAAAATGTCACACCTAGTAACTTTAGCTCACACCTGTCACCTCTTGGTGGGGCATCAAAAAAATCAGGTGTGTGCTATAAAGTGGAATACTTCTGATTGGTATTTCTTTCTTGTTTATTCTATCAATAAAAAGGGAAGAAAATTATGACAACAAATTATTGCTCCTAATTTTTGAATAATGTTACAGTAATCTTCCTTGTAAATAAATGGAGATTGTTCTTTCTTATTTGAACGTGAAATCTAAATTTTACACCCTTTTTGTGATTTTATAATAACCTCTTAGTGTTGTGTGAAATAGCTCCTCTTCTGATGTCCAAAATGCACTGGCTTATCGTTTCTAACATCTTTAAAAATGGCAGATATAAATGCAGTTATACTGACTTATAAAAAAAAAAAAAAAAAAAAAAAAAAAAAAAGAAGAAGAAGAAGAAGAAGGTTATATTGTACTGTCCTGAGACCACTTTTAGGGAAATCACTTGGTATTCTGAATCCCTAGCAAAAATATTAAAATAATGCTAATACTTTGTAGGAGTTGAATGCTGCTTCCTTCATTGTTGACCACTTGCTTCTTGGTAGTTGATTCCTGGTGATTCATATCCATTGCCGCCCATGCACTATGACACTTTTGGGGGGCTATTTGACATGGATAGAATTAGAAAGCCATTTAGGAAGCTCTTTTTGTAGGCTTGGGTTAGAATAATTTGTGATTTTAGTATTCCAAAAGGTGAGAGAGCGCTATTAGGCTTCAACATTATTAAGTAAAATATTCACCACCACTTTATTTAACCTCATTCCCAGTATGGTATTCTGCTTCATGATCTAATGTTACATGATTCGTGGTATCTTTAATCATGATATTTTGTACATTGTCTTAATATCCTCATTAATGTTCTCATTTTGTAAATGACGATGCCAAATTAGAACCACCAATGAACTTGCTCAGTTTGCAATATATCCTGTGGATTTGGAATCCAGAACTTTGATATGACATTTTGACTTTTTTATTGGTTGGCAGAGGGAAATTCACCAGAAGCTTGTACAACCTCAGCAGGTATATGCTGCCTGCACGCATGAAAATATTGAGAAATATAGCAATGTGTTAAATCCTGGGGTTATGTATGCTTTGTTTGGTAGCTAATATCATGGAAGGAAAGGATGAAAAGAATATAGATTTTTACAAGTTATTAAGCATTTTGTTTTTAGATTCCCAAATTTATTTTATCCTTGGCAATCCGGTGGAGTTCTATTGCCTGTTTAAGATTTTAACAATCTTTTTCCACTTCCAAATCTTACAACCATAGATGCTGGTGGAATGCTTTGCTGAATGGTCTTAAATGCTTGCAAGTCTTTATGTTTAGGGGGCCAGCACAGCCATGGAGAAATTTTTTCTAGGAAGAGACAGAAATTATGCAAATGGGTTGTAGAGACATCGTATCCTCATATTGAAGAACTCTGTTCAAAGGGGTTAGACACATGACCTTTTAATAAGTTTTCTCATTTTATTTTAGTCTCGTGTCATGGACATGTAGAAATTTTCTCAGGTATGATTTTGTTTCTTTGCTTCTTAGTCGCCTGTTCCCCAAGAGCAACGAAAACAGCGTATGTTCCTTTTGCTTTCCATATGGATGTCACTTATTCTGTTGGTGTTGGTGATTAAGCTGAATAATCATTTCTCTGGCAGGGTTTTAAGAAATCAAAATCAAGGGACATTGATATTGATACCGAATCTCAGTTTCTCAATTCTTTGGAGTCACATAATCAGCTGAAAAAATTAAGTCATTTACCTGCAAGTAACCATATGGAACTTGACCATGCTTCACACTTGGATGATGGTCCTTCATCTTGTTGGTTGAATAGATCACCAGAGGGGTTTCTCTCAAATTTTTACACTCCCCCAAGCAATGCTTGTATAGCATGTCCCAAGTATGAAATGAGAGAAACCGGTTATGAAGTAGGAAGAAGTCCAGTTCTATGCACTCAGTGTGATTCCACTTATGGCTTTCAATCTAAAAGATATGGATCTCTTGCATATAATCATCTCAAAGAACTGGATGACTTACATTATCCAAAAAAATGTTTGATTAAAAGTGGGTCACATCCTCTTCTTCTGGGTTGGGACTTTGACAGGGGTACAGAGGAAAGAAACTCGTCTATTACATGTCAAAATACAGAGCTGGGTGTGTATTCACCTTCATCAAGTTCCTTGGGTGATTATTATCAGCACATTCTGGATGATAGGATAGGTGCAAAAGAGTTGAGTGAATCATCCTTCCTGTCCACATATTCTCCAAATGTTATTTCATTCCCAAGGTCCTATTCAGCCAGCTATAATGACCTTGATTTGGGAAAACAAGTTGAAGACAAGGAAGATATAAATGCTGACTTTAACCATTTTCCTCTAGCTCTAACACTTGCACCAGACTATCTTACTCTGGCTGAAGATCACAAGAATGACACTAAATGCAAAGATAGCAGCATCTTCTTTTCTCCTCATAATCTCGATATAATGAGCAAGGTTTTCAGTGAGAGATATCATCATCCTGGTTTCGAAGGTGTCCTTTCGGAGCTTTCCTCTGGACTTGACTTTGATTTAGAATGGGATTGCCCATCATTAAGTTCCTCAAGGATGCATCTTTCACCTTTCAACTATGCTTTTCAGTCTCCCAGAAATGAAGGAACATATTCATGCTTTTTACTCAGAGACAAGAGTGAAGGTTTGCTAGATGGTTCAAGTCATAGAGGAACCCTGAATCATGTCAATGATATTGTTAACATCCAAGACTGGTCATCATTTTATTTCCAAATGCCACTAGAAAAAGACAAGTCATTCCCATTGCTGCTCGATAAATCAAGCTGGGATGGAACATGAGGACAAATGTATTATGATGATAGTAAAGCTGCTTCGAAGCATTTTGGACATCCTCTTCACGCTTTCATTATGCTTAGCTGTGGCTGCACATTATTGTTAATGTAGCTACTTTGTTTACTGGAATTTTCCAATGTTTTAAAGATTTTAGGTAAACGGGTCTATCAAGAGATTACTTATGAATTTGACACTGCCTTGTCTATTATCATCTGTCAAGGATATGTTCAATCTCTCTTGTCATCTCTCAAAAGTTGTTTCCTGAGCCACACCCTAGCACAAGAATCTACACTTACCACACAATCTCAAATCCCACCCCTTTTTAAAATTACAGTGACGTGGCAATTTGTACACTAATAGATCCTAAAAATAAAATCTGAACTGTGAGATGGACAAGACTAAGAACGAAGAGGATATCAAAGAGGGTGGTGAAGCTTTGGAAGTAGCCTTCAGAATCTTAACTTAGGGGGCAGGTGGATTCTAGCTCACTTTTTTTTTTCCTTTTAACTACCAAGAAAAGGTAAAAAGTTATAAAACATGTTCACAATGGTTTACAAAAGTTCTTGATGCCTGTTTAGTCATATACTTGCAAAATTGAACCCCTCTTAGCCCTCTACTCTCTTGTAGTCCAGGTCTGCTATTATTAGTGCTAAGCAAGTCCATGGGGTTGTTAGTAGTCTAGTCTATTATTGCTTTGGCATGCTTCTTGTTTGCTAGGATTACTACTCTATCAAATCCCCGGCTTCTAGCTTGGTTATAGAGGTTCTCTGACAGCAGCCAGTTTGGCATTTATTTGTTGGAGATCTGAGAGTATAGCGATAGGACACATGGTTTTTGTTATGTGATTTTTGATCTACTAACTCATGTCAGAATAAAACAGTTTAAAAACTTCAATTTTATACTCCTACCAAATGTTTGCAGTTTAGAAGGGTTAACTAAACTTCACAATAGCAACACAGGGTTTGAGTTGATTTAGTGCACAAGGATGATATTGGATAAGAAGCTGCTCTCTCTACACATCTACCTTGAAAAATTATAGTGTTCAGATGTATGCAACAAGCTTCTCTCAGTCTATGGTTTGTTCATGTTTGGGATCTTGTGTTGATTAACCATGTGTCCAAATTCGATTAGAAATGGGTTCACCGGCAGCTCTATAACAAAAATGAAATGACACCACAATTTTTCTGGTTTGCCCTTTTCATTACCACTAAAACGAAGCCCGCTAAAAACGAAGTCAATACCACAAAATAAATAAATACAGAAGACAATTGCATGGTTCATATAGAATTTAGACTACGACCCTAATAATAATAATATACTAGAAATTTAAAAGTAACATTATAATGAATCCCTAACTGTCAAAGGCCGCTATCAACAAACCCTAATACTTGGGAGTGTGGAAACTGGAAAATCTAATGGTGAATCCGGTATCCTCTATAACCAAGAAAGCGAGCGTTAAGGCTTGTGCGAATTGTCTGGAGGGAGTTTGTAAAGCAAGAGAGCGAGGTAAGTAGGTATTTATAGTCCCTACGAGGTAAGTAGCTCATAAACCCAATGATAACAAGTTTGAAAACTCGTGAGTACCTACTCAAGTTTGGGCTAGACAATGGTCAAGATAAGAAAATCCCAACTCCAAGTAGACCAAGCCCAAAGAAAGAGGGTGGCAAGAACAAAGAGTCCACTGACATGATAGAAGGTGGCGGAAATGATGGGTTTGTGAATTGAAATGAAAATGCGGTGTTTTTTGTTTTTTTGAAATTTTTGCATTAAAAAAAAAAGTGGCCTCTGAAATTTGGTAAGGGAGACCAGTCCTAAAGGCACGTCAAATGGTTTGCCTAAAAAATTCAATTGCCCAATTCCATATGCTTAAAAAGCTAGTAATTGCGCCAATTACATTTGCGGTTCGAACAACATAATAGATCAAATAAAACATTGTCCCAATCAGAAATCCTACAACACACTTGCAGTTCCAACAATATAATGGGCGGTGCACTGGTACCCATGCTAAGGCTACAATATAAGAATTTTCAGTGTACTTATACTGAACTCATTGCCAGCCTCTATTATTTATTTTTGAAATTCACAATTTTTCATTTGTTCCAATTTAATGTTTATATATTTGTCTGATGAATTTTCTGCTTTTATCAATTACGAAAATTGTCAGAAGGGAGATGTATCCTAACACAAGAAAATGAACACCAAAATAATATTGAAATCATTATCAAGTATGGGTATTTTCTTTTTTTCTTTCTTTTTTTGAGCACGGAGTCTCATCACATTCCCAGTTCTTTTGATGATTAGTGAACGTATAATTTCATAGTTGTGATAAATGAAAATTCGTGAAATTTAAATTAAAATACAAAAAAAAAAAAAACCCTTGAGAATGCATGTAAGGTGTGTGATGTGGTTAGTATTAAGTATATTTTACATTATTCCAATTGAAATATATTTGAAAATTATTCCTTAAAGAATGAAATCATTATGAAAAACTATACTAATAGTAAACCCTCGTGTCAATATCACAATGGTGAGTTAATTGTTTTGAAATAGCGTAAAATGACTTGAAGGCTATAGGTTGTTCAATTCATTATACTATTTTTCCATACGGTTTTAGGGATATCTCATGAGAATGAAGTGAAATAGTCAGATAATAAAATAGGACACCAATTCCTTAATAAAAAATTAAAGATAAAAATAAAAACAATAATTATAATATAAAGAATAGCTAGCTAGTAGAAGGCATGAGCTCTGCTCGTGACCCACTTGTCATTCCGAGAAAATGTTTGGTATCAAATAATATTATTTCAGTGATACCAAAGTTCAATAAATAAGATAAGAGATATGTCTACAAAAAATAATTATCCCACTAACAAATAAAATACATGTGTTAATGGATAATTATTTTTACACACATGTCTTTTGTTTATTGAATTTTGCTATAAATGATAGAGAAATGACGTGATATCATTTAATACAATAGACTCTCCCAACTTTGTAGGTATAGGGCAGGGAACATTGAGTTTATGGTCGAACTTCACCACGTCATTTGTTCCCACTTTGTCTGTCTACGTCATTTGTGTGTGCGTGTATTCCTAAAAAATAAAAGAAGGTGTTGAATAAAAATTAGGGATAATTACACTTTACCCACTTATAGTTTGCCTCTAATTTGATGTGCCTACCCGTGGTTTAAAGTTTGACACTTTACCCACCTGTGGTTTTCACCGTGTAGTCTCTATTACCCAACTCTGTTAAAAAAAGGGGTAAATATGTCTTTTTACATCCATTTTATGTCTCTCTCCTCCCAAAACAAAAAAACAAAAACAAAAAAAAAACAAAAAAACAAAAGAAAAACAAGATCAAAATATGGTATTAGTTTCTTACAATTCACAAACATGAAGAACATATACAAACGTGAAGAACATAAACCCAGAAGATCATTGACCATGGAAGAACATTGACCCAGAAAAATCAAACTAAAATCAACCTCCACAAATATATATTTGCCTTGTTGTCTCTCTTTCACCACAATGGTTACTAATTTGTTCAAAGAAAAAAAATCTCCGCCGCTCCAACACCAAACCCAGCCATGGTCGACCACTCTCTCCAAACAATCTGCTCAAAAAATCTCTCCAGCCATGGCCGACCACTAATTTGCTCAAACAATCTCTCTCCAAACCCCAAACCCAGCCATGGCCGACTACTCACAACACATCCTCGCCGCTCCAACACCACCTTAGATGGTGGTTCTCCAGCTCGAACCTCCCTCTCACCGGAATCTCTATCTTAACCCGATCTCAGCCACCACCATCTCTCCCCTTCTCTACCCGATCCGCTCCAACACCACCTCAGATGGTGGTTCTCAAGCTCGAACCTCCCTCTCACCGGAATCTCTATCTTAACCCGATCTCAGCCACCACCATCTCTCCACTTCTCTATCCGATCCACTCCAACACCATCTCAAATGGTGGTTCTCAAGCTCAAACCTCCCTCTCCACTTCTCTACCCGATCCGATCTACCCTGCACAATCAGACCCACTCTGATCTGCCTTTGCACAACCTCAAAGTGCTCTATGTGCTCTGTTTTTTTTTTTTTTTTTTTTATTTGTGCTCTACATAATTTGTATCATTTTTTTTTTAATTCTTGTTGATGCTGTATTTGAAAGTTGGTGGTGTGTGTTAATGTAGGAACTATCTAGAATTGTTCCCTTAAATCCCATTTTTCACAGTGGTTTGTGTGTTTGGATTTGAGTTTTTGGTTGGGTTTAGATCTCGTTGTTGTCAGCGTTGGGTATGTTGTGGTGGATCTGCTGGGTTTGTGTGTTTAAACATGCAAAACATCAATTGAAAAAGAAAAAGCATATTCATTGAGTGAATCAATCAAATCAAACTCCACACAACATTTGGGAGTGAGTGCGTTTTAATCTATTTGGGCTTTGATTTTTTACATATTTTGTGTTAGAATAACGGCTGAGGGAGAGTTTGGTTACGGCAGAGTAACGGTGGAAACCACAGGTGGGTAAAGTGTCAAACTTTAAACCACGAGTAGGCACATCAAATTAGAGGCAAACCACAGATAAGTAAAGTGTAATTATCCCTAAAAATTATAAAATAAATAAAATAAAAAATTTTAAGGTCTATTTGTTTCTTCTTCTTCTTTTTATCTTTTCATTTATTTTCTTTTAAAGTCGCACTTTTTAAAGTACAAAATAAAACTGGATTCTTATATTTCATTTAAAAAGATATAATTTATTATAATATTTATGTTAAATGTGTGATAAAACGCTAAAAGTTAGTTTATTTTTAAAAAGTAAAAAAACTAAGACAAAAGCAAAAAAAAATTTAGCAATAAGCCAAAAAAAAAAGCTTTTAGAGTTACAATAGATTTTCTAATAGTAATACACAGAAGGATGGCATTAACAAAGATAGCAAACTCAAAGGACTAAATTAGCAAAACCACAATTTAAATAATTGAAACGACAATTAATCCAAGGTTTACGAATGTAAAATAAGTTTTAGTCCTACTTTTATTATTTTATAAAATACAATTTATTCCTTGCATTTTGGTTAATCCATTTTACCTTTAGTGCTTTTTTCAATATTATAGTTTATCCCTTGTGCTTTAGGGGTAAAGTAAAGAATTTTAATATTTTTGTTGTTATTCATGTAATTACTCAATTGAGACATACGAATGTTCTTTCTCTTTCTTTATGAGAGATGTCTGTATCTTATGAGGTGAATTTATAGAACACCTCCTCATAATATGTGGATACCACAAGTGTGGACTCACCCAATGTGAGAGAAGGATTGCATAAATCCATGTTATAAGATATTGACTCTTGTTTGGACTGTGAATCCCAAACAAGAACACATTCAACCGATATGATGAAACAGTGAATGTTGTTGCTTCAATACTTCCTAACTTTAATTTAGAAACTATAGCCCAACAAAGGGGAATATGGAAACAAAGAGTTGCGCATGAACTAAAGAGCCTCGGAAGGATCAGACTCTTGGGTCTGGAAGTAGTGATTAGTGAATTAGTGATGGAAGTATAGCGTATGAAAACAGGCTAGGTATGAGGCATATGGAGTACATGTGTGCTATAAGTGAGATTGAAGGATCTTGGCCTGTGTATTAGTAGCTCATTTATGAACATTTATAGGATAGATATTGGGATACAAACTAGAATAAGAAAAAATGTCAGTGTAACTGTGTAAGTATAGATTCCTAGCTTTTGATATTGCTCTGCCCCATAGGCTTGTCCGCAAAATGTCTCTGAAGCACCAGTCATCCCAACCTGATTAGCAATCTCAAAAATTCACTTGTCAATTAGAGCTCATCTGTTAGCTTAAGCGTTTATGTTAAGTAGTTTCTCCATATGCTGTATTAAGTATTAACTACCTAATTCAAGGCTACCTAAAGTGTTATCTCACCAACAAAATAAAAGGAAAACAAATTAGGGTAGAAATAAAAGATATTTATGTGAGCATGAAAAGGAGAAGAAATAAATTTTATAGATAGATTTGACAGAATACACAATCATGTTATATAAATTTTTAAATAATATAACACTAGATATATTTTTAAATGTGTAACTCTTTATATGAATCATAAAATGGATTCATTTCAAATTAATTGGACTATAATGCATACAAGATAAGCAACTAAGATCCTAAGAATGATAAATCTTCAACAACATTTAAAAAAAAAAAAAAGTCCTAAGAATGATAAATTTTAAGGCTTTAAGATTATTGTGAAGACAAATATTTAATCCATTTGCAATTCAACAACAATACAAACATAACAAATTTTTTTTCATAAGATTTGAGGTGAGAGATTATAATTGGTATAACATCACATTCACAAATGAACACTTTTAGCCTCAATTTTATTATACATGAATTTTAACTTGTTAACTCAATAGTTGTGAACAAAATTGTAAAATTTGACTTGTATTTAGACTTAATGTTTAATTTCAGTCAACGCAAAGCCCAAGTAGTCAAAAAATAAGCAAGTAAGCGAATCAACAGCATGCCTAAATTTCTCTCAAAGAAAAAACAGCATACTTATATAAACACACACTTTTTCCTCCTTTTTTTTTTTTTTTTTTTTTTATATTCCATAAAAATGCGCACTTTTAGAGTACAATTTTTTATTTTTATGAGAAAAAGAATACAATGTTTAGAATTGAAATGTCCTGATTCTCCAAAAAAAGAAGAAGAAGGAGAAGAATTGATATGTCCCACACGAATGTAACGTATTTGTTACTACTTATATTTAGAAGTGACAAAATCTGATATGACCTGTAAACTCGACATGACTAACCTGTTTATAAACAGATTATGAGTTGAAACTAAACAAGTTCAGGTCATATTCAAATCGACACGGCTGACCTTTTTAATAAATAGATCGGTTTTTGTTCAATATGTGAACTCGTATGATTCATTTAACCCATCTAGGTTATAAAGGAATCAAATTTTATTATTATTTTGTTATTATTGCTAAATTTTTTGTTGTAATTATATGTTTATTACTATATTTATGGTTATAATTGTATTTTAATTTTAGATATATAGAAATTGATTATAGATTATTTAGGTCATGTATGACCTATTAATCAAATAGGTTATTAAACAGGTCATTTGTATTGACATTTACATAACTTGTTAATTAAACAAGATAAACATATTATGTCGAGTCAACCTGTTTAATAAACGAATCGAATTAGGGTTGAGAATTCTTAACACGTTTACTAAATAGATCGGATTCGAGTCAATCCATATAACCAAGTATTTATAACTCGACACAACACGAACCTAACCTGAGAACACAAAATACCACACCTACTTATATCTTTCTTTATGCACTGTTGGCCTTTTTTTTCATCAATTTTTTCCCCCCGAATTAAAGGGTGAGGCCTTTTAAACTTTAAATAGAAATCAATAGTTATGTTAATCATTATTTTTGTGGCCACTTTAGACCACGTTGCATTGCATGTATAGCCAATGGTGAGTGGTGACAAAGAACAAAGGAAAGTGACTTTTTCTTCGTTTGCCACTCAAATTTGGGATTAATTGTGACCTGCTCTTTATGTCTAACTTTCAAATTTCAACAAAATTACATCATTTTTCTGAGTATTTTATGCTGATAAGAGAGTTAAAAGGTCAAAATGACCACTGTTTATTGAAAACAACATTGGGAGTCATTTTCACTTGCATGTGCAATCGTACACTCGACATGACCTAATTGGTATAGGTAAAGGATTTGTGGCCCCTTGCAGATTTTTTGCCTTGATTGAGTTAGAAAGCTCAACTGTTCAATTGCTATGAGAATCACGGTTTTAATAGGAGATTTGGTCCATGATCACGGTAAATGGATTAACAAGTAAATAAAAACTCAGGAAAAAAAAAAAATAATAACTAGCTTCGTTACACGAGCGTGCAATGAGATTTTTTTTTAGTGGTTCTATTTTGTAGAAGAAAAAAAAAAATGGCTCATGCACTACGAACATCCTCAATGATTCCATTATTGCCATCTCTCTCTCTCTCTCTCTCTCTCTCTTCTCTCACTCTCTCTCTCGAAGCTCCTTTTGTCTGTGTCAAAATGGATCTGCTTCTTTTCAACTTTGCAAGAAAAATGACACAGTTTTTATGATTCGGGTCGGGATTTATTCATGCAGCTCAATAGCAAGCTTCACGGCCCAACTTGCACGCGCGTCTGACCAGGCTTTTTTTCTTTTTAGTTGTCTTATTTTGTAGAAAAAAAAAAGTGCTTTTTATTTTATATATATAATTTTTATTTTGAAAATCTAATTTATAAATGGATAAAATAATTTAAAAATTAATAGGAAAGTAGTCATATTTTTTAGGCAATATTTTAGTGAAAGTTTGAGCTGCATTTTTACTATATTGTCATTTAGTTTTATCTCTACTTAAACATAGGAGTATAAGGGCATTTGTAAACTAAAAAAATAAGGAATCCAAATAAGAAAAACCTCTTAAATAATAATATAAACTAGCCTCATCACATATGTTTCGCGCGTACGGTGAGGCTTTTTTTTTTTTTAGTGGTCTTATTTTGTAGAAAAAAATTGTATTTAATTATTTTATATATATAATTTTTATTTTAAAAACCTAATTTACAAGTGAATAAATCGTTGTAAAAATTAATAGAAGAGTGATCCTATTTTTAAGGCAATGTTTTAGTGAGCATTAGAGTTGCATTTTTACCGGATTGTCCTTTAATTTTGTCTCTATTTAAATATAAGACTATAGGGGTATTTTTGAACTAAAAAATGAGGAATCCAAACAGGGGAAGCCTATTAAATAATAAAGCCTCATCACACGCGCAAAGCGCATGTGATGAGGTTTCTTTTTTTTTTAGCGGTTCTATTTTGTAGAAAAAAAAATTGTTTTTTTATTTTATTTTATATTTATAATTTTTATTTTAAAAATTGAATTTATAAATGGATAAAGTAATTTGAAAATTAACAGGAAAGTTGTCCTATTTTTTAGGCAATGTTTTAGTGGGAGTTAGAGTTGTATTTTTACCAAATTGTCCTTTAGTTTTGTCTCTACTTAAACATTGGGTTATAGGGGCAATTTTGAACTAAAAAAATAAAGAATCCAAATAGAAAGAACCCCTTAAATAATAGTATAGATAACTAGCCTCATCATACGCGCAAAGCGTGTGCGATAAGGCTTTTTTTTTTTTTTTAGCGGTTCTATTTTGTAGAAAAAAAATTGTGTTTTTTTTATTTTATATATATATAATTTTTATTTTGAAAATTGAATTTATAAGTGGATAAAGTAATTTGAAAATTAACAAGAAATTTGTCCTATTTTTTAGGCAATGTTTTAGTGGGAGTTAGAGTTGCATTCTTATCAAATTGTCCTTCAGTTTTATCTCTACTTAAATATAGTGTTATAGGGGCAATTTTGAACTAAAAAATAAGAAATCCAAACCGAAAAAGTCCCTTAAATAATAGTATAGATGATGATAATAATAATAATAATAATAATAATAATAATAATAATAATAAGTAAAAGGACTTGATTTTCTCTCCACATGACGTCCTTCATTGAGTATAGTTTTGTTTGACTTAAGCTCAAAAAAAGAAAAATAAAAAGAAAAAAATAGGGAAGAAGAAGAGAAGGTTCAACTGTTCAAGGTTGTGTGAGATAGACTTATAGACCAACATAATCCTAATTGTACGTGAGAAATAAAGCATAAAGTTCTAGAGGATTTGTGCCAAAGTTCATAGAAAATTTAATTAGGTTCTAAATTAGATTTCAATTGTGGGCTAATTTTGTGTTACGTGTTCATTTAAGTTTTTTAATTTATGTGCCAAGTGAGGTAATAAGTGCAAAACTCTAAGAGTCTAATATTAATGAACTATAAAAATAAAATAAAAAAATAAAAATAGTTATATATCTATTCAACAAAAATCACCACATGTTCTATCTTATTAAAAATTAGAATAAAAATAATCATAAGTAATATTAAATTTAGATATGAATTTTAACATGCATCTAATTACATTTATTTTTTCTAATAATTTGATTAATTATGTATATTTTTATGATAAAAAATGTGTTTATTTTTGTAGATGCTCATTTTTTAGAAGCCCAACAGGAGGAAAAGCCCAAAGACATGGGCAGAAGAGACTGGGATGGAAATACCATTAAGCCCAAGTGGCAAGAAATAATGGATCATGGGTCCATGAAGCAAACAATGGACCCTGAAGAAGTGAATGGGCCTAAGAAGGCCCAGAAGAAAGAAATAGCAAACCCATGGGTAGTATAGATGTAGAAAAGTGAGAATGGGCTACAGTTGTCACAGCAGGCCCGAAGTAATGTAAATAAAGAGAGTAAGGGGCAATGGAAAACCCATGAGCCCCAAAGATTAAGTATGAAGCGCTTGGACCAAGGAAGCCCAATGAGTTAGTAAAAGCCTATGGGAAGTATAGAATTTGAAAGGGCTGAGGATGCCCCAAGAAAGTAAACGGGCCAAGGATGCCTAAAGGAAAGTAGGCGGGACGAGGGAGCCCGTAAGTAGCAAAGGGCCCAATGAGTTTATTGGGCCATCAAAGAAGAAATGAACAGTAAAGCCTGAAAAGGCCCAGCAGCCCTGGGCCAAGCAAACTTCACGGCAGGCATAACAGAATGATGTGGCAGGAAGCAAATAGCAAGGCTACGAAAAGCTCACGATCGGGCAAGACTTAGCCCCTAAACAAGCAAGCCATAAATGAGAAATCAAGGAAAACAATCCACGCCATAAGAAATCAAAGATGAACGGCAAAATGGGCAAATGGACCTTCAGACCGTTTCAAACACATAAGCAACGGCAAAACTTGAACGAGCATGGAGGTAAGGCACGCGCAAGGCCCAAACACCACCAGCCTATACCTAGCCAATACAAGAAGTGGTGAGGTCATGGGTCAGAGGTAAGAAGATATGATCTGGCGGTGGGGAGGGGGAAAAACTCATTTTCTTGTTTTTAGCTCAAACTCTTTTGAAGGCAATGTCCTACTAGGATGACATACCACCCAAAATAGGCAAAACTGAGTTGGAACAACTAGGTGCATGCCATAAAGGACGAAGAAAATGAGAGTACTTACACCGTAGTAGGTAAGAATGCCACGACAAGTAAACAAAAAAAAGAGTGTTCTTTGTCTGGTGAGGAGAAGTGGCACGGCCAGTGTGGGTAAGTGGCGCTGGCTTGGTAACTGACCAGTCAGTGATGGTCGGCAAAGACACCCGCACCAGACAAAAATGGTTGCTAAAATGGTAAAAGCTAGTCACGGCTGGCATTATATAAGGAGCCTTTGCTGTGCACGGCAGGGGCAAAGCAACCTTTGGGAGGATATTCGTTAGAACTAAAAAAGACAATAAGAGTAAAAGCCAAGGGAAAAGAGAGAAAGAATTAGAGAGGATAGAAAGAAGAGTAAAAAAGGAAGAAAGGAAAGAACTAAGGAATAAAGGAAAGAGTAAAAAAAACAGAGAGAACAGAGCGGTAAGTATGCACCGAATGGGTCGATCCCCCTCTCCCTCTCTGACCCATGTTCTCTAGTAACGGTGAAGGACTTCACTAAACACAAGTCATTCGGGCTCGCTCCTTCAAAGTAGTTAATTTCTCCCTTAGAGAGATTAGTCGCATTGAAGAGGTGATTTTCCTTCTTGACTTAGACTCGGCAACTTAACTTGATACGGCAGACTGACATTTATTTCTTTTAATAAGCTTATTGTTGTTCATTCAATACCTATCATTTTGTAAAATAGGCATTCCTTATCAAAGCCTATTATTCGTTTTTTGTTTGAATCATAAAGGAATTTCCATTATTGTCTTTCTTGTATCTGCTTGCCATAGTTAATGTAACAGCTCTACTTGCCATGGGCACGTGATCAAAGTCTGATTAACAAGGGCATTGTTTACGCACAAGCTGGACCAAGAAGGGTTGCTATTGGACCGGTCTCAACTCCCTGATCCAAAAAACTTTAGGCCTAGCGCAGCAGCAGGCGACCCAGCCCAACATTTGCAAAAAAGGGTCCACACAATTTTTAAATGCATCTGGAAGGACTTAAAAACTGATGGCCCAAGCCCACTGAGAATAGTGAGGCCCTTACCTTCAAATTAAGCCCAAAACAATAAAATTTGTACAGAGAATGGGAAAAAGATTCTAATGCAAGTTTAATTAAGTTTAAGTCTAAAGCCGAAGATCCAAGTAAGAGTGAAAAAGATTGATAGAAAGAATAATTAATATTAATGCTATCCTTAAGTCAATCCAAGGATGAGTTCTTATATAAGGATTTTATACAAGTCCTCAACTGTGTCCTTTATTACTGTTCCAGTTCTTATCATCTTAATCATGCTCTCCTAGAAAAATCTAATCCCTTTAGCTGGAGAGTTACCCTCCCTTATGTACTATTTTTTCCTTGCATCTCAGCCTCCATTTGTATATTTCAAGGCTTTCATTTGGACACTTGTCCCCTCAAAGTTCTGCTAAAGCTAGTAGAAGAAGCTGCTTAGCTGTGAATCTACTGTTCAGGTGTCATTTCCTCATTAATGCAGCTGATAAAGTTGTTGCTATGCATTCAATGTGGAGATAGTAGGTAAGCTTTTACAAAAAAACTTCTTCCAGCTGCCTCATCCCTCTCCTAGAAGGCTACTTTTCCCACTCGGACGCTCACCAGATATTGTGCACCTTTCTCATCCTCTTCTCGAGTAAACCAACTTCTCAGGTCAACGGTGCTTTACAAATGAATTGATGATGTAAATATCACTCTTTATCCTCCTCAGTCCTTAGACCCCCACAACATCCATGCATATGCATGAATTACAAGTTAGTTATTTTAATAATTAGGAAAAGAGAGATTCTTTTTTTCCTAAATATTCTTTTGCAGCAAAAGGATACTCCCATGAGTCATGACAGGAAAATAAAAATAAAAATGATGGATGGTGACAATTAGGCGTCCAAGAATTTTTTTTGTAAGTATTGAATCAATTAACCATTGCTTTTAAGTAAAATTTATGGTATGTCTTTGCGTCATAACCTATTTTCCTCTCTCTTATGGGTGTGTTTGTTTCTCCCAAAAAAACACCATAATTAATTGTCTATCAGAAAACTACATGTCCTCTCTTGCTTCATTTCTCTATTGATTTTTATTTATATTATTATTTTATTAAGTAATAACCAAGAAGAATTGCTGTCCAAGATCATTATCGAAGAAAAATAGTAAAATTGATGTGCAAGACGTCATGAGCAGTACTAGTCTCTTCATACCAAACATGTACTTGTTTAGAGACTTTATTTTTTAAATAAAAAATATAATATTTTTATATTCTTATATTATATTTCAAGTAATTATATTTTAATTATAAAATATATGTCATAATTTTCAGAAATTTCAAATTTAAAAAATTTGAATTTACCTTTATGCCCTTAATTTGTCTTTTCTTTATATCATTTTTACTTAAATAATAAAATTATTTTTGGAAGTATAGAAAAAGGACATTAAAAATTGTATTCCAAAAAATATATATAAATATATCATGAAATATCTATCTCCTAACTCCTAAGTCTAGTTTTCTTTTTTTCCTCAAAAAAAAAATCTACTTTTCATTAATATTATAGTACTAGTAAAGCTTTTAATCTTATATATAAAACTTGAATTAATATTTTGTTTGATTTAAGTTTGCTTCGGATAAAAAAAATGATTTAAGTAATTTGCTATTTTTATTTTTATAAGATGAGTTATTCTTTCTCGGTTGTTTGACTAAGAAATCAAAGTACCAAATATATAGAATAAATAAGGAGCGAGCTAGAGACCCGGTTTGGTTTTGAATATCTAGACCCAACGTACCATATAATAAACTGACTATAAATGAAAATTAAAGCCCCACCCGTCTCCCACCTTAATTTTGGGAATAATAAGATCTTGATACACGCAAAGTCATACTGGTTGTTGATTAGTCTCATTCACCCATCTCCCAACTTATTAAACAATGTCATGAGTTTAATGTGATTTCATTGAACAAGCCAAAACCTTCATATGCATTTCTATAATTTAGGACTACTCAGGGAAAAAATAAATACAAACTTAACTATGATACCTATGGCCAAAATGGGCTTTTGTTCTTTTCAAAAAAACAATCCAGTATTTTACCCCATTTCCCAAACTAATTAGAGAAATGTCCCTCTTTTGAAACTCGATTTTCTTAAAATCGAGTTAAGCCTTATAGTGGCGTTTTTAAGGAGTCTATAGTAACATTTTAATGACTTATAATGACGTTTTTAAACTGGATTTTCATGAAATCGAGTTATAGGCAAAAAAAAGGAAAAAAAATTGCATGTAACTCGATTTCATGAAGATCGAGTTTAAAAACGCCACTATAGATCCCTAAAACGTCACTATAGGCTCTTTAAAAAACCACTATAGGACTCCAGAATTTTTTTTTTTTAATTTTAAAAACTCGATTTTAAGAAAATCGAGTTTCAAAAGATGACCATTTCTCTAATTAATTTGAAAAAATGGGCAAAATGCTAGATTGTTTTTTTGAAAAAGACAAAAGCCAATTTTGTTCCCTATAATATTGAAGTCAGTTCTTTTTTTTATTTTGGGTAATTCTAAATTATTTAATTAGCAACTCATTGTGGATTCTAGTGACTCAACTATTAAAATTTCAATTTCTATTTACACCAATTAGTTTTCGGTGTCTATCTCATGATAAAAAACAAATATCATAAAATAAATGAAATAAAGTTTGAAATATGAAATATCATCTTATTTAAAAATAAAAAGTTTCTCTAATTTGTCTTGTCCTACTTTATCCCATATGAGTTTTCCTTGTCCCGAAAAATTGATAAAGTAACTAAGTAAGGATAAGTTTTTCTCACTTTATCTTGTCATGTTCTGCTTGCCTTAAATTTGTATATTTATTTTTATATATTTATATGATATATATAACTTAGTCTCTTTTTACACATATTCTATTATTTTAAATTTTTTTTTATACATGATGGGTAACGGTCATTTACCTTTGCTCAGTTAGGGTTCTCCAAATGTCTAGTATTAGTCATCCATCATAAAGTGGGTGAAGTAAAAAAGGACAAGGTCTCATTTTTAAGAAAGGCACACGAGAGCACGAGATCCTCATCCCATTAACTCATAATACAATAATTTCTCAGAATGGAAAATTATTAGGTACTCTCGAAGTACCATAAATATATATTTTCCCCTCTCACATGAATAGAAGGTTGACTCATCATGAATTTAATTAATTGGACCCATCATTCATGTGAGGAGAAGAAATACGCATTTATAGTACTTTTGGAGTACACAATAATTTTCCTGAATGTTAGCATAAATTCCAAGATTCCCACCCATGATTGAAGCCACTGCTTGTTTCACTCCCCATTATGGAAAATGAAGACAATTGTGGAGATGATTGTCAAATCGGATCTTTATATAACAAATCACACCATTTCAAGGCATGAGATAAAAACCCTAATTGTTATATACTTTATATTTTGAGCTTGTGAGTTTGAACTTAAGCAACAAAGAAACTTTGACAAACATCACACACAAGTGCTACTCCGATTGAGTGTTCTTGTATATTACATCTCTTCCAAAACTCTTCTTGGATGAGTGGCCCACTGAAATCCTTTGCATCATCAATACATATTGTTGGAGCATTTTAATATTAAATAATTAAAATGAATTAATGTTATGTCATAAATGTAAAGATGTGAGAGTAAATATGGAAGATGAGGAGTTGTGAAAATGTTTAATCCCACATTGAAAAGGAGAGAGATTATTTTGTTCTTTTTAATTGTGGTGATTAATGGGCTAACATGAATTGTCTCAAATATTGGGCCAGATACGTGCGCAAGGGGGAGGTGACTACATCAGCATAATGGACCTAATTAATCAAATTAATTGGAGTAGGAATTTCGTGAGGCCCATTAAGCCTATAAATAGACCCATTCAGACACAATCCAAGTTACTGCAACATACACAAAAAAAATAAATAAATAAATAAAGAGATTCTTGGCAAGGAAGGGTGTTCTTTCTGGTGGAGCTTTGGGCTTCAACACTTTGTGCAGAAGTTGTTCTAGCCATACAACACTTGTTGGGCTGTTGTATCCTAGGGGAGACAAGTCAGAGACGGTCTGCACCGGTTACAAAGTTTAGCCAACCAAGGGCTTGAATCTCCTTAAAGAGAGCGAGTGCCGCGCCTCAGTCCAAATAGTGTTGTGTAATCTCTTTCTTCAAATCAATAAAAATTCAGAAGTATTATTCAGTTTCTCTTTGTGTATTTTCCATTATCATTGTATTTGCACCAACACATATTTTATTATCTTCCTCCGCAATGCCTCTCTCTCTCTCTCTCTCTCTCTCTCATAGTTGTCCTTATGCTTTTTTTTTTCCGTTGATTTTTATCTCATCAAAGGACAAAATATTTCTAACTTGTCATGCACCCAACCTGCCCCACTCCTACTCTACATAAGTTTCCTTTGTTCCATTTCATTGCCATCCCTAGAATTTTAATTGCCATTTTCAAATTCTCATCTGGTATCCTTAAGAGACAGAGAGAGCGAGAAAAAAGAGTGTTAAAATTTGTCAATTTTATTATGAGTAAGATTATAGATATAACAATTTTCACAATAGTTGAGTAGGTAACTTTTTTTTCCCTCATTTTGGTGTTCTTGTGGCTCCTATCTTCCAATAGTTTATTTATGCCTTAAGAATTGTGAAATATTTTGTGAAAAATATTATAATTATAGGATTATTGTTTTGGAAAATTAAGGGCCCATTAGATAATGTTGTTCTAGTAACGTTGTTTGTATTTTTTGGAAATACATGTGGGAGAAAAAATATTTGAAAATACGTGTAATGTTGTTTAAAAATTGATAACATGTGTTTAAACACATGTACCAACCCTAAAAGTCTTGTAAGAGCAAGGGCGGAGCTAGGAATTTTTGTTTGGGGGGGCCAAGTTGCGACACTAATATATTTATCAAGACAACCCCTCCACAGGAAATGCATGTGGGTTAAAAAATATGTGCAAATACGTTTAATGTTATTTAAAAATAGATAACATGTGTTTAAACACATGTACCAACCCTTAAAGTCTTGTAAGAACCAGGGCGGAGTTAGAAATTTTTGTTTGGGGGATCAAGTTGCGACGCTAATATATTTATAAAAAAAAACCCCCTCCACACACACACACATATATATACACACTTTTTATTATATACACACATATTTTTATTTGATAAGTTATATATATACACACATCCAAAAAAAAAAATTGAGTAGTATTTTCAATCAAAATTATTTTTGATGGCGATCTTTCATAAAAAATAAAATTCATTTTTTCCATTTTCATAATAAAATTCTTTTAAAGTTTCATTTTAAATACAAATGATCAAACTTTATACTAAAGTAAGTAAAAAATCTTTCAATTGAACTAATGAAATTTTCAAAAACATGAATGATACAAAACTTGGAAGAAGAAGTTAAACTCCTTGCTCTAACTCATTATGTGGCAACTAAGAGCAACCGCATCCGTTAGTGTAAAACTTTTCTTCTATTTTACACTAAAAGCCTACTTTTTCTATTTTACATACCTATTTTTACAAAATACTCACATCAGTTTGTCTATTCTATCATCTATTTTATTTAAATAATCATTTTTTACACTTTTTTTATTATTTTATCTCAAACTCTCTCTCTCTCCACTCACAAGACTCTCTCTATTCCAAACTCCTCTCTAAAACTCCTCTCTATTCCAACAAACTCACTCCTCTCTGAAACTCCGATCTAAGCACGATGTTGATCTATTCCATCTAAAGAATGCCAAGCATGACGAGAAGAACTCTGATCCAAGCATGACGAGAAGAACGCCAATCCAAGCACGGCAAGAAACTCTTATCTCTGAAACTCTAATCCAAGCACGGTGAGAAGAACTCTGATCCAAGCACCGATACTTGTCAATCCACAAGCATCGATCCGCCACAAGCACCAATCTATCACAAGCGTTAATCGACTGTCTCTATCTCTGTTGGTGTGTGGGTGTGTTTGGTTTTGTGGTGTCTGTGGTTGATTTTTGGTTTTTGTGGTTGATTTTTGTGATTGATTTTTTATTTTGTGTTTATGGGAGTGTATGTATTAGAGGAAGAAGCAGATGATGAGGACGTTGGTTTTGCAGATGGAGAAAAGAGAGAGAGAAAAAAAAAAAGGAGCGAAATTAGAAATTATTAAAATAATGTATAGAATAGCTACAGTAATCGTGCATATATGCACAGTTACTGTAGTTCTTGTGTATTTCTGCACAATTTTAAATCCACTGATATGATTTTTTTTTGGGTCAAAATGTGCAAAATGAGCTGCTTTTTGTATTTTACAAGATTATTCATGGATTGATGCAGTTGCTCTAAAGACACACTTCATGTGTAGTTTTAGTGACAAATTTTTTTAATGAGTCAATGACTTGTTAATCGCTACATAACGGGTTGAAAAAGATAGATTCAAACATGTTTGATACCAAATTTTATCAAATATTTAATAGATATAAGAGTATATTTTATAATAAAAAATAGAATTGAAAAAAATAAAGTCATATTTTTATAACTATTAGACCAATTATTTTTTTTAAGAGCATTATTGAATTAATTCAAATATTTGGGAGGAGCTAATTTTTATTTTTGTAGACTAAATTTTAAAAACATTAAAATAATTGTATATATATTTTAAAAAAATTTCAAAGTTTTGGGCTCCCTTATACGTACCTCCGCCCCTGGTAAGAGGGCTCTTTGTGTCCTAAAAACTCAGTATACATTTGCACCGTCCAAGTCGCGTGGTTGAGTTTTCACAGACAATGGCGAAACTTCGAGTGAAGTAAGTACACCTAAAAAGCTGATTTTAAGCCGAAAGCTAATGCCTAAATAAGCTAATCATATAACGCAAGTCATACTCATATGACCTCACCAGGTATCTGCTTTGTGTGTGTGTGAGTGTGTGTGTGTGGACGTATCTTAATATATTATAAGTTTTATTATCAAAAAATATATATATTAGTTTTGCATATATTATGAAATTATTATATTAGTTTTGCATTGATTATTCGGTGTTGTTCTACGTCCCTTAATATATTACAAGTTTTATTATCAATAAAAAAAAATATATTACAAGTTTGTTTTTATTATCAAAAAATATGACAAGTTTCTTTTAACTTGCAATATTAATATAAAAGGGCTGCTTCCGTTTTGTCTTAGCCAATAGCCATCGCTTAAAATAAGAACATGGGGAATCTTCCCGACCTGACGTACAGATTTATTACCTAAAAAATGTCCTGAGTTTCTAACTTATTATTGAGAAAAAGAAAGTGAGCAACTTGAAAATGTGTGGCAATAAAAAATTCTATCCAAGAGGGGTTGGTGGCTTGGCGGCTGCAGTTAAAATAAAATAAATAAATCCTCCATGATGGGTAGGTGTGACTGTCTGATTGGCTTACACAAATATTTATTTAACAATCTACTGCGAATCCTTATGGGTTGGGTCAGGACTCAGGATGGTGTACTAATTTAAGGAAAGAAAGAAAAAAAAAAAACATAAAAATTTATGAAATAAGTGTCGTGCATAAATATGATATTACAAAAATATTGAAGATAGATATAGAGAGGGGACATTTTTTCACTTCTCCGGTGAGTGTTGACGTTGCTGCCTGTTCGGTATTACTGGTTGCCATTCTATTTTCTATCATTTTATTATATCATGAAGATTAAGGGAATTGCAATATATAATAATAATAGGTGAAATTGAGAAAAACTCAAATTAGGGTTTTTATTTTACATTATATGTCCTAAATTATTTATTCTTAAAGAGTTTTATTTCATAATTTTATAATCAAATGTAAGACCACATTATAGTTATAGATATTCATCTAAGTGAGTTATTAAATATAAAAATAAAAATGTCTAGAATAAATAAATCGTAAAAAAAAAGTGCTTCACAGTAATTAAAAAAATAAAATGGACAAGTTATTAAATACAAAAATCAAAAAGTCTAGAATAAATTAATCGTAAAAAAAAAAGTGCTTCACAGCAATTAAAAAAACAACATGGACAAGTTATATTTTATACCTAATAATATCATCACAAAATTTTTTAAAGAGTTATCAAAATATAAAAATGACTATTAGTAGTATTTAAATTATATATAGGAATTATATTATGCATCTTATTATATATTTTTAAGTGCATCCACGCATATGTATGGGGTTACAAACTGATAACTATAATTATAGTAGTTTTCATATGAAAAAAAAGGGTATGAATAGTTTTAACAATAATTATAATTTAATTGCAAGTTGACTTGTTGCCTTTACTTTCGCCACAATTTTGATGTCGTACATTGTGGCTAATTATCTATCACTTTTATATAAATCTACAATTTTTTATACATTACTCAATGCTCACAATCAGCTATATAGAATAATGTTTCTATTAAAAAAAAAGCTATATAGGATAATAATGAAAAATTGTGTGACAAAAGTTGTGGTTGTAAGATTATTGGGACAATAATGATTTAAGGTTATGAATTTCATGAGCATGGTGCAACCAAGATATCATATTGTTACTTAGTTAAGCAAAACAATACCCTTCTAAATAAAAAATAAAAAAAAAGCATAACTATTGCCCAGTAGTAAGAGAAAAGTTAACTCCCATAAAAATAAAAATTAAAACAGAGAAAAAAAAGTTAAGAAATATTTTTAAAAATATTTTTATGGAAAAATAAAAAAAAGTAATCAATTTTTTGACAATTTTTTATATTTTTCATATAAGTAAATTCAAAGTATTTCTAAAATTAGTTCAAAAACAAATGTCATATGTGATAATAAAAATAAAAAATAAAACTTACGAGGTGTAGTAGTGGACATATATGATATATCTCTTCCTCTTTTGTCTTCCTCGTAGTCTCTTTCTCTTACCGGTATCATTTCAACATAATTCTAAACATCATTACGACGCTTTCGTACTGGAAACTCCAAAGAGTATTGCCTAATTGGCATATATGATATATGGTCCCAGTTCCCGAACAACATTATATTATAGTTGGACAAATCCTGATGTTAGACCCACCTTGAAGGAATATATATATATATATATATATATATATATTTTAAATCTTTAACTTAGTTTAAAATTCTGCATAAAAGAATAAATAATTTTTTAAGTTACTTAAAGGATGTGTTGTGTGTAGTATAACTTAATCTACATTCTCTTAAAATTACTTAAGAGAGTGTAGTGCGTGTAGTATATTTTGTTCCACATTCTCTTAAAAAATACCATAATTTATGAGTGGAGTTTGTGAAATGCATTCATATTACACTCCGTTTGTTTCGATGGAAAACTTTGTGTAAAGATAGTTTTCCATATTTTCTAGTGTTTGGTAGCATAAAAAAATATTAGTCAAAGGAAAACTATCTTTGGTCAACATAAAAAGTATGGCTTATTTTTAAAGATTGTTTTCCATTAAATTTTTTTGGAAAACAACTATATCGAGCTAAATAAGGGAAGTTAGGAGATTGTTTTTCAACTTATTTAAAGTATCTACCAAACATTAGAAAATGAGATAGTTTAATAGAAAATACTTCTTGAAAAATGACTCGTTTTCTAGAAAACATCATTGCTAAAGTCCTTTTCACTTTCCTTGTTTGAAAATTTACTTTAAAAAAAAAAAAAAAAAAAACTTAGTGTAAATTAAAATCCAAAATATGCCAAAAAATAATTGTAAAATAAATACTACTTATCAAAGCTGAAATTCTAAAGGCCATGTAGAAAGATAAGTTTTAATGGCCCAATCCAAATTCAAGTTCAAGAAAAATCCTCATCTCAACGTCTCAACATAGTTAATAATAAGGTTAAATTTGAATTGGTTCGGTTCATTTTTTATTGATAAGGTCGAAATTGACTTTGTTCATTTTTTATTATTCTTTCCCCTGAAATTTGGAGGAATGGCAGTGAACCCAAAATCTGAAGGGAACAAACACTTCACTCTCTTAAATTTTGAAATAAATAACACTCCCCTTTTCATTAACTAGTAACATAATATTCCAATTTTTTTAAAAGATTCTATTTGCCAAAATTAAAATTATGGTTAGTAAAAATATAATGGATAATTTTAGAAAATAAATAAATACAAAGTTTATCAAGCACCAAACGACTTGCAATGACAAATTTCTCCACCGCTTATTGGAAAAAGAAAAACAATAAAATAAAAATTCATCCATTTTTTTTAAATACTCATTTTAAGGTCGCAATTTGTACCTAAGCCCAACAAGAGGAAGGGTATAGGCCCAAAGAGTCCAATACAATAAATTTATAGAAAGCGGGTCTATAACTTTGTTTCTAATAAGTTTAAATGATCACAACAATGACCTAAGATTACAAAATGGTAAGGATGGGTTAGTTCGCATGAAGAAAATTGTCATCGAACCAAAGCTAAGGGGTGAATTCTTATATTTCTTATCTCTTAAAGATTGAGTACAGATAATTACTTTACCGTGTTTTCTCTTTCTTTTTCTCGATCCCCTTCCCCTCAAGACCTTCTTCCTTCTTATACTTCATGCCCCCCTTCATCCTTGCTCTCAACATGTAGATCTAGATTGCTAACACGGATACTTGCCCCATCAGTACTTTCCTAAAGTCTTTTGATAATAGCTGTAAGGCTGAAAATCACTGTTCAGATATCACTTCTTCATTAATGCGGTTAGAGACTTAAGTACAGAGCATTTAATGCCGCAATAGCAGCTTTCTCTGAGATATTTTCCAACCGCCCTTGCTCTCTGTGCCCTTCTGAAACATATCTTCATTCCCAAGACCTGCTAAAATATCATTCTAGTCAACATGACGTACTACTTGACCCTCACTTCACCTAGCCAAAGAGGTACTCCTCCTCGGATTATTTTCATTCACTTCGTCTGCCACATTTGCTCTTGGTTCTGTAAGTTTTATATCATTATTATCATCAATCCATTCTCTGACAAGTAAGCGTCCTCGAACCAAACCCATGGCCCAAAAACGTATTTTGGACTTTTTATTCCCACACTCATTAATTAAAACAATTGATTTTAGAATTTGGGAATAAGAAATAAAGAAAGGTAATTCTTCTTCCTTCCTAGGAGTTCTTTTAGGACAACGAATCTAATTTTTTAATGCCACACTTTAGCAAAATTTGTCAAAAGGGTGTCTAGGGGAAAGTACTTTGTCCCTTCCGATTTAAGGCGAAGTATCATTTTCTCAAACCTCAATGAAGAAGAATGTAATTACCATTTTATTATTAATGAAATTCTTATAAGCTATAACATTCATTTTTAATAAATTACCGGATATCGATTATAAATACATAGATAAAACCAAATTCAAGTTTGACTTTTTTGAGTTTGAAAACACCGAAATCCAATTAATCTAACTACTTTTTTTGTTCTGAGTTTTGAATAACACCAGGTAAATAATGATAGAGGTATTTTGTATTAATTCAAATAAATTAGTTTGGTCAACGATGAGTTACGTTAGTTTGAATTATGATAATTCATGAGTTTTTGTGTGTTAAATTATAAGGAAATAAAATATTTATCTTTATCTCATAAAAAATTCATGTACAGCATAAATTTTAATATAGTGAATGGAAGAATGAAGAGAATGTAAGAGCATCCGCAGCTAGGAATGGGTATGGCAAATGTAGGAAATTTTAGCATGTAAGGCCCAAAGTGCTTAACAGTTAGACATGGAAACATGTAAAAATGTAAATTTTTTTGTCATAATGCTACAATGCCGTCCCAAAGGTAGAACAACACTGTAGCACAATGGTATAAAAAAAATTGCTTTTTTTAATATTTAGTTCTTCTCTTTCTTCCCTCATTATTTCAAGATCTTTCTCTCTTTTCCTTTTTTCTCTTTCTTTTTTCTGCTCTTTCTTCTACCTACTCTCTATTCATCAAACTCGAAGACTCTGCCTTCCCTTCTCTCAAATCAGCATGGAGGCAACGGCGTTGGAGGCTTGATCAACTTCTGTGGTGGAGGCGTGGGGGTCGTGAGCCCTGGTCGGGGTGGAGGTTGTGAGCCATGGTAGAGCCGTGTTCAGCATTGGGTTCTGATGATGGGTAACTATGGCCACCACCAACACAAGACCCATTTTCTTCAAACCAATGGTCTTGATGGTGGCAGTGTGGGGTTAGTGATCAATGGCGATTGGATCATACAATTGGGGTGGGTATGCTGAGTTGCTTGAGATGGTTGCAAGTTTTTTTTGTTTGGGGTTTATTGCTGAGATTTTATTGCTAGTGTTTTTTTTTTTGTTTAGGTTTTATTGATGAGATTTTATTTCAATGGTTGCAAAATTTTTCTGGCGTGATTCATGGGTCCGGCGTGTATTGTTGGGTGGTTGTTTTGGGTTTGGGTTGGTGGTGGTTGGATGAGAAAGAAAGAAAAACAGAGAGACGAAGAACAGACATGAAGAGAGAAGAGAGAAGAGAGAGATTTTTTTTATATATTATTTTAATATATTGTAGGTAAAAATAAAAGTTTGGATGTTAGGTGTATTGTAAAATGATATTGTATAATTGATAAAATAGCTTTTTGAGATAGTAAAATAAGATAGGATGAAATTTCTTGCTGTAAATGCTTTAAGAACTCATCTAGTTAGAAGTGTGCTCAACATTTCTCCTTCCTACTGTACGAAAAGACATATTATGGAATAAAGTTAGCTAACATCTCTCTCTCTCTCCATGATTTTTTGTAGTCTCGTCATGATTTTTTGAGTTATATTTAAAATTAAAAAAAAAAAAAGATATGATAGAATTCGAATTGGTGACTTAATTGATGACAAGGGACTTTTATAGTTTTTTTTTTTTAAAATAATTTTTGCTTCCTAATACAAATAATAATCAAGTGCTCATACTTTCTAGATAAGTTAACCAAAACCCATAAGTTACACTTTGATTGTTAGTATAATTTGAAGATTTGAACTCCTTAATCCATTTTAGTAAACTTGGAGACCCTGGTTGCTGGTTCCTCGAAAAAAATGTACATTATATTTTTTTGAATTAATTTAATTATTTTTGGATATAAAAGGAAATCCAACTAAAAAAAATATTTCCTTCTAAACCAAACTAAAAATTATTTAATCTAAAATAGTTAAAGCCAAAATTGACATAAATTTTGGATCCCAACCTTGAATCACCAAAACAAATAAAGGCCAAACCAAAAATGCCCTAGGGTAGGAGTACAATATTGCAAATACCTTAAGATTTTTTATTTTTTAAAACAACAATAGAAAAATTCCCACCATTTTTTCCTCTAAACATGATCATATGATAGTATTTAAATCTATAGTTTTCAACTCTATGATAATTGGTATAGATCATATCAAAACGCACACACACACATATATATATATATATATATATATAGAGAGAGAGAGAGAGAGAGAGAGAGAGAGAGAGAGAGAGAGAGAGAGAGAGAGAGAGAGAGAGAGAGAGAGAGAGAGATTAAGATACTAGGTTTCTTGGTCAATAAAATATTTTAATGGTTGAATTAATTAAAAATCATAAAAATTCCCAAAACATTGATATATATTTCTTGTCTTTAATCGCAAAAGCAAAATTATTATGGAAAAATATTAACAAATAATATTAATTATACTAAAAGAAATTTATAAATTAACCATAATAATAATAATGTGATAATTGTGATATCAACAACATAATTAATCAAATTTTAATAATTTATTTGTCTAATGTTTAAAATTTGGCAATGCTAATTAAATTTAAGTCTATGTAGTGTGCACTTTTCTCTCTCTTCTCTTATTTATTTATTTATTTAAGTATATGCAATAATCTCTTTAAAAAAAACAACTCATAAATATAAGCACAACTGAAGAAATGGGAAGACTTAAGAATCTGTTTGGGATCTGCTTATTGTGCTGAAAGTGAAATTTTTTTGCTAAAAGTATTGTAGATAAAGGTAAAAGTTAACTGAAATAGTACAGTGAGACTTATAAATAGTACCAAAGAGTGTAGTGAGGTCCATGAATAGTAGTAAAAATAAGCTGAATAGTAAAATAAGCTAATTTTTTAAGCTAGAGCCAAACACACACTTAACTCTAAGTGCTCAATGCAATGAAGTTGACAAGATTTGAACATGTGGTAAAAATTGAACACTTATTTGAAGTGTTGGCTCTAATATACAAAAATAAGACAAGTCTCTTAAAAAAAGGAAAAAAAAAAAAAAGAATCGAGTTGGCTCTAATAGACTATGTGGCGTTTGGTACGGGGGAATGTTTAAAGATTCCTAGGAATGTTTAAAGATTTCTATGTTTGGTTGCAAATTACGCTTGGGAATCAGATGCCAAGGAAATCTGGATTCCCCCCTTAAACCCCTCTCAGTGGGAATGTGATTCATTTTAAAACAGGTGGGAATCCAGATTCCCAAGCTTAAAAGAAATTTTATTTTTTATAAATTGACAATTTTAACCCTTTTTTCCTTATCATTTAAGCAATTAAGATAATCTATAAAACAAATTATCAATATCTTCTCTCTTGTCTTTATCTTTTTTCGCTAAAATAACATAAATAGGATAAACAACTCCGTTAATATATTTTTTAACAAAGTTCTATTTACGTATGGAAAAAAAAGTTTGAAGGAGACTCTCCATTATATTCTTTCAATTATTTATTTATAGGAAGATTTTTTTTTTAAAGGACTTGGTAGTTTATATTCAAATCTAAGGATAAAATGGGAAAAATAAATAATTCATTTAAAATTCTTAAGAATACACCAAATATTATTATTTCACATTCCTAAGAATCTCTCAATCAAACTAAACATAGAAATAGTTACATTCCTAAGAATGTGATTCCTAGGAATCACATTCCTAGGAATCTGAATGCCAGGAGTAATGTGGATTCCCCCGTACCAAACGCCAAGGGTTTGTTTGAAATCCGCTTATTTTGTTAAAATTGAAAATTTTTACTGAAAGTACTGTAAATAAAGGTAAAAATTAGTTAAAATAATACAGTAAGACCCATGAATAATACCAAAAAGTGTAGTAAAAACTATAAATAATAGCAAAAATACGTTGAAGTATAAAAATTTTTTTTGGAGTACATTTTTTTTGGGGTATTTTTTTTTTTTTTTTTGGGGTACATTTGGAGTACATTTGGTTTTTCTTTTGGGGAGAAGTACACTAAAAGTAAGTCGAGTTTCTTGAAAAAAAAAAAATTTGGAGTAAGAGTGTAAGACACATGGAGTCGGTGGGAGAGTAAAACATGGCATGATATGAGAGAGAGAGGGAGAGAGAGACTGAGAGAGAGAGAGAATAATAATAATACAATCAAAGCCTTCCCATAATTTTACATATTATTTCCATTACAACAACTACCCACAATAAACCACCAAAACAAAACCACCTCACTTCCACGTCTCTCTCTCTCTCTATCTAACACAAACACACGTACACACTCGTTCACTCGCACATCCAGTCAGAGAGAGAGACCCGCGGATCCCATCGTTCCCCCTCAGATCCCACTCATCTCTCCGCCGTACCGGAATGCCATTTCCGGCCACCCCAGGTCCCCCCCCCCCCCCCACCCCCCTCATCCTCGCTTTCCATATTTGCTTCACTTTATATCACACTCTTTTTTGTGGGTTTCTGCTTTCTGGGTCTGTGAATCTTTGGGTTTCATTTCTGTGAATGTAGTGCTTTTTGTTTCTTTTGGAGACTTGACCTTTTTGCCCTCTTTTGGATCTCTATGATACTCGAATCAAATTAACTCTCTTTTTCTTGATTTGCTTTTGTTTTTCTGCTCAAAGTGCAGCTTTTTGTGCACTTCAAAATTCTGCTTTTTGTTACCGTCTACTTTTAGTCCCACGTAATTTTCTGTTTTTCCTTTTTTGGGTATGTTTTAATTAACTTTTTTTAGTATAAATATGCGTAATTTTGGTTCATTTTTGTTCTGGGTTTTGCTTTTTTGAATTAAAATTTGGGCCTTTGAGCATCCAATGCTTTTTTTTTTTTTTCCTTTTTCTTTTTTTATTTACTGAGTGGGTATCAGTGAGATTTAGTTTTAGGGACTTTGAGACTTGAGAGGCTTTGATCAGTGTAGCTTAGCCAAAACTCAAAAAAAAAAAAAAAAAAAAAAAAAGGACTGAGTTATTTTTTAGTTTTTTTTTTTTTTTTGAAATATTAATTAAGCTTTACCTTGAGTTTGATCAGGGAATATAGTGACGCATGAATTGATGTGATATCTCATGCGAATATGGTTAATTTTCTCTCTGCATAGAAGTGGACTTGTCTTCTGTAATTCTCATTTTCACATTACTTTAGGCAATAAATAGTGTTTTTAACAAATAGCTCTCTCTCTCTCTCTCTCTACATCTATTATCTTTATTTTATTTTATTTATTGTAGGGGAACATTAAGCTTACCTGCTTTTGAGTAGAAAATAACATCTGTGTTTGAGCTTTATTTTTTTTTTTGGTAAGCAAATGTAGGAGTGATTTATTTGTATGCAAGGTTTTGGGTGATTAGGATTACAATCTTCTTGTTCTTTCCTTCTTTGTGTTGAATATATGGTATGTATTCAAAATGTATAAATGCTTCTATGTATGCATTTTATTTTATAATAATTAATTATTGAAGGAAAGACGGTATTTTGGGATTAATTTTCTGAAATGTTGTCACTACAGGCGTTTAAAATGAATGGGATTCAGAGCAGGAAACCTTACACTGTTGAGAAACCCGTCCCAGGATGTCTGGGAAGAATGGTGAACCTTTTTGATTTGAGTTCGGGCGTTGCTGGAAACAAGATGCTTACTGATAAACCGCATCGTGATGGTAGTTTTCTTTCTCATATTTCTCTTCATTTTGTTATCTAATTTGCCATGAAATTTTCCGCGTTGCTTTGCGGTTCATATGTAAAATGTAAAATATTCTTGACTATAATTTTTATTTTGACTGATCTTTGCTTTGGTAATCAGTTACTCTATAAATTCTTGAGCAGTTATGGGCATATGATTGTATTAATCATGTTATCAAGAATTTTTTGACAGCCCCATTTATTAAAGTTCACTTGTTTAAATGTCAGTCTATTCCATTACTGGATTTCGTTTTTGCGTACTGTAGTTGTTTTCAAAAAGAGCTATGCGCAATGTTATTTGGCATTGTTAAATATAACTTTCAAATTGCCTTGTACGCTCTGAAGTTCATGAACAATATACATTATGCTAGTGGAGAATTTTGATTTAATTTTGTTCACCTGTCTGCTTGGCCTGTAATATTGGCATCATAGGTAAATTCCCTCGGGCTGATGTTGATCCCCTTCTTTGGTGGTTAGTTACTTTGCTTTCTCTGTCTATGCCTCTCATGGGTGGGTATAAATCATAAAATAATATCTTCGCCACCAGATGGATGCTTAAAGTAATTAGCATTTTGAGCCCAATTGAGTAATATTGTTGTTAAATTACAATATCCTCTTCTCTCCTCAACCAGGCCGGCTACTTCTCTTATGGTTTCTTTAGGTGTATATTTTAGATTAAATTATTGCCGATGAGCTCTAATTTAATATCACTTCCTCCTTAATATATATAAAGAGATGGAGAGTATGGTCATGGGTGTGCATTTTTAACTTAAAAAATAAATTTAAATTATTTCTAGCTATTGTTGAGATGGAATTGGTTGTTTGGCAGGTTCTTCGCTCTCAAGGAGTAGATCGGATGTGGCAAGGACATGGAGTCCTCTTGGAGATCAGATGGAGGATAAATTGGTAACTTTTAGGGCTATGTGCATAATTACTTATAGACCAGTTTGGAAACAATTTCTATGCAAGTGTCTCTCATTCATTTCTGAATCATTATATGCTTTGATGTCCTGATTTGTGTTGCATTTCTGTGGAGCATGCAGATTGTGTCTGACTCAAGGTTCTCTTCAAGCAAGAAGGCAAACGGAACACCCATGAAGATGCTTATAGACCAAGAAATGTCAAAAGAAGGGGACTCCAAGCACAACCCACCCAATGTGGTTGCCAAGTTGATGGGGCTTGATGCCTTCCCCCATGTGCAGCCTGACTCAGCTGCTCAAAGAAACCATGCAAGAGGTTATTCACGGCGTAGTTTAAGTCATTCAGGAATACCATTGGGTTCTTGGCAGCAAGAAGAGGGCTTTTCTGACAAAGGCATGCTATGTGAAGTTTATCAGTCTCCAGAACAGAATGTATATAAAGATGTTTATGAAATCTGGCAGCAATCTGAAAAGACAAATTGTAGGAGAGATAAATCACCACAGAAGGGAAGGCATAATGACAATATCAATGAGAAAAAGATGGCTTTTGTTCGTCAGAATTTCATGGAAGTAAAACGACGCTCTACAGATGAAAGGCTTCGCGAATCTAAGGAATTTCAAGATGCATTGGAAGTTTTAAGTTCCAATAAAGATTTACTCCTGAAGGTTTTGCAAGAACCAAATTCCTTAATTTCCCAACATCTATATGACCTGAAGTCTATTCCTCCACCTCCTGAGACAAAGCGTATCACTGTTCTTAGACCTTCGAAGATGGTTGATAATGACAAATTTGTTGGATCAGGGAAGAAGAATGATAAACAAATAAAGAAGCCGGCTAAGGTGAACCAAGCGGTTATGTGGGACAAGGGTGACCCTGGATATTCTCCTAGTTCTGTGAATCAGAAAGTTGAAGAAAGTCCTTTTCAACCAACTAGAATAGTGGTATTGAAGCCTAGCCCTGGCAAGAGTCAAGACATCAAGGCTGTTGTTTCTTCACCTTCCTTATCACCAAAAATATTGCATGGTGAAAGCTTTGATGAGGAAGCTGAAGACACTGAAATATTAGAATCAAGGGAAATGGCAAAGGAGATCACCAGGCAGATGCGTGAAAATTGGATGGGTCACCAAAGGGATGAGACTTTGCTTTCTTCTGTTTTTTCCAATGGCTACACTGGTGATGAGAGTTCATTTAACAAATCAGAGACTGAGTATGCAGCGGGAAATCTTAGTGATTCTGAAGTCATGTCACCGTCTCCTAGGCATTCATGGGATTACATCAATAGGTTTGGTAGCCCTTATTCTACTTCCTTCAGCCGTGCATCATGTTCTCCAGAGTCATCAGTTTGTAGAGAAGCAAAGAAGCGACTCTCTGAAAGATGGGCCATGATGGCATCACATGGGACTTTTCAAGAACAAAGACATGCCCGGAGAAGCTCTAGTACTTTGGGTGAGATGCTTGCTCTTTCGGATACAAAGAAGTCAGTGGGATCTGAGGACAAGGATAGTAATAAAGAACAAGATCCAAGGGAATCAGTCTCATGTGTAACCAATAATTTAAATGAAGAAGAAGGTGTGGTTGATTCTCCTAAAAATCTTCTGAGGTCAAAATCTGTTCCTGCGTCTTCTACGGTGTATGGTGCCAGGCTCAATGTTGACGTTTCTGATAGTGAGGTGGTCAAAACACATGTTCCCAAGGAGCTGACAAAAGCAAAGGGCATGAAATCATCATTCAAAGGGAAGGTTTCAAGTTTATTTTTCTCAAGGAATAAGAAATTGAATAAGGATAAATGTGCTGCATCTCAAACTAAAGATGAAGCTAATTTTGCCTCCCCTGAAACAACAGCATCTCCATTACATCCTCACGGAGTGAATAGTGATGATGCCTCTCAACGTGTTAATGACGGTCGCCTTTGTCCTGATCCACATGTGTCGTCAGGCAAAAGTTCTCCAGATTTGACCAGCATGGGACAAAAACATGGCATAGCGTCTTGTGAGGTAGTATTTATTTCTCATGCTTCTTTAAGCATGTTATATATTTAATCATAGTTAATTAGCAACCCACCCCCAAAAGGAAAAGGGGAAAAAATAAATTCCTGTAATATACATTGTTATTGTTTGCCAGTGAATGTGGTTGACGTCTGATTTCTTTGTAACCTTTGTCCTGATACTAGATAGATGTTACTACTATATTGCTCATCCAGATCAATCTACCCTTTTCTGTGCTTTCCCTGCTTGCCCTCAACTAATGAAAGTAAAATGTAGAATGCTAGATAATCTAGGAGGTTAGTGGTGAATGGAAATTGTAGGCTCTGAGATGGGTTAGCATATATGTAACAAGGATGCTGATAAGGGTGTTGGTGCACAAATGCTGCAGCATTTAATCAAAATACATGCAATCATGATTCCCTTATTTTACAATGTGTCTGACATATTTGTTTTCATGAAGAAGAAATTAATATCAAATTTAAAGTTGTAATATCTTTACTTCATAACTAATCAATTTTTTTTTTTTTGTCACTGATTCTTGCCCGTTACATTGTTCTAGCAAGCTATTTGCCAACCTGAGGTTTCTGCTTCTAGTATAGCATGAGGCTCTTGATTGTCCCACTAAAAATGATGATAGAGCAATACACTGAACGCACTTAGCTTTTAGTATTGCTTTCATTGGTTCCCTGAATTGTTTGTTATTGTTGTAGTTGTTTCTGAATTTTGAATGCAGAATCCTGTAATTATATTATTTATCAATGGTTATCATACTATTTGCAGGCAGGATTATCTGTAACCAAGCCTGGGAATGTGAGTGAGAATCAGGACCAGCCGAGTCCAATTTCAGTTTTGGAACCACCATTTGAAGATGATAATGCAACTCTAGAGTCCTCTGGTAATATGAAGCAGTCTCATATCTGGGAAGTTTGCGTTTATTTGACTTCATGCATCAATACCTTACTGACTGTTTTTTCTTCATATAAAACAGGAAGATTATTGCCGATTAGGTCTAACTTAATTGACAAATCACCACCTATTGAATCAATGGCTAGGACTCTGTTGTGGGATGACGCTCGTGCACAGACAGCCACTCCTTATACATTAGAATCTTCAGTTTCTCCAGGCACTGAGGAAGAAGAACAAGATTGGCTTGGTCTTGTCCAAACACTGCTATCAGTGGCTGGTCTTGAGGATGAGGTGCAATTGGAGTCATTTTCTGCCAGATGGCATTCACTTGAAAGTCCATTGGACCCATCATTGAGAGAAAAATACGCATCCCTGCATGACAAGGATCTTCTCCATGAGGCAAAGCGAAGGCAATGGAGATCAAATCGGAAGCTTGTATATGACTGTGTTAATGCTGCACTAATGGAAATCACTGGTTATGGGTGCTTAATGGGAAGGCCATGCAATGGGGCCAACAGCAGGGTCTTAGAGGGTGCGTCACCCATGTTAGCGGACCGCGTGTGGGCCCAAATAAAGGATTGGTATTCTAATGAGGGGAGGTGCTTTTTGGGGGATGTTGGGGAATGCAACAACCTGGTGGAGAGGATGGTGAGGAAGGAGGTTGTGGGAAAAGGGTGGAATGAGCTTTTGAGATTGGAAATAGATAATTTTGGAAAGGAAATTGAGGGGAAGTTGCTGGAAGAGCTTGTGGAAGAGGCGGTGATTGATTTGACAGGTAGGGTGTAAAGAGGCTTTGCTCTTTTTTATTTTTCTTCTTTTTTTATATTAACTCTATAATTTGTGTATTTGATTTTCAACAAAGATGGTCCTACTCACCTAATCTCTTTTATATTGCAAATAGTTTTAGATAGTCTTTCTTTGATTGTTTGTTTAATCTGATTTTCTGATTATATATGTACAAATGTATCAGCTACTTAACGTTGTTACTGTCATATCTGTCTTTTATATTAGCCTTATTGGGATTGACGACCTAATTCAAGCTTAATGTTTTTATTTGTGAATTTTATTTTTATTTTTAAGTTACTCAGTAACATGGCCAACAATGTTTGTCAAGGTATTTATGTCCCGTGTGATGCTCATGTGGTATTTCCCAGGTTGAAGTCCAGCTGTTTGTACATGAGCCCTCTGGACTTGCTACTTAAACCGACTACCTTTGAATGACTCAAGTCTTAAATATCAAATTGTTGGACTTGTTCCCAAACTTTTTATACTAATTAAAGATCTGTAGCATGTTAACTGGGGCTTGTAACTGGTTTAAGTGATTACTTAATTGGTAGGTTTAAGGGTACAAAGAATTTAATTGGGGTATGTATAATGAAGGGTTGAACCGCTGCAGAGTTGGATTTGACCTTCACCCTCTCCAATGTGCTTATTTACTACCTTTTCTCAGCTAAAAAAGAAGAGAAAAGCGGCTTTAATGTGAAATGAAACATTTTTAGGGTCTTGAATCCCATTTATTTTATTCTTGCACCGATTGGGTAATTGCCTAATAAATCAAACGTGACTGATTTGGTTGACTATTGAGCCGTTGATTCGCACATAAATTTTGGTTATGGGGAAGAGTAGATTAGACTGGACTGTCATTTCTATCATTGAGTGCTTGACGGTTTGGAGCTGTTATTAACAATTAAAGAAAAATTGTGATTTTGATTCTGATCTTCTGACCGTATTGGTTTTGGTCTTGGCTTTCTTGTGAACACATTTAATTTTGGCTGCTCTACGACTACGAAGGTTGCAATCTTTTTTTATTTTTTATTTTTAAAAGTAGCTTCTGTCCTTGGCAGCCAAAATTGATATCATCCCAAAGCTCTTCTGAGTTTTAGTACTATTATTGGTTTGAGTCTAATGCCAAAACTAGAGCAAGAATTCTTGAAGGAACATAACCTTTTTATTTATTATTATTTTTTTTAAACTTTGTTCTCCTAGTCTCTGAAAATTGCTGATCAGGTAAAAAAAAAGTCTGCTGATATTTAGTGCTATGGTTGGAGATTGAAATACTATGTTTGGTATTAGACTAATGCTTCAACCAGAGCAAAAAATGGCTCTAAGAAAATAGCTGTTCACGTAGAACCTGTTATAATCTCGGTCTTCTTCCTTACAATACTGTTTTTAATTCATTTGGATTATATTCTTGACTGTATGGTTATATTTTTAATTGAAGCACGGACATGGGTACGACACGATGATACGCACAATTTTTGAAAATTATAATATAAAACAGCTGGTACGATACTAGTACGATACCCTAAATGACGTTACCATACTTCCTAGTTTTTAACTTTGATGAACGATAATTGAAATTGCATTAATTCATGATATTGGTAGTTCTGGAATCAGACACATCGTAAGACGACAATAGCATTCATTACTCCTATCGATTTTTTATATATCATTATATCCAGGTTATTTCCTAATAAGCGAGATCCCTTTCTTATTGCATATGTGGTCCATTTTTCATGTAACCTAACGGGGATGGTACTCACGACTGATGATCTTAGCAGCCCCACAGTCAGAGAAAAAGTGTACTCTCTGCTGTCTTCTGATCTTATGGAAGTAGCAAAACAGATAGCTGCCTATCAATTTTGTCCCAATGATAATTGGGGGGGTGTCCATGCTGAAAGCAATTTGTGGTCCAAAACCAAAACATAACAACCGGATTAAATGCTTCTCATAACACAACATGAATTCTTGTAGTGGTTGACCTGCTAACCAATGGAAGAAATTCAACTGTTCAATGACACGATTGGAGTGGAAATGAGAACCGTGACTAGAGATATTACGAGTAGCATGTTAGGGTCACTAGATATTTCAAGGTCTGAGGCTCTGAGCTCGTTTCAATTATTCCTATAACTATTTGCAGTGCTAGTAAAGTAGTATTGATCATTCGGAGATATAGTTAGATGCTCAATAAGTTCTGAACATTCACGATAGTCCCAAAAATAGTAATCTTAATTTTATTTGTAGGAAACTTTCTTGTAGTGCAAGAATTTAATATTAAAAATGCATTGTTTTCCAAAAGGTATTTTTTTGGAAAATTATATGTTTGGCAATGACCTCTTCCTTCATTTAGCATGGTGCGAAAAAAAAAAAATTTTTAAAAAGCAAGTTATATTTTTAATAGGATATTTCATTGATCAAATATAATTTTCTTTTGACTTATTTTTCAATGATATTATCAAATACATGAAAACACGAAAAACAACCTTCACAAGAGGTTTTCATCTAAACAAAGAGAGCACTTTTAGTCTATGGTTGGTTGGCCTAGGGATGGCTAGCCCCGAGTTAGTTTCTCCCTCTCAAACTATTGTTCCAATCATTCTCTCAAAAACCTCAATTTTCCTTTCAATTGACAGGTCATGTAACATTTTACATTTCACTCTTGCGTATCCCAAAGATTTAAATTACATACTAGAAAATAAGAAAAAGTAATAATAAATTGAAGAAAAAAATTTACACAGGAAAATTATGAAAACTAAGCATATTGAACATCTAGACCGAAAATGCATTGTTGTAACTTGGTTGACAAACCTAAAACTCCTTAGAAAATATTTTACTACCTATATTAAATAGATATTTTATTTTAGAATTGACAATGAAATTCTTTAGCTAGATGCTTCAAAAATAGTTGTTTTAGAGCTATCACGCATATTTTTACAAAGTAATAAATTTAAGTGGAGCTCTTATTATTTTTTTATGGGGTATGAAATTTTTTTAAAATTCTTTTTTAATTTCCTTAAACAATCACTTTTTTTAGGGGCCCAAGTCATATAGATTTTTTTGTGTCCAAACTCTTAAAAAATTAAAATTTGAAAAAATAAGATATATAATTTATTAAAAATTATTGGGACCCTTTAGTCTCAACATAGCTTAGTGTATGTCACATGTTGCAAAAGGTGTTCTAAATAGCTAGTGAATAGTGATTTCCATTGGGTGTGATGATTTTGACGTTGAAACAATTCAATGCAATAAAAGAAAATTTTCAACATCATGACCATGATGAACGACTTTGAATATCAGGTCTGTGATGATTCTTTTCCAAATCCATCTCATTTCAATTTTAAATTTTAGTTCGTTAGTTTATGAGTCAAAATTTATTTGAAAACTTTATCATTCAGGATCCTTTGTAAATCCAAAGATTTGGTTATTTAATTGGAGCACCTCTTTTTAACTTTTTACAAATTACAACAGATACTTTAAAAAGAAAAGACTTTACCCACTGAAGACAAAAACATTTATAAAAGAAAACGTGGTGCACTTCTCAAATCTTTAGTAGTTAGAGAAGAATATTCATAATTGACAAACAGTACACTACGCGCCACAATTTTAAAGCCCAATGTCTTGTGTCTACTAGTTAGTTAAAACATAAGGCACACCCAAGATATCCCGTGACTTAAATTTTCTGCTTCATAAAGTTTAGAACTACAATTTTTTTCCCCAAGATTTTATCACAATTTTCAATTTTGATATGAATATGAGTGGTGAAAAAAAAAAAGTCTACAAAAAAGTAATAGATAGCTATTCAAGATCTATCACGTTTGTGAGTTTTAGTTAGTTTAATTGGTAAGTCTCTGGTGGTTGAATAGGAAATCTAAGGTTCAATCTCCACCTACACCAAAAATCAATTAGTGTCTTAGTCTGATGATAAAGAGATATCATCAAGAATAAACACTATAAGTTAAAATTTTATACATAAAAAAAAAATCTATCACATTAAAGTTGTTGTAAAAAAAGATATCATGCCACAAATGAGTAGAAAAGTTGTCTATTCTTGGGATGAATAGGCAAATTGATCAGGGTGGTCAGTTAGTGACAGATTTTGTGTGGGGGTCTCCATGAGTGTGTGGTGGGTGTGTGTGTGTGTGTGAGAGAGAGAGAGAGAGAGAGAGAGAGAGAGAGAGAGATGCCATGATGCAAATACTAACCTATTAAATTGTCTATTTTCAAACTAGCACAGTTTTATGAAACCAATAATACATGCTTTGAATCTTTGGTAATCATATACATTTTCTTTTTTCTTTTTCTTCCTTTTTAACCTTTTCTTTTAGTTGGAGGGGCGAGCAAGCGAATCTTGAAATAGTTGAAAATTAGCGTTTACTGTCTTGAGGTTTCTGTTTTTTCACCTTTTGTTTTGTTTTTTAACACCTGTTTTTAAGAACGAAAGTAGAAGGAAAGTTTTCTTGTTTTTCACTTTTTCTAAAGTGAAATTTGACACTTTTTCACCTAAAAGAGATTCCATTTCCTTTTAAACATTTCTCAAGGAAGTGGTAAAAAGAAAAAAAAAATCACAATTTACGCTATGGATTAAATATTTTATTTTCTTGAAAATTGAATATATAGAATGAAATGTGTTATGAAAATGTCTTTGAAATTTTATTAAAGGAAGAAACTAAAAGTAAAGAAATATAGAATTTCACTATTATATTATTCACTTTTTATTTGTCTTTTATTAAATTGGAATTAAAATGATATTTTCTTTTCATTTCATTAAAGGGATATATATATATATATATATTTGTATTTTTGAGAAGAATGGATGGGGTATTTTTGTCAAGCCACAGTCACACTCATAGAACTGCACCCATTTAACACATTTGAAAAAACAGTTAATTTGGATGTTTCCCCAGCATTTCATTTTAGTCTAAACTTGGGGTGGTTTAATTTAAAATTTGAAAAGTGGACCACGGCAAAGTTAGCAAAATCAATTCATTGTGAGCCCATCTTACACGTGAACGTGGGAATATATCAAGGAGTGGCAATCCCCAAAGATTCGCCACTCAGTTTAAGTCTAGGAGTCAATTAGCTTAGATCCAAGAACCACTTTGACCCCTTACATAGTAGGTCAGGCTTAGTTCTAGTATCCACTAGTACTGGACTCGTTGAAATGATAATATGTGTCTACTTTTAAATACATGTCACCATTTGACTGCATCCAGTGCACTAGATGCACTGGACCTAAACCAGTGTTAAGCACCTAAGCCTTGCAAGGCCATGCTCAAGGAAAGATCTAATAAAGCAATCAACAAATCAAATCAACTACTACTATTGTCTTACTCTTGATAGACCTACCATTTGATATCTTCAAAGACCTGGAGAGCAAGGAAATTTCCGTGCTCTTCTCTGCAATAACTCCTGATTACATCTGGAAAGCTTGAAACCAAGACATCTTCAACTCAAAAAAGTGGGGGCCTAAGTAAGCAATGCCAGCCTCTTCACTCCTTGTTATGGAACAAACTTGGCTACCTCCTACTCCACTCTAGGCACCATGAAGATCAATTATGATGCTGCTCTACATCCAAACTCCTCCCTGACTGGAGAGATAACCTTGAAATAGCCACTACTAAAGAGAAATCTTCGAAAAATCGCCAAATTGCAGTCATGAGCATTGAGATTGGTACTGTACTTGGCCCTCAGTAAAGATATTAAGAATATCATTCTAGAGGGTGATGCAAAGTGCTACTATACCTCTCATTATATCCCCAATTGGCATGTCTTAACCCTTAAGCATACTAGAGGACATTTTACATATGACTAAAGGCTTTTCCTTAAGTTTTTTTAGTTGGGCCCATCGCAATGCGAGCAAATGCAGCTCATGTAATAGGAAAGTAGACTCCTTAATAGGATGGACCGCTACAACCTTCCTCCCCTTCTTTTGCGAGGTAGTATTAACACCTCACTGAGTGATACAAATATAAAAATTCCTCTTTCCAAGGGATGCCTTTGTACTTTGGTCAGCTCATTTTCTTTTTAAATAATATTCCCCCTTTTAAGATTATCATCATCATCATCATCATCATCATCATCATCATTTAAAAGGGTAGCATTTGTTAAACCAATATGATTATCATGGGATTTGTAGAAGGGTTATAAGGAAGTCACTTGGAGAACACAACACGACCAAACTACAGCAAAGGGAAATCTATAGCATGAGAGAGAGAGCACAATAACATGGATTGTAGAGTCGGGTGCGTGTGTCCAGGGTTGGTTTGAATGCAGCTTCCCAATGTTTCTGACATTCTGTGCACGCTGCAGTGTGTGCATGTGTTTTAGGTTAGTCCATATGCAATTGTTTTTCTTTGTTTGATATGCAAAGCACCAAATGTATAGCTTCATCCAGTATAATACGATTTAGAACTCACCAGGTCACTGACATTTGACAATTTTGCAACAATCATCTTTCTCATCTCGGTAAAACAATGAAACAGGGTTGATACATCACACATTAGAAGTTAGAACCACTCAAGCTTTATTGTTTCACAGAAATTATACACCCAATCGGGATTCCCCTCAGACAACATTAGCAATTCAGCACACATCTTCAAATGACTATATACACCACAAACTCTTTAAGAAAGGCAAAGAATGTGAAATCTACAAAGCAATGATATATACTCTGGTATCAACAAAGAGCAGAGCATGCTGCTTTCTTTAAATGCCCCGGCAACGTTCTCCAGTCTTCACTGCCTTGAGTTTGTGCTCACTGATGCACTCTGATTTGTGCTCAATCCATACTGCATCAAATATTACAAAATGGCATGATTACCTATTACTGGCAATCACAAGAGATGCTCCACAAACAAATAATAACAAAATCGGAATATTTAACAAAATGGCAGTGAGGTTCAAAATTTTTTGGTTCACAATACAGACTAGATAAATGAAAACAAAATGCTGAAAAAAAAAACCTTAAAAAAGTAAATGAATAGTTGACAAGCATGTCCTTGCTTAGCTGTAGAGACAAGGTTAGAACAATCAACTTTTTGAGAAATTATTACCAAGTTATGAATCTCTAGACCTAAAGGTTTTCAAATATGTAGTTCCCTAATTCTTAACAGCTACCCAGACGGTTAATGCATCTCTATGAAAAACCAATCCGATGGGGAACGCAAGTGGCAGCCCACAAGAGGCAAAGGAAAAGCAAGTTCTAGTGCTCATGCATTAATTTCGGATGTTTCAAATGATGGAGAGCTCTCTTGGGACCTTGCATAGTCATTCTAAAAGTAGCATTGAGTCTTATTTCATTGCTTATTTGCTGTTGGATCGGTTTTAATTAAGTTTTCTAGAAAAAGGGCAATTTGGTAGTTTCCAAAAATCTGGAATGGGCTGTCCCTGGCTGTACCAAAGGCCCATGAGTCTTATTTTATGTTTTGAGTCTTTTCCCTATTTGGTTTAGGAGTTATTAACTCCTTTGTTGTTTATTGTAGTCAATATTATTCAGAGTGAGTTTGATTCTAATAAAATTCTAACAGCTTATTTTAAGCCTTGAGGGTGTGATTGCCTTCTCCTACCTAAGTGTGATTGCTTAGGAAGACCTAGGTGTGATTGCCTAGTGTTTTATTTATCTTGTTGTCTGTTCTATCCCCTGTTTCAGCCCCAAGCAGTCATCAAGAAATCTAAGTATAGTGTGAAAGATCCTACATCAAAATCTCAAGATATTTCTCACAAATTAAATGTACTTGCATAAAATCTGTACTGATAATTTTGAAATGGATATACAAAAGCTCATCCTGTCTCCTCGTTTATTATATAATTGTCAACCAGAGAAGAAATCAAACCTGAGGTGTAGAACAATGACAATTTATTTTATTTTTTTGTGTCTCAAAAGGGAAATGATTATAATAAAAAAATTGTTCCCAACAAAACTATAGGGGAAATCATTCATCACTACCACAACTGGACTGACAAGTGATGTAGGACAATGAGCTATTGAAAGAAGACTTGGTGTATGAGGAAATGAAAAAGGCTATAACCTAGGAATCACCACCAAGCAATTGAAAAAAAAAAAGAAAAAGGAATCACCACCTAGAGTAGTTTGGAATGAACACCAAGCATATGATAAATATAGGAACCCAAGGAACACCACTTGGGCTTGTTTGGAATAGCCACAAAACACTGGAAGAAAACTTACAGCCCAAATTTCATTTAATACATGATCAAATGTTTACAATAGTGAGTCTAGAGGCCTTTTAATTGGCTCTCCAAATTTATATCCAATAGGAAAAAAAAAAACTCATAACGAGATTGTATAAGATATGGAACTAAAAATGAAATAAAATTGAGTAATGGGTGATCTAGGCTAGGCTTTTTTTTTTTTTAATGGGTTGGGTTGTAATCTTTAGAAAACCGAGTGATGGTGTTTGTCTTTAGAAAACTGGATTGAAGGGCTTGGTGGCAGCAACAAGTCACCTTCCACAATGGGCTTCATAGATGTTGGCTTGTCTTGACGGTGCTTGGGAATATTTGGCATGTGTGGCTTTGTGGTTGAAGTCAACGGCAAAGCGATGGGTCAATGACAAAGCTTCAAGTTGGTGAATGGGTCAACATGTTTTTAGCTAGAAAGGTTTGATAGCAACATGGATTGAATAAAAATGGTGATCACGTTTAGGTTGGCTTCAACTTGTTGCAATCTGGAACCTAGGACTGGGTTATAGCATCAAGGTTTGTTATCACTATATGTGATTAATGCATTGGTGGTGATTGGGATTGTTTGGCTTGATGACAGTGGCTAGGGTTCTGTTTCTGTTCTAGTGGGATGATGGGCTACGGTTTTCTCTCAATGATGTGGGCAATTTGGGATTTTTTTGAATGGCTGACTGGGTGGTCAGGTCCATGTTAGCACCACTTATGAATGAAAAATTGATTGGTTAAGTTACGATCATGGGGTGGTTTTGTTTGATTGTGGTGGTTCTGTGTTGTCAGTGATTCTTTGTTGGCTAGGGTACGGTCACAGCTTGGGGGAGAAGAGTAACCACCATGGGTGGTGGGATTTGGGTAGGTTGGGATGAATTGGGGTGTTTGTGGGTGTAGGTCTGAATTGGCTAAATATTATTGTTGTCAGTAATGGTGTCTTTCTTGACTGTTGGTGTCAAAGAGGGGTGATAGATGGATCAATGTTCGCTTTCATACCACAATTTGAAGCAGGACAAAGAACTCTCAATCCAGGACTTGCTGATCAAGGAAACAAAGAAAGAACCAAAAAAATAAATAAATAAATAAATACTACATTGCAATTTACACCCTTAAAGTTTGGGGTGATATTGATTTTTCCCCCTAGGGTTTCAAAATTTGGATTGGTACCCCTACTGTTACATAGCATTTTAATTGGAGCCCTTACATCTATACCTGGTACTAATGTGTCCGTTAAATGCAGACTAAGCCTGTCATGTATGTTGGTTGGGCCAATCAAATCATGTCATGTCAATTAAATGATGCCAAGTCAATTAAATAACATAAAAATGTTTAGTTTTTCCCCTTATGGACTTATCTTTCTTTTGATTTTATTTTTTTCTACATTTTCTCTTCATCTTCTTACTCTCCTCATTCTTTGCTTCACCGGCGAGTCCAGCTGGTTCCTCCAGCTTAATGCCGTGTTCTTCCCCAAATAAACAAACAAACATTTACAAGAAATAAAATAAAATTTGAGGGTTTCATTGGGGAGGGGAGGCAGAAAAATGGATGAGGGAATTGATGAAGAAAATCAACTTGGAGCAGAGCCAGGTGTGATAAATGAAGAGAGATCAGAAAGGATTAAAGCAAAGGAGTGGAGTGAGAGGAGGGATTCAAGGTGTGTGGAGTAGGCCTAGGCCATTGACCACCAAGGCCACGCTTCTCCAAAGGCCATGTTACTCACATCCAAGATAATGATATTAACCCCGCGTCACCTCCAATCCTCCACTTCCACCATTGTAGAATGGCACAGTTGTTTAGCTGCCACCCAATCCATGGATCTGACAACTCAGTCAGGCAGATTGGCCCACTTGATTTTTGTTTGGATGCTATTTTGCTTTGTTGATGAGGAAAAGCAAAGGACAGCTCTTCTTTTCAGCCCCCTTCCTCCCCCTTCTCTCCCCTTTTTCTTTTTATTGAATTTGAATCTAAGTTGCCTAGTTTGGGTTTGTAACAAAATTAATGAAAATTTTCTGATCTACACATTCAGCCATGCAACCAACTAGACTTCTGATTAGGTATTATTCTGTTTGGCTGCTGAGAAAAAGCTAAGGAACGTGTTTATGTTCTTTTCTTCTTCTTCTTTTTTTTTTTTTTTTTTTTGAATTTGAGTCTAAGAAATAGAATGATGACCACTTTAGATATGAAACATCATTAATGAAAATTTTTGGATTTGCCTTGGTTATGCTTAAGAATCAAACAAAGATATGCAAAGTAGCAGTCTTTTTTTTTTGGCAGAAAATTATGATTTTCTTAGAGAATGAGAGGAGGAGAAAAAGAAAGATAGAGGAAAGGTAAAAAAATTAATCAAACACGAAAAAAGAAAGAAATAATTGATTTTAAGATCATATTTTAATTTTTGAATTTTAGAAAATGAGATTCAGGGAGGTAGACCTTTTATTTTGTGTGTATGTGTTTGTTTCCAATGAAAATACTAATTTTCTAGAAAAATGTGAAAGAGTCACTGGCAGGGAATATCAGAAGGAAAAAATTGGAAAATAGATTTTTTTATAAAAATAATTTAGTGTTAAAGTCTCTCTCTCTCTCTCTCTCTCTCTCTCTCTATATATATATATATATGTTCCTGACATGGCAAAATGATGTAGTTTTAAGCATTTTGAGATGAGTTGGTGCAATATTAGGTGTCCGTTTGGAAGAACTTATATTCCTGACATGGCAAAATGTAGTTTTAAGCATTTTGAGATGAGTTGGTACTTAACAGCCACTTCATTAACAAAATCTGCACAGGACTTTTTTTCCAAACACAAGCAAAATTAGGTGTCTGTTTGGAACAACTTATTTAGCAGAAACTGAATTTTTTTGCTGAAAGTGTAGAAAAAAGGTTAAAAAATAAGTTAAATAGTACAGTGAGACCCATGAATAGCATCAAAAGTGTAGTGGGAGCTATGAATAGTATCAAAAAGTGCAATGAGACCTATGAATAGTAGCAAAAATAAGCTAATTGTGGAGATAAGCTGAAGAATTCAGCTCATCCCAAATGCACACTAGGTGTACATATCAAAAAATTTGAAACTTTAGGAGGCAAAATCAAATTTTTTTTTGATAAGTGATAAAGAAAATTTTATAAAAACACATAGCCCAGTACATAGGAAATGTACAAAAAGGCAAAACATCAAAAAACCAAATTACAATAATCTAACAACACAGGAAGGGAAATACATGAAAAAGATGGTAAAACAAGACATCATTTAAGAAGAGTAAAAAAGAAGAAAGACTTAAAGCTCAATCATAGACCGTTCACGACCCTCAAAGCTTCTAGAATTCCGTTCCCGCCAAATACACCGCATCATACAGTGCGGCACAAGCCTCCAAATAACTACATTACGATGATGCCTGAATTTGCAAGTCCAATAATCCAACAAATCCACTACCCTCTGAGGCATCACCCAACAAACACCAAACAAGCTAAAGATCATACTCCATATCTCAAAGGCTACAGGACAGTGAAGGAGGACATGATCTACAGACTCCCCATGCCTTTTGTACATAAAACACCACTCAAGAACAACAAAATGCCTCTTCCGAAAGTTGTCTATAGTAAGAATCTTGCCTAAAGCCACAGTCCAGGAGAAAAAAGCTACCCGAGGAGGAACCTTCGATTGCCACACCATTTTCCAAGGGAAAGAACTGCCAGTAGAAGGGGAGATAGAATGGTAATACCCACTCACCTTAAAACCTCGTTTGCTGGCTGGCATCCAACAAAGCATGTTAGAACCAACACCCCGCACCTTTGTGGAGTAGATCAAAACAATAAACAAATCCAAAAATTGTGACTCTTGTTCATTCACTAAACGACGAAACTGAATGTCCCAAGAAACTCTCCCATTTTCAAAGCACATAACCTCAGAGACCGAAGCATCCCTTGTCCTACTAATATTACATAGATTTGGAAACGCATCCTTAAGCGGACGATCTCTACACCACACATCTTCCCAAAACTTCACACGGGTTCCATCACCCACTTCATACCGAATGAACTTGGAAAAATTCCCCCAGCCACTCCGAATGAACTTCCACAAACAAACACCATAAGCTCAAAACACAAATTTTGTGCACCAACCACCCCACTCATTCCCATACTTCGCCCTAATGACCCTTCTCCAAAGGGCATCACTCTCCAAACCATAGCACCACAACCATTTGGCTAAAAGGGCAGAGTTAAACCTTCTCAAACACCTAATGCCTATCCCTCCATTCTTCACTGGCCTACATATCTTAGACCAATTTACTAAGTGAATTTTATGCTCATCCCCCATTCCAGACCAAAAGAAATCCCTTTGTAATTTCTCCATCCTTTTAGCCACCTTGTCTGGGATAGGGAAAAGAGAAAGAAAATAAGTAGGTAAGCTAGAGAGAGTACTCTTAATAAGGGTAACCTTACCCCCCTTAGATAGATACAACCTCTTCCAACCAGCTAGCCTACGCTCCATCTTCTCCAAAATAGGATTCCAAATCGTCTTATCTTTAAGAAGCACCCAACGGGAGACCTAAATATTTCAGCGGAAGAGCCGACTCCCTACAACCCAAAATCTCCACTAGCTAATGAAGATTAGGCACATCCCCAACTGGAACCAATTCAGACTTTCCTAAATTAATCTTTAGGCCAGACATCTCCTCAAATTTAGAGAGAATTCCACGCAAGGCTGTTATATGGTTACTGTCAGCATCACAGAAAACAAGAGTATCATCCCCAAACAAAAGGTGAGACACCGTCATTAAGGAACTAGACGCATTCCCCACTGTGAAGCCCGAAAACTGCCTTGCTGCAGTAGCTGCAGCCAACATACGGCTCAATGCCTCCATGACAATATCAAAGAGAAAAGGGGATAGAGGGTCACCTTGCCGAAGACCTCTAGAACTCCCAAAAAAGGCAGAGGGGCTACCATTGATCAGAATGGAGAATTTAACAGTTTGATACCTTCTCCACAACACCTACGGCTCAATGCCTCCATGACAATATCTTCACCTCCACTCTAGAACTTTCAGATCAAAAGAATTTAACAGTTGATATACAACACCTGATCCACCTTCTGTAACAAAAACATGTAACAAAAACATGAAAAACTCCCAATTCACATGATCATATGCTTTCTCAATATCCAGTTTGCACAACACCCCCGGAACCCCTGCCTTTAAACGACTGTCTAAACACTCAGAAGCAATAAGAACAGAATCTAAAATCTGTCTACCTTTCACAAAGGCATTATGAGATTCAGAAATAAGGCCGTGAACCACCCTACGCATCCGATTGGCTAGCACCTTAGCAATAATCTTATACACCCCTCCCACCAAACTAATAGGCCGAAAGTCTTTGACATCCACAGCATCAGATTTCTTAGGAATGAGAGCAAGAAAAGTAGCATTGAGGCTCTTTTCGAATACAGCGTGGGCATGAAAACTATGAAGCACATTCATAATATCTGATTTCACCAAGCTCCAACAAGACTGAAAAAATGCCAAAGTAAAACCATCCGGACCTAGTGCTTTATCACCATTGAAATCATGTACCACTCCAAAAACTTTTTCCTCATCAAAAGGCCTATCCAACCAAGTAGCATCCTCCTTAAAAATTCTAGAAAAAACAACCTCATCCAAAAGAGGTCTGTGGACCTCATTCTCCGTGTACAACTACCTATAGAAATGAGTAATGCACCCCTCAATGCTCCCCTGATCCGTAGCTAACTCTCCATCCACTATAAGCCTATAGATAGTATTGCATCTTCTATGCGAATTTGCAATACGATGAAAAAATTGTGTTCCTATCTCCCTCTCTAAGATACAAAGCTCTAGATTTTTGCCTCCAACAAATTTCTTCCAATAAAGTAGATTTTTCTAGCTCTCCACGAATTTGATCCTTATCCCTACTTTCCTCCGTTGAAAGAACCCGGACATCTTTGATAACTTCCAACGCCTTAAACTCCTTCCATAAATTCTGCACCCTCAGACCTATATTGCCGAACTCCTCCACATTCCATCTTTTTAAATCCAATTTCAACATCTTCAGTTTGTTAGCCAAAGCAAAACTAGGGGTTCCTTGGAAATGATAGGACTCCCACCAAGAAAGCACCCTACCCAAGAATCCCTCATCCTTTAACCACATGTTCTCAAACCTAAAAGGTTTGGCAAAATCAAAATTACTCCTGATAGAACCTAGTAATCACCGCTAACAATGAAAATATAAAAAATAGAATTTAAGAATCACCGCCTAGGGTTGCTGGAATCAACACTAAGCATGGGATAAAAATAGGAATCCATGAATCACCACATGGGCTTTCTCGGAATCACAACCAAGCACTCAAAGAAAACTGCCAACAAAAATTTCATTAATCTATGATCAGCTATCTAAATTAATCATCCGAGTAGCTTTTAATACGCTCTCCAACTTATATCTAACACGGAAAGAAAATAAACTCATAATGAGATCGCGTAAGATATGCAAATAAAACTCAAATAAAGAAATTCCCTTTAATAGCATTAATCAGCATCTATCACTATCAATCAGGTCCAACAAAATCAAGCAGAATTAAGAGGTTTATTTTGAAATTCATGCCAAGAAGAAACATACAATAGAAATAAAGAAAATGTAGGGACATAGGATGTCAATTGATCTATGTATTGAGACAGTATAGCTGGTAGTGTGACATGTACATATGCAAACCGCATAAAAATTGGACAACTGATTATTGCTACCTCAAATTTTAGATGTTATATTTGGGATAAAGTTCATGCCGTTCCATTTGGACTGTTTACTCATTAATGTTTTGAATTGCACATATTGGGGTAGACTGCAGGATGCCTGACACATTAAGTTACAACCTACTATGACTTGAATAGATCCTGTTACTGTAATTTATACTTCTCGGATCCATGTCCACAGTCTGAAATCTTAATTATTAAAGTAGCAAATTCATCTGGTATACTCCATTTCAATGTTAAGAACATAACTTTATTTGTCACAAAAAGGGAAATATTGAAAAAATAAATAAACCTACATTCAGATCAGCTAATATCACGAAGAAAAGTCATAAGCTTATATATGATTAACTTAAGGCTACTATCATAAATAAGATACCTTCTCCCTTATTCGTGTGCTCCAGATGTCCGATTGAGTCCCTCTGCCATCACCCTTGGTTGACCCAGATGGTTGGCTTGAGTGTGAATTTAGCCGGGGCTCCCAAGTTGCCCTACCATCATAGCCATCTTCAGAGTCAAAGTCAGTTCTCTGAGTAGAAACCATGGCTCGTAACACTATTGATAATAGTAGAGATAACACCTGAAATTATTACCAAGAAAAATATAAGGAAAATATAAGATCCAATAAACTGATGATATAATAGTCTTGCAATGGCTCGCTATACAACCCCATTGGTTGTGGTTATTCTCATACAAAGAAACCTGGTAAGCAACAATTTTGTAGAAATCTCTAATAAATTATCTTTATTGGAGAATAGAAACTATAGAATTTTATTAGATGGAAATAGTTTTCCTCCAAACCGGTTTGGAGGAAACTTCCTCCAGGCCACATGGCAGTTCAAAAGACCATCCTCATGCATTTTTAGTCACATGACTTTCTAAATTAGTAATGTAACTTGTTTAAATAATACGCGTGGATAGTCAAATACATTGCCACGTAGTGGATTGGAGGAAATTTCTCTAAACTGGTTTGTAGGAAAACCTTGTCCTTAATAGATACTTTCATAAACAAGAAAAGAATTTGCAAGAAAATGCTTTCATGTGGTGTGAAGTTCTGTCACGGCCATCTATATTTGCTTTCAAGAATTTGCTTTCCCTTAATAATGTAGTCAAAATAAAGATGCATTTTCACTACCAATTCTTTTTACACACCATGCATATAAGATTTGGATTCTCATTTTCATCAATTTATTTAGAAATTGACAATTTTTTCATTCCTTTAAACTCCTTAGTGTATGAGCTGTTAATGTCTCATCCCTATTGAATGTCACTAGTAGATCTTAAAACAATAATACTTCAACTAAAATTTGGTCCCTTAATCCTAGAAACTCATTTACATAAATTCCTTCTTCCATGCTCCCTAAACTTTATCCTCAAATTGAACTTAAAGGAGGTTTAGTTAATGTCTGAGTTTCTGTATTGTGAGAAGAGCTCCACAAGTTCAACAAATATTGATGAGTAGCTTTTCATTCCACTTTCCATTTATTATGGTCAGATTCCATTGTTTCATCCAGCAAGGAAATCTAGCAGTTCATTAAGAGGCTGTCACCTTCCATAAAACATTCTGGGGTTTGAAAGGGATATAAACTTATTGCAATGAAAATGTGAACACTTTCAAAATCAATTAAGATTAATATCGAGAAAAAACAAGTTTAGAGGGATTGCAAGCCTTGTATAATTATTTGGAGCCTATATTGGACAAGATTGGTTGGGCTACATCTTTAGGTTTCAGCTTCCAGGCAGTTCCAGAAACATCATTAAAAGCGGGGCATCAGTAACATCCACCAACACCAGGACAGCTACTTTACAAAGCACTTAGAAACCCATGATATTATCAGCTTCAAATTGAATATTAAACTGATATCGTAAGTCCCTGGTTAAAGAGGCATTGGATGCGTCTGCCCCAACCAGTGTCGGAATTTGGAACATTGTATTCACCTTTTCCATAACTGGCTGGGAGAGTCTGCACAGGTAGAACAAACTTAAGGACGCATTCTGAAGCAATCAAATTCTAGAACCTAAGGATCTTTCAACGCTAACACAGATGGATATTCAGGAGTCATTATTCAAAGGAAGAACTGCTGTTCCCTCAAGATATTTACATTATATGCCAACCGGAATCCAGTACACCATGATTTGTAGTTGGGTAAAGGAAATGAGAAGATACTTTGTCCATAATGGTTTTTTTGTAAGATGGCACCATTAAGAAATATTCACCAAAGTAGAAGACAGAGTTCATACGATTTGTTTTGTTTTTAATATTTCCATTTTTTTCTCTTTCTTGAGTCAGTAGCTGCTGTATTAACTTATAAATAGAGCAATAGAAACAACAAGAAAGTCAATTACTGCATCCCAAAACAGCATAAAATGTTCTTTGAATGTTCAGACAAGTTTTTTGTACACATTTACTCCAATAGCATCATCCATTTACATTCTTACTCATGCTTCTATCTAATAACAAAATTTTTTAGCCAGACAAAAAAAAAAAAATTATCTTTTAGAATATAGCAATAACTTTCTGATTGATAAGCCTTCTCTTTTTTGATAGTCTGAAGTTTATTTTCATTGTCTTCAGAAATTAGGAGTTCAAATTTCAATGATAAGCTTTAAACGTAAGAACTACCTCAACCCACCTCCACACCATTTCCACCAAACCAATAGACCAAGAACGGCCATGATAATCTTCATGTGATTATATTAGTTGACTATGGCACCATGCAATACTCTACAAATTTGAGCGTATTGCTGCCATGATGCTAAGAGTACATCACACAATATGCTTACCATGGAACTCCTTCAATTGACAATAGGTCTTAGTCTCTATAACCATGCAATAAAAATCATAAATATGATGAGGAAAATATTCAATCATTCTAGAAATTTGCTTCATCAATATACCATCAATTAATTACTAAATATGATTCTTATCAATCAGGCTCAGTGGATCTATTATATCTTAGAGTACAGCTATAAATTATGAGAGAGAAAACGCTGAAATACTTCTGAGCTACAATTGGCAAAAATTGATTCCTAAATCCTTGATTAATGAACTACATGATATATGAGCATGTGAAAGATTGATTTCTCAATCTGTTTCCAAGAAATTAAAGACAGATTGACAAATGCCATCCTTAGAGTGGAGAACATACCTGAATTATAACCACAGCAATACCAACCCATTTACAGATATCACTATTCTCATCAATGAAAGATCGAAGGCTCTCAAGTTCACCAGTCGGATCAAATGGAAGATCCTGTAAAGGTAGTAAACATATTTTATTATTATTTACCATTAATCATGCCAGATGAAGCCAATGCACTATGCACCTACACATAGCTAATGCCTTTTAAATTTTTTTTATAAGAAAAAAATCACCTTTTCCCATTGACGATCAATCGCAATAAATGCCACCAAAGCCGCTTCTAGTAGTATGAGCACAGTGATGAGGACCGTATACTAAAATTTTCAAAAGGTTAAAGGGAAAGACACAAGAAACAGGTTTACTAGCAAAAACCACAAAAGTAAGTGCTCAAAGGCACACATTACTACACTTGCATCAAGTTCAATGATCAAAACGAGTTTAGTTCACAACTTGGAACATAAGGAGATTAATTTTTAACCAAAATAAGCTGGACAAAGAAAATACATAGAGTTGAAGGATACAAAACACAGGCAGCAGCCATGTATTACTTCAGCTGCAATGCAACCTATGAGAGTTAGGCAACACAAGAGAATGCCCACTCCCATGAAAGAGTAGATGAACCTGCCACAAAAAACAGAAGCACCAAATTTTAATTCCAAGAATAAACTGCCTAGTTGAATCACTATCACAGTGAGCAGTAACTGGCAGTGAAATCCCAGCATAAAATCACCACATTTATTACAACCATCATATATTATAGGGGTCCCACCAAATTTCTAGACTTGTGATTGTGAATCACAAAAACCACCAAAATGCTAGTACAACACAACACCACCCATACTTCAATAAACACTCTCACAAGCAAAACACGTACAACTTTAATTCCGACAAAAACAAAGAAAACCCAAAATATCTACAATAGCAAGCATTCACAAAATAATATCTAATTTTAAAAATAAAAGGAAAAATTTAAAGCTAGCTACTACAAAAAGCGTACAAACTAATGTTCTAAAATATGATTGGGTGCCCTCATGAAAATTATTAATAAAATAGAAAAATATGTCGAAACACTAATTGGTTGTTTTTTTTTTTTCATAAAAACTTTCCTAAAATGGTTCATTAACACTGTTAACATTTCAGCATCACTCTAAAAGGAGATGCTAAAAGTTTCAAGCTAATCAATTCGTTTCCCTAATTTCTAGAACAATGAAATTACCATAAGAAGCTAGACATACTGATAGTTTTTTTTTTTTTGAGAACAGACATACTGATAGTTACAGCATTGAATTTAAGACACCCATACCAACTTCATTTAATACCCAATATTCTATTTCTGATAAAAATTTAAACACCCAATACACAATGAAAATAGTTTCCAAAAATACAATTCTGGGTCAAACTTCAAATACCCAAATTCAAAAATGAATTACCAAGGAGCGGGAAGCTTGAAGGAAGTGAAATCGGTCTCAAACCCGAACCCGCCATCGAATCCGGAAACCATATCGGCCTCGACCTCCAGTTTGAAACCCCTACCTTGGTCAGAACTAGAATCGAAGAAAAGGGATAAAGAAGATGAAGATGGAGACGGAGCTGAAGGTGCTGGTGGTGATGGCGATGGTGGTGATATGGGAATGCGATGATTCCACTGGTTGAGCATCCATACTGAGTAGACTATGATCGAAACCCCGACGAAAGCTTGAAGGAAATTCAACAATTTCAGCACGAATGCTAAGGAAATGTGGCAGCAATTGCGTCGCATTTGTGACAATTTGGGGATTCAGATGGGGAAAAAAATTTATGATTGGGCTTTGAAACCCTAACCCTAATGAGAATTGTATATTCTGCTTTTGTTGTTTTTGCTTTTTCTGTGTTTTTGGTTTGGTTTTGTTTCTTTTCATTTTTTTCCTTTATTTTTTTAGAGCATCTTGTTATTACTCTTTTTTTTTTTTTAATTTTTTTTTATGAGGACGTCTATTATTTGGTTGTTTTCCACTTTTCCTTCTACTAGATTTTGGGAACAATTTTAGAGTTTTTTTTCTAATAAAAAAAGAAAAGAAAAAACAAATATCATATTTCCACAAGTTTTTTAAAAATAAAATTAAAAAAAAACCTAAAAATTGATTTTTTTTTTTTTAAGGAAAGGTTTACTTCTAGATTAATATTTGGAAAATATTTTTATACAACATGCTTTCTTCAAAAGAAAATAGTGAGTTTTTTTAAAACATATTAATTTTAGTGGTATATTTTTTACACAATTTTTTGAAACATAAATACTATTCTTACTTCTTAGATCTATATTGAGTATATCTAACATTTAGGAGGGGTTTTTTTTTGGTCTAGTGTCCTAATTTTCTTTTTTCTTTTTTTAAAGAAAAATTGGATAAGATTGTTTTGAAGACATAGATGAGTTAGGAAAGTGTCATATTTTGTATGCATTTTAAGCGGAATTGGAGATAAATTTTTATAGGGTTGTCCTCAAGTTTTTTTTCCTACTAAATCTAAGATTTAAGAATATTTTTGAACTACATAAAAGTCTAGTTCAAAGAGGGGAATCCTCTTCTATACTATTTAAGGGGGTTTTCTTTATTTGGACTAGACTTTTATGTGATTCAAAAATACTCCTAAACCTTATATTTAACGATAAAAAAACTTGAGAACAACTCAATAACAATTTATCTTCAACTCCACTTAAAATTTCTACAAAATAGGACACTCTATCCATGTCTTCAAAACAAACTTATCCAAAAAAAAATTTTAAAAATGGAAATTATGACACTAGTCTATACTATTATTTAAGAGGTTTCCTTTATTTGTACTTGACTTTTATGTGGTTCTTAATACCCAAAACCTTATGTTTAACTAAGAAAAAACTTCAGGACAACTCGGTAAAAATATAGCTCTAATTCCATTTGAAATGCCTACAAAATAAAACACTCTATTCATGTCTTCAAAACAAATTTATCCATAAAAAAAATAAAAGGGAAATTATAACACTAGTCTATACTGAAGTACTATTTATAGGGCTTTCTTTGTTTGGATTGAACTTTTATGTGGTTCAGAAAAAATTCAAAACCTTATGTTTAACAAGGAAAAAACTTGAGGATAATTCGGTAAAAATATATTTTCAGTTTTACTTAGACTGTCTACAAAATAGGACACACTATCTATATTTTCAAAACAAACTTATCCAAAAAAAAAAATTTAAAAGGGAAATTATGACACTAGACAAAAAAAAAAAAAAAAAGCCTCATCTACACGCACAAAACGCGCTTGATGAGGCTAGTATAAATGGTATAAATTAGTATCTTCTTAGAAAGAACTATTACTCTTTGTGTGGTAAGTGCACCAGTTAGATTTTGGTGTAAAAAGTTACAGATTGATAATAGGATTTGAATTTGACAACTAATAATGTAGAGAGTTTGCAATGATTTTGGATGGATGTTGAGGTATTTTTTTAAACAATTTTTTGTTGTTTAGTAGTTTTATAGGGAGGAAAATGATAAGAAAAGAAATGGGTGATGACTAAACAAATTATAGGGTGCATTTTCAGGTAGGTTAAGAATTTGTAACCTTTGACTTAAAACCTGAAAATAATAATGACACAAAAAGATTTGTGATTGTAGTCAATTTATTAAAGATTTGTTTTCTTGTTTCCTTTTCTGAGGTAGATGTCTCGATGATTTATTTTCAAGTGATTAATATTTTTATAATGGCTTTAATTAATCATTAATACCATCAAAGGGTATTGATTGAAGAATATTCAAATTGGATATTCTCATGAGCTCTGATTGATACAGAACTAGAGAGGTAGAGAGGTATGGACTATGGACTATGGACTATGGTTTCTAAAACTTCTCTGATAGTGATTGGGCTAAATTTTGCCATTGTTTTGCCCTAGAATAGCCCATCACAGCTCACATGATGGTGAATCAAGCTAACACAAGAATCTAAAATTTTATTAGCAAAAAAAATTCTAATTTTTTTAGCACATGACAATTTGGTATATAAACAAATAAATTATATATATAAAATTTTAATTAGTTAACAAGAAACACATAATAAGAGGCCATGACCATAAGGCTGACCTCCCAAAATATTCATAGTGAACTGTTTTCTTTTTGAGAGTTTTACTTTACGGTTAAACATGTTTTGATGTTGGGATTGAGTTTCAAGGATACCGCAGTAGAAGATAAGAAAAGTTCTAAAGTATCAACCAAAAAAAAAATTGATCATATCAACAACAAAAAAAATGACTAAAATATACTTGTATAGTGCAGAATTCCAATCCTAGAAGAGAAGGTCTCTCGTGTTGGACCGAAGGAAACCGTAAAATCCCAATTTTGTTCAAAAGAAAAAATCCACCACTAAAATTAACGGAGCACCTACTATCACACCCAAACCTACCCTCAATTTCACAATTGTTGTATTGTGGGGCCAAATACCCACAATGTGTGCAATGATTTTTGCATGATGTGTTCTCAAAAACTATTTTCCAACCTAATTATCTAAAAATTGTTTTCACATTCTTTTGAAAATAAAAACATTTTGACTCTTACTAGATGAGCGATAAGGGGGTGTTTGGATTGCCAATTTCCATAACTCATAACTCTGTTTTCATAACTCATAACTCAAAAATGGTGGGACCCATAGCAGGAACTTTGTTTGGGAGCAAATAACTCAATTTCCATCACTCAATTCTCTGATTTTTGAGTTATGGAAACTGAAAACACATTTTAGCTATTTTCAGTTTCCATAACTCATAACTCAATGGCATTTTTGTAATTAAACACACATTGGGAGACCCACAGCCGCAACTTTTGACTGGCTGACTTTTTTTTTTTTTTTTTTTTTTTTTTCTGGGTTCGGTCTTAATGTTTGTCTTTTTTTTTTTTTGGGTTCGGTCTTAACGTTGGTTTTTTTTTTTTTTTTTGGGTTCGGTCTTCACGTTAACAGAATTTTTTTTCCCTCCACTGGGTTTGGGTGATCTGCTACTGAAGAAAGAAAAAAAAAAAAAAAATCCAAACAGTGTGAAAAGCTGCACAGATTTTCAGAAATGAGACCCACAAATAGTGTGAAAAATATGAGTGATGAAAACTGAGTGATGGTGCCAAACGGGTATAGTATTTTTAAGTGATGAGTGATGAGTGATAAGTGATAAGTGAAGAGTGATGAGTGATGAGTGATGGAAATTGAGTGAGCAAAATTTTTTACCCAAACAGGGCCTAATGATCCAATTGTCCATCAAAGCCATTACATTTTAATATGAGTAGTGTTTATTACCCAAAAAAGAAAAGAAATTGCATAGTTTTACTCATACACCCCCAAAAGCAACTAGAATCATGACTTCAAGTCATGATGTGAAGTGACGACCTCAAAGTTTAACAAAAATATAGCATTGCCACAGCACAAAAAAGTAACGAAACAAATGTTAACGAACTCAACAAGGTATCAGCAAATGCAAAAATGCCCCCCCCCCCCCAAAAAAATTATGTTAAAGTAGAAAGTTGTGCATGTGTTCCACATAACTGTGAGATTTGAAACATAAGATTGGCCTTCACTGAAATGAGCTTTGGGAATCAGGGAGGATGTAATTTGTGGAAGAGAGAAAGTTGTCATATTGGTGCATGATAAGCTTGTTATTATGCTATGTTGCTCTCTTTCTACAGTGATAACACTTTCTAAGAATACTCTCAACTCTGTTTTTTCTCTGCTATATATGATTTTCACCGAGGCTTTCGTTGTGAGATGCAAGCTATCATGTGTAATTGTGCTGTGTTGTCCTTTGTGGGTGAGGTATGCCCTTCCTCTTTTGTTGGTCCCCAGAGATGCTAATAGGGTAGCCCACTCTTTAGCAAAATGGTGTTTAAAATCTAAAGTTATTGGCTATTTTGGGGTTGTTTGGCATTGTTGTTTAAACAATAGTTTTCAGTGTTTAAACAACAATAACACTTTTGACACGTATTTTTATAATATTCAAATATATATTTCCACAGCACTGAAAACTGACCAACAATACTTAAACACTGCTACCAAACGGCCATTGATCTTTGTAATTACCCTCCTTGTTCTGTTAATATCATTAGGAAAGAGGCTGGCTCTATTGTAGTTGTTTGATTTTTTTTTGGAGGAAATACTATTTTCATCCGTACATTTTTAGCCTATTTCTACTCTGGTCCCTACTTTTTAATTTTACCGCTTTTAGTCCATATTCTGGAAAATGTATTTTGTTGTGGTCCCTACCGTCATCTCAGTGACTGAATTTTCCTACGTGGCAAACAGTAAAATAAAATATTACTTTACCATTGCAAACTTGTCAGCCAAGCTCGCCACCTCAGCTTCCCGCCATTAAGAGACCCACACGAGCTTCACGTGACCAACTCCCTAACAAACCCATTCGTATGATCCTCCCTAACACAAATCAACCACACCCAAATCCCTAAATTCAGAAAATTCCTTTTTCACTCTCGCACTATACTCAAATCCTAACCTTGAAGAAAGTTATCATCTGAAATTTTGAGTGCTCTTACACTGAATCGAAGTTGTGATTGTGAATCTAGATTGGTTGCTTCTAGTATGTTCTCTTTCTCTCTAGCTATTTTGTTCTCTCTCTGTCTCTCTCTTTATAGCTTTGTGTAGTGGACACTGTTATCAGGGACCACAATGTTGACTGTGATAAAAAATGGTATCTTTTTGTTGGGTTTTGTATTATATTGCCATATTGTTTGGCTGTATTCTATCTTCCTTTTTAAAAAAATGGTTGGGTTCATGTGTTCCCTCTGATGTTGTTTATGTGGTTGGTTTTAATTTTATTATTAGTTCATTAGCTTAAAAAGTGATTTTGTTGGTATTTGTATTATAGTGTTTGGCTGTATTGTGTGTTCCTTTTCAAGAAATGTTTGGGTCCATGTGTTCCCTCTAATGTTATTTATGTGGTTGGTTTTCATTTATTTATTAGTGCATTAGCATAAATTCGTATTTTTATTTTGAAAAGTGAATAATTGTGCATTAGTAAATTGCATACATGCAGGATGGATGACTGTTTTACTTTGCATGTTCACCATGGTGGAGCATTTCACATGAGACCCTCAGGTGTATATGGGAGGGACAATAGACCAAGTAGAGAATTGTGACCCAAATAGATGGTCAAAAGTAGAGATTGAGGCTATATGTAGGGAGTTTGGGTACAGAGAAGTTGATAGGCTTTGGTTTCAGATGCCTAGTGTGAACTTAGAGCATGCAAATTTCCAACAGGTTGTAGATGATGATTTTGTTGTGTTCATGACAAACCTAGTGAAGGGTTATGGAGGGATTCACATGTTTATGGAATATCCAGTGGATGAGTGGATAAGTCTATTGAGATGGAAGTGGAGGATGTTAAGCCCTTAGAGTTTAGAGAACCTGGTGAAGTAGACCCTGCAGATGCTCAAGCCTTAGAGGTTATAGAAAATGAAGTTGATGATGAATTTATGGTGTGTTGTGTGAGTAGTGACAGTGATATGGACATTGATAGTGATAGTCAAAGTGATCATTATCATGAGCATGCACAGTACAAAGATGATCCTGACCATAGAGATCATAATGACCATAGAGCTTATGATGACTACAGATATGATTTCTCAAACTTTGGTGGAGATGTTGATGATGAGCACAAAGATGTTGAGGATGAGTACAGACCTGATTTTTCACAGTTTGCAGGACATGATGATGTTGAGTTTGATAATGCTGACTAGGGTGAACCATTGGAGGTAAATGCTAAACAAGTTTTTGCTAGGAGGGCTGGCAAAGAACCTTTGGCTGAGGACCAACAACAGGAACCAGTTGATGGTCAAATAGAGGATAGTAGTGATACTACGGGAAGTGACATAGAGGATAAGGTAGAATAGTAACCACTGAATATAGGTAAAGACAGTGATGACAGTTGAGACCAACAAAGTGATGAAATTGAGGTTGAACTAGGCCCAATGGGTGCTGGTGTAATGAATTTAACTATGAGAGTGAGAAGGTACTTAGCCTTGATGAATCCTCCTTTGATAGTGCTCATACAGATGCTTCAAGTGATGATGACAATCCATCTGCTGAGGTAGACACCTCCACTAGGATGAGTAGGTTTCCAATATTTATGCTAGTGGCCAAGGCTGAGCATCTTAGGTTTGAAAAGGATATGATGTTTATCACACCCAAGCAATTTAAGGAAGAATAACTGACTATACAGTCCATGGAGATTGGGGTATTAGGTTTGTTAAAAATAATTTGCTTAGGGTGAGAGCCTACTGCCAGCCAAGGTGCAAGTTTGTAGCCTACCTTGCAAAGGTGTCAAGGGAGAAGAGCTACATGTTAAAAACTTTGAACATGGACCACACATGCACCAAGAGTTATAAAAATCCAAGGTGTACAGCATCCTACATTGGGAGGAAGTTAGTGAAAAGAGTTAGGAGACAGCCAGACATGAAACCAAAAGATATTCAGGATGCTGTGCATGAGAAGTTTGTGGTGAATATAAGTGTGGGCAAGGCAAGCAGGGCTGGGGATAAAGCTCAAGAGCTTGGTAATGGTCCTTAAACAACACAATTCAACCAACTTTGGGAGTATTATGAGGAGTTGAGAAGGTGCAGTCTAAGAAGCATAGTATTGATGAAGGTGCATACCTTCGATGATGATGACTTGGTAGCTAAGTAGCTAGGCTTGGCAGTTGAGGTACCATATTTTGAAAGGTTGTACATTTGTCTGGAAGGTTGCAAGAAGGGATTTTTGGCTGGATGCAGGCCAATCATTGGACTAGATGCATGCCACTTGAAGACCAAGACAAGTGGGCAACTGATGTTTGCTGTTGGCAAAGATCCAAATGAGGAGTACTTTCCATTTGCATATGCTGTTGTTGAGGCTGAAACTAAGGACTCATGGGCTTGGTTTCTGAATTTATTGCTGGCTGACATAGGTGATGGCAAGAGATAGGTGTTCATATTTGATCAATAGAAGGTGTGTACTTTCCTTTCACATGCACTTCCTAATTGTTAATGGTAGAAGTGTTAGCTTTTAACATGCAATAAATGTTTATTTTTGGTAGGGATTGGTGCAGACCTTTGTTGACAACAGGCCACAATAGGAGCACAGAATTTGTTGCAGGCACCTATATAATAACTTGAGAAAGAACCACCCTGGTGTACTTATTAGGGACCTGTTTTGGAAAGTTGCTAAAGCCACTTATCAACAAAAACATGAGAGGGCAATGAATGAAATAGAGGTTGATGAAGATGCATACAAGTGGTTGTAGTCTCACTCAACCACTATATGAGCTAGGCATATGTTCAGTGATGATGGTCAGAGTGACATAGTCTTTAATAACGTGTGTGAAAGCTTCAACAGTAGGATACTGAAATTTAGGAGCAAACATATTATCACAATGGTATGCCACCTATACAATTTATTGATATTTGTGCTTTATCGTTGTTGCATGAAGTCTGTGTTATATAATTGATATTTTCCCCATTTCTTTATATGTGCTTATAGCTTGAATACATTAGGATGTATCTAATGATTAGATCTCAAGTTTACAGGGAAATGATTAAAGTCAAGAAGAGACTGTACAAGGAGAAGATGGCCTGCAATAGGTGTCTAGGATATTGGGTTGGGCATACTAAATTTGAAGTGAAGAATGGCTTGGACAATTTCACTATGGACTTGGCTGAATACAAGTGCAGCTGTAGGAAGTAGGACATCACTGGCATACCCTATGCCCATGCCATTTCTTGCATCTTTTTCAACAGGGAAGATGCTGAAAAATATGTTAATGACTACTATAAAAAGTCCACATACATTGCATGTTATAAGCCCCTCATTGATCCAATTAATGGCCAAAAAATGTAAAAACCCAAGGCTGCCTTCTGTGTAGCCACCTATCAAAAAAAGACATCCTGGCAGGCCTACGAAGAAGAGGACTCAAGAACCTAATGAACCTAGAAGTCACAGAAAGAATAGGGAAATAGGCATTTCCAAGCAATGCAAGTCTTGTGGGAAGTTAGGGCACAACATGAGAAGTTGCAATGGAGAAGTAGGAGGGAACTTCTCCCTACTTGGGAGTGAAAATTAAGCTAGAAGGACCACTAGGAAGGTAAATTTACTATGAGTTGCTCAATGATTGTAGGCTGGTTGTAGGTTGATTTCTTACTTAATGTTTGGTTGATTGTAGGCTACTAGGGATTGCAATGCAAGCACACTAGCTGCTGGAACACCAACCTCCAATACTGTACCATCTGTACAAACTGCACCACCAACCATCCCACCTAACGTGTTCATATGTACACCTCCACCCTCAGCTAATACCCAACCCAATTCAAGGCAGAATAGACAGAACAGGAGGAAGGCAGTCACCTCTGAGACACTCAATGCAACCAAGAATGCAGCAAGATATATGGAGGCAGTGAGGTTTGCTAGAAGCCAGTCTTCTGGCCATGGTCCTAAGAGATGATATGCCCTGCATTTAGTATCCATTTTTTGTTATTTATGTTGCCTGAAACATGGATTTTTGGTACATTGTAAAGCCTAAACTAATTGATTGGAAAGTTGAACTATTTGGTTATTTTGGTGTGAAGCCTAAGCAAAATGGCTATAAAGCATTATCTATATTGGTTGTTTTGGTGCATTGTGTTTTGTTTTGATGCAGTGCACCAAAAGCTGACACATTGATTAATGAAAACCGATGTTAAGCATATAAAGTTGTTTTGAAATATGATGAAAAGTGCTATGATATTCTTAGTCTCTTTATAGTTGTTTTGATAGTGATTCCAGGACCAGATTGTAAGCCCTCAGTTTTCAACCATAACAGGTCATAAATGTATACATGGAATACAACAACAAGTAAAAATTGATGCATTCATTATCTTAGCTTCACATTTTCAATCATAACATGTCAATGATTCATACATAACAGGTACAACCCTTAAAGTGAGGAATCATGTTGAAAGTGATGTTGAAATTGATGTTGAGAGTGATGTTGGTCCAACAAACTTGCAAGTGGTTTTGGTGAAGGTAGGTCCAAAATTTAAACCATTACATGTCAAAAAAATGCACCAAACATAAACATCACACTATAATATTAATAAATATAAGCCTAACAACACATCAATTATCAACAAAAATTAGACACACTGCCATAAATATCAATGAGTAGTTCAAATTACAGGTTGAATTAGGTGTTTCCAATTCTAATTAGAAACACATTGGAAAAATATACAACCACGTGCCTTTAGCTTGACCAAAACATACCACCATTTTCCAACACAGAGCAACACATAACACCTCCTACCAAACTACCAAAACTTACAAACAAACCTACACAAAATGTTTGGCCTTTCCGCTAAATCCCAACACTAATTCCTACCCACCTCTCTAACCATGTTCACCTAACCTATCTAACCAACCAAAGATAGGACCACATAAAGCAGCATCCTACATATCACCAGCAACATCCCCAAACAGAGCAGCAACCTCTTCTCTCTCTTCTTATAACCTGCAACCTCAGCTTCAAGTGTTAATATCTGTGTTGACATCCCATTTTGCAACTTGCATTTAATCACATATGGAGGGTAAAAGGGTAATTTCACCTTAGGAATATGCATCTTAATTCTGGCCATTAGATCCTTAATCTCATTTCACCAAAATGATCTTGATGTTGTAACGATCAAATAGATTGATCATAAGCCCTAATCGGACCATCAGATTGAAAGTTAGTATCAAATAAATTTTTAACGGCCGAGATACACCATCACAAATTGAGTCTGACTATATGTGATTATGAACAATTGATTCCAATTGGTTATAATTGTAATTAATTTGAGATTAATGACGTGTCATAATTTGATTGGGTAGGACTACATATTATGGTAAGTTTGCACACAGCTAGACATGGCAAAACGGGTCAAAATTTTCTGACCCGACCCGACCCGACCCGAAAAATACTCGACCCGAACCCGATTTTTTTGACCCGAAACAAAAACGGGTTGACCCGTGACCCGACCCGAGTTTTTCGTATTTTTTGCGGGTCAACCCGACCCGACCCGACCCGCAACCCGACCTGAACCCGAATCACTTTTTTAAAACTTTTTTTTTTTTGGTAAAAAAAAATTAAAATTAAGACAATAGTATTTTAATTGTTTATTATGAACTTTAAAGAAACAATTGATACATTTACATATGCAAATTAATTGAAAGATAAAAGGTTGAGCATTCTGTAATGAGTAAAAATTTTTTAATATTAAATAACAAAGTACATACCAAGATAATATGGTTACAGTAGAGTTAAAAATATAGATTTAAAATTATAGACATGTGTGAGAAACATTTACAAGTGTAAAAATAGTGAAGTCAAAGTATCAAATTAGCATAAATTATGAATGCTTAGACTCATTTTTTAACAATTTATGTCTAAAATAAATGGCTTTTCAAAATAAACTATGATATTTTCTAGAGTGTGTGTTGTTTAACAATGATATGATATTCATAAAAGAAACCATGTATAAATAAGTAAGCAATCTAATTTTAATGTATATCTCAAATTGAAATAGAGTGCCAACCACAATTGATAAGAGAATATAAAATTAATTTTCAAGATTGTAAATTTCTTATATATTTTTATTCTTTATCAAATGAGTTATCTAATAAGTCATTTGTAATTTTGTTTTATATTTTGGAATGTTAATATTGTGTAGAAATAAAACATGTGTATTTGTTTTACTTATACTTGTGTTATTTTGTTTTAAATAGCAATGTTAAGATTTGTATAATTTTGAAATTATTGAATAAGTATTAATAAGTTTAACTGAATTCATTCTTGATATAAGTGGTAAAGTCAAAATAATGCATTTTACATAAAATAATTTGTTGCATAATTTTTCAAATGACAAATACATGTTGTTTTATTTATAAAAAAATTAAAATTAAAAATTAAAAAAATTTTAAAAAAAATCATGTGAAAAATACGGGTCAATACGGGTCAACCTGACCCGACCCGCAACCCGATTGACCCGAACCCGTTTTTAACCCGCTTAAGATGACCCGTTTTTGACCCGTGACCCGTTTGACCCGCAACCCGATTGACCCGACCCGAACCCGACCCGACCCGCCCATTTTGCCATGTCTACACACAGCTAATTAATTAGATAGTCAAACATTAATTAATCAATGAGTAATTTGTACAATTATATTTTAATTAGGGTAAATTTGGAACTAATTAAGTTTGAAATGAGAGTGCTTGAAGCCTATTAATCTTAATTGGAAACTAATTTGGGAACTATTAATGTTAATTGTGCTGAAATTATTTTCTAACAAATGACTTCTGCTCACCATTTCATTAATATCTCTCAGAATATTTTGCATCTATAAATAAGGTTAATTTTCTCAGAAACTAGACATCTGGGGCTTCAATTTGAGCACAAGAATGAGACATTTTCAATTAGAATTGAGTAAGATATGATTTTTTGAATTTGGCTCTACAGGTTGTTACAGTAGCTATGAAAAAACCGAATTTTGCTTGTTCCTCACTCTCACCAATCTTTACATTATAAGCACCAGATTTCTCCAAGCGCTAAAATAAAGTCTAGGTTCATGATTCTTTGTCAACCTTCATTAAATGATTTTCCATTCATATTTTCTCCACCACTACTATATAAACCCTCATCTCCTCCATTCCAAGAGAAGACAAAAACCCACTCTCTTCTCCTCTCTTGAGTTTTAGTGAAGTTAAGTAATCTTGTCATATTTTGGTCTTCTTAAGATTCAAGGTGTTGAATGAGACTCACTCTTTCTCTCCTAGCTCTTCTTTTCCTCCACCTTTAAGACCTCTAGTCTCCTCTTCTATCGTATGGATCTTACATGAAGGTATAATCCATTTCCCTAACTGGTTTTTTATGTTGCCATGATGAGAATTTAAGATTAAAATATGATAGAAATTATTTAAATTCTCTTGAATATGTTTGAATGTTCTTATGTTTTCTTCACATGTTTTTGGTTGTTTATCACATGTTCATTCATAACACTAGTTTTAATCTTAAATCTACATAAAAAATATGGAAAACATGTTTGTTTCATAATTCTTTCAAATCATTGAATCTAGGATTTCACCATCCACATACATTCACTAGAATTCATTTTTCAATCCAAATGCAATGCTTAATAAATTGAATTAGGGTTTATCACATTCACACACATTAAATTCAACTGTAAATTGATTGACATAATGGATAATATGATATGAATGTTGACCACCATAATCTAGAAGGCCGGTTTCACAGAGTAAGGTGGGTGCCTAACACCTTCCCACCTTATAACATAGCCTTCAAGCTTAGATCAAGGGTTGATAAATCAATACTTATCCTTGTAATTTCCAGTTTTTAGGTTGTAACTAGGAAACAAAGCTATATACTTTATCTTAGATTATATCTAGGACCAAAGCCATGTAATTTTCCTTTGGTCAATGTAAATTCAATTGCAAATTAATAAAATGAGGAATTTTTCAATTTTGGTTTTCTTATTTATTCTAATAATTAAATAAGTGGGGACTCCATTGTAAAACCCTTAATCTAAAAGGAAAAATATAATCAGTCGAACCTCCATTTTGAGAGGCAATCACATGACTCCACTCATTCACATGGGTTTGGCCCAACACATCCTAAAACAGGGTCGGGGGCACGGTCTCTCACAATCTATTGCCTCTACGCTAGGATCAACACCTCGCCACGATCACAGATTTCATCATTGCTCCACTGGAAAAAAGTTGTACTTGCATCCAACCTGACATCCAAAGGCGCAATAGAGTCACTATAAGATCAATTGCTATGTTGGAAGGTCAACTACCAAAATATCATACGCAACAAAAATATTTAGCCCATTACATTGAAAGTTAGAAATTACATTGAAATTTCCCAAATCAATTCAACCCATTACATCTTTAGCCCATTGCATCTTCAACCCCATACATTGAAAGTCAAAAATTAAATACACATGCTTACTTGCCTAGAAATTTGCTCACCCGTAGAACCTTTTGTTAGGGATCTCAGGTGTCCATGATAACACCAGCACAGGTTTTTCATTGCAGAAGCATGTGGTTAGGCCTCTCTTCTTCAAGCTTCCCCCAGTTGAGATAGAGCTTAATTCCATGAGCTTGGATCATGACAAATGATGTTCGTTTGGGCAATGCTGTGGGAAAGGAGTTGGGGTCATGAATTTCGAGGTTAGAGATTTCAACTAATTTGGAAGATTTTATGTGGGAGATGAGCTTTACACACGAGTGGGTTTGTTAGGGAGTTGGTCATGTGGGGCTCGCATTGGTATCTTAATAGCGGGAAGTTGAGGTGGTGAGCTTGGGATGACACGTTTGTAATCGTAAAAATAATATTTTATTTTGCCGTCTGCCACGTAGGAAAATTTCGTCACTGAGATGACGATAAGGACTACAACAAAACGTGTTTTCTAGAATAGGGACTAAAAACGGTAAAATTAAAAAGTAGGGACCAAAGTGGAAATTGGCTAAAAATGTAGGGACAAAAATGGTATTTTTGCCATTTTTTTTTTGCAGCTATTGGAATAAAGATTTTTAGTTCATCAAAAAAGAAAAAAAAGTGAAGGTTCTAGGCATCTATGACTTTTCCCAACTCATTTATACAAAGGGCTGGGTTCTACATAGCTTGTTTTCAAATCATCCCTTTATGTAAGGGGGCTTGGTTCAAGATTGATATAATGTTTTGGACTCACTTGGTCTTCATCAGTAATTCACAGTACCACCACCCACTCCCACACATCCTAACTTCACACTTGGCATGACCCTAAGAGCATTTGCACTCGGGAATGCTACTCTATCCTATTTTACCATCATAAAAAGCTACTTTATCAATTATACCATACCATTTTACAATACTCTCAACATCCCAAAACTCTATTATTTTACAATTTTATTAAAATATCATTTTTTATATTTCTTTATTATTTCTTTCCAACTCAGTCACTTTTTTTTTTCAAATTTAGCATGATTCCAATGGTAATTTTTTTCCCAATAGTGATTTTGATTCCAATAGTCACATTTCTTTCCTTTTTATCATTTCTTTCCAACAGTATTTTTTTTTTTCAAATTCAATAACAACTTGCCATTTTTTTTTTTTTTTTTGAGAAAGAACCAGCCAAATATCAACGTACTCAAACTTGCCAATTTTAAATATCCACGTACATATATATTCCATCAAACCTACCAAATATCAATGTAAAATCCACATATATATTTATAGATGCATCCTGCCAAATATCAATGTATTCAACTTGCACACACACACACACACACAAAAAAATATAGAACTTGCCAATTTTTTTTTTTTTGGATAAAGAACTTGCCTTTTAGGTTCTACAATTTTAGAACAATTGGCAAATTGTGAACATAAAATTGTCTAGATATAGATCCTAGAATCTATAGGTATTATTAGATAATGCTCAAGGTGATTTATGTCAAGATTCAAGAACAAGTAAGCTGCAGAAAGAAGATTTCAGAAACTGCCTGGTTCGATCGATCAAAAGACAGGCTCGACCGATTGAAAGTCGTATTTGCAGAATTTTAATTAAGCCCAAATAACAGTTTAAGCCCATTAAGGATTAGGGTTTCAAATTTACTTCTAGTATATAAAGGAAACCCTAAGCATGTTTTTATAAGCCTTTTTAGAGAGAAAGAGTGTGCCTCTTTTGTATTTAGGGTTTTGTTCCTAAAAAGCTCTCTCATATCTTTTACCGGCGTTATTACTTGAAGAATCTCAAGATTCGGAGTTGTAGAAGTTGCTGCCTTCTCTAGCCATCAAAGGTGCTGATGATCTAAACCTTCAAGGGTGATCTTAGAGTTACAAACAGGAGAGTTTGTATTGCTAAACCTTTGAGTGGGATCTTAAAGTCACAAACGTGGGTGTTTGTGTTTTGCAAAGGCCAAAGAAAGAAGTAGTTCATGGACTCGAAGCTATCATGGCGTCATGGTAGTAAGTTTTCTACTCGAGGTAGCAATAGGATGTTAGTGGTCTAAGTCGCTATTGTACAAACTTCAATTCTTTCATAGTGGATTTGCTGTTTTACCTTGTGGATAGCTAGGTCAAATCCTCCTCAGGTTTTTTACCGGTTTGGTTTTCCTGGGTCATTATATCATTGTGTTCTTTACATTTCCGCTGTATTACATGATATGATTGATTATTATTTTAACCTAGATCTGAATAATAAACCTAAATATTCACTTGGTTAATTAATTAGGTTAAACAATCTAGTTTACAGGGGTCTAAAAATGTACAAGTGATATCAGAGCGAGTTAGCTCTAATGTTTAGATCCTTTGATCTAAGAGTTGATATTTGATCCCTATTATCATGGATAATTTGAAGTGTCTTTCTGCTCATATTTTTGATGATTTGAATAAAACAGAAATTGTTGTTTCTGTTGATTTTATTGATACCTATGAAACACTCTGTAAGAAATTATTGAAATCTTTGAAAATTACTAAGAAATTCAAGAAATAGTTAAAATTGGTTAATCTTGAAAAAGAGGAATTGGTTGTTAGATTAGATGAATCTAATAAAAAGAATGAATTTTTGAGAAATCAAATTTCCTTTCAAGATAAGAAGATGAAAAGCTTGAAAGAAGAGTTAGTCGAGTCTAAAGCTAAAATTGAAAATTTGACTAGTACCAAGCCTGCTGTTGATAACAGAAGTGTTTCTGTTTCTAGTGTTTCTGTTTCTCTTAAGCCTAAAACTGAGAAAGTTTATATCCCCCCTTTCAAGAGGAATCGTAAAAAAAAGGCTTATTTTGCTAGGTTAGACAAAGGTAAAAGTTCTGATGTAGAAGCTGAAGTTTCTAAACCTATGTTTAAACCTACTGCTAGTGTGCAAAAGAAATCTGTTTTTGTGCTTACTTGTCACCTTTGTGGTGTTGTTGGTCATATTAGACAAAATTATTCTTTGTTGAGGTAAAAACCAAAATCTGAGGCTAGATTTGTTGTTAGGAATACAGATGTTCCTAAATTTGTTCCCGTTTGTCACTTTTGTGGTGTCTCTGGTCACATTCGTCTTAATTGTCATAAATTGAAATTTAAATATTTTGTATTTCAATCTAGGATATGTGATAATGTTTTTCCTGCCATAAGTCCAAATAAATTATTTTATATGTTTTTGAAACATTTAAGCTTGTTGGCTTGTGAAAGGAATTTGCAGGATTTCAGTTTTTCTCAGAAGATTGGTGTAATCTCTCAAATAAACTCTACTTCTAATGGATTTTCACCTATAAAGCTGAAGACTCGTGCTATATGGGTGAGAAAAGATTCTCTAATGTGAGTGTTGTTTACTTGTCCTTAATTTAATTCTTTTAATTAATTGTGGACATGTTTTCTTTTAGTTTTTGGTTGTTTTTTTAAAAAAAAAAAAATCCAAAAACATAAAAATTTCAAAAAGACAAAAATATTTTATTTTGAGTCTCTTGAGGATTACATAAATTTTGATATCTCTCTCTTGATTTAGAACATGTTTGACATTGTGGAAAAACTTAAATAGTATATATTATATAAGTGCTAAGCTATTTCTGATTTTGTGTGAGTATGTACTAGTTTGTACATGTACTCATGTGTTAATTAAGAAATTGATATTTCTTGTTTGTGTACCCTCTATAGCTTAGTTAAGCATTGTCATACATTGCATTTGCATTTGCATTTTAATCATTTAGCATAATGTGTGCATTTAGTTTTGGTCATAAATTTTTTTTAAACTAAAAAGATTTTTATTTCTTTTGTATTACACATCATGGATATGTAATTGAGGTTGGCCATATTTTTTTTACATAACTTGTTTATGGACTTTGTTTAGCTTGGATGAGCTTATTTTATTACACTTTACTAGTTTGAGCTTTGTAGTGAATGTTGTGTGGGAGATGTTTATAGTTTTTGATAATTGGATCTTAATCTTGAATTCACATGCTTTTGATTGTTGGACTTGAACTTAATGAGAAAGGCATAAATAATCATCTCATCACTGTTTACTAACCAATCATGAACATCTTAGTGCATATCGTAAGATTGTGTGCTCAAGAAAGTGTAGCACATGCACAAAAAGAACATAAGGTGTAGCCTTGGTTTAAATGCTAAAATTGGTGTGTACATTATTGGACTATAATTAATTCAATCAAATAAAATTGGTGTGTATATTATCCTGGCTATTTTAATAAGTTTCTAATCAAATAATATTGGTGTATACATTATGAGGCAAATTAAGAAACTTACATGATTGCAAGTTTATTTTCTAGGAGATGTGGGAGTCATATAATGTAACTTTTTAAGTGATAGTCTCTTTCAACTTTATGTGATGGATTTTGTAGAAATTATGGTTGATTACTATCTACTTATCACCTCCCATGTATCTAAAACTTTTGCTACTTGTACACACTTCACAAGTTACTCTTTGCTAAACTTGGTACATGTTATTGTGTGTGATTTTGTTGTGGCCATCCAAGATTATGTTTTCCATAGTGTTTAATGCAAAATATGTTTTTGATGATTAAAAACTTTGTTTTGAAGTTCTGGGTTGAAAACTTATGTTTTTGAAAAACTTTTAATATCATGCTCATGCATTTCATTTGTAAAACACTATGCTTTGAGGAGTTTCTACATTAAACTGTTCTATTTTTCAAAAATTTGATTTTTTTTTTTTTTCAGATTTTCGATCAATAGAATCTGTATCTTGACTGATCGAAAATGCGTTAAAATTTTTAGTTAGCTTCTGCCAGACTCGATTGGTATTCGATCGATGCTTCACCGATCGAAGCTGAAAACTTTTCAGTTTTTAAAATTTTGACCAAACTGTTTTTTTTTTTATGCATCATTTGTGTTTAGGATTCACATGCATTGCATTTTTTTTGTATCCATCTTGCAGTTTTGCAGTCATATTTCTCATTGTTTTCACACATAACATGCATACACTTTGCTAAATTAGGTACTCAACTTGATCTAAAAACTGATTGATTAATTTTTGAGTTCCCTGTACTTTTTAGTATATGCTATTTTCTCTTTATGAACTGCAGAAAATATTTTTCTTAAGAGCTATGATGGATAATCAATATGCAAATATTTTTCTTTACTTATGCAATTGTTTATGGGTCACGTAGTGTCAAGTTTGCATTTATTGAAAGAGAGAATATTTTTTTTAAGTGTATCCTCAACTTATATTTTTCTATTTATTCCCACCTCCTATATTTTTCCCTAAAACTGTTTTTCTCAAAACATGTTTTGTTTTTCCTATTTTTATAGGGGGAGAAATTTGTTTTTAAAACCTTTGTTGTTTATAGGGGAAGTTGTTACTCTTCATTGGGGGAGCTGTCTCTATTTTCTATAGAGTTGAATTGTTTTGTGTTCACCTTATTCTCTATTTTCTCTTAACCTTTGTTGCGTATGTTTTCTATTTACTGTTTGATTGAGTTGTCTTTGTTAATACGTGACAAAAATGGGGAGAAATAGATGAAATTTGGAAAGTGTTAGGACATATGTGGGTCAAGTTGTTTTGAACATATGCCATTATTTTATGTTATTGGCTCATCCTTTGACAAAACGCACTCAGATTGTATTTGGGTAGCTCTAGGATGTTTTTAATACTTCAAGAAACAAGTTTTCAAGATCAAGTGTTAAAATCATGCAAGTTGTTCAAGATTCAAGTTGAAGAAGTGTCAAATTTTAAAGCTCGACACTTGGCTCGACATATGCATCTATCGAGCTTTAAGAAGCTATTCAGCCCCGAGGCTCGACAGCTGCTCAACAGCACCTCGACACCTCTAGTTGTCGAGATTTAAGAAAAACAGATTCTAAGTTTTGTTTTGATTCCAATCCATACATGTGTCTTTGGGATTTTTTTTCTTCTAACCCTAGACATATAAAAAGATTATTTTAAGGGCCGTCAAAGTGTACACAAGTTGCACAAGCATTGAGACATCCCTGTTCAAGCAATTTGTGACCTGAGACAAAATTTATGCCCTAGTTCATCTCTTGTGAAGAAGTTGCCGTGTAATGTGCACCGTAGGGTTTTGTAACCAAGTATCTTCTTGATCTTCATCGTGTGGATGAATTAAAGAACTTTGCAGTCAACAACTATCTCTAGTTGGTGATTGAAGCCGCGTACTAGGATCCGCGCAAATTGGTTAGTCATGTACTAGGAGCCGTGCATCAAAAGGAGAAACTTTCACTATAGAATAAGTCCAATTGGGTATTGGGGTAAGGGTTCAACTGTAGGTTGGTAAGGTACTTGGATTCCTTTACTTGTAGCCGCTTGTTGTGATAATAGTGGAGTTTTGGGAGTGGTAACCTTAAATCACCCGGTGGGGTTTTTGCTGTGTAGGTTTTTCCCATTCATAAACAAATCACCATGTCATTTAATTTTCGCTGCATACTTTGGTTTATTGGTGATTTATTTGTGCTATCACGCTATTTGCATGTTAATTTGATTAATTAATAACTTGGCTAATTAATCAATTTAATTCATCACAAAAGGTCAACGTGTTTGTGGCCTATCAGAAAAGTATGTTTTGTTTAAGGGGAGTTGAAAATGGGGGAGAATATAAAAACTTTTTGATGTATCTAACTTAGGGGGAGAGTTAGAATTTACTTTTGTTTTTATATTTGTGTTTCATATTGTTTATATGTCTTTCTTTCCACACATGCGATGATGTTCTTTTGAGTGTTTTTAAGAAAGACAGATACATTCTGATCAAGACCTTCTACCTCTTCTTGCAACTTCTAGGTTAGGAGTTTTAAATTGAGATTTGTGATGTAATTGGGCATTTTGTTCTATTGGGTTGTTCTTTTATTTAAGCATTTCATATTGTATGTAAGTTTTGTCACGAATTGCCAAAGGGGGAGATTGTTAGGTTCTACAATTTTAGAACAATTGGCAAATCGTGAACATAAACTTGTCTAGATATAGATCCTAGAATCTATAGGTATTATTAGACAATATTCAAGGTGATTCATGTCAAGATTCAAGAACAAGTAAGCTACAGAAAGAAGATTTCAGAAACTGCCTGGTTTGATCGATCGAAAGACAGGCTCGACCGATCAACAGTCGTATCTGCAGAATTTTAATTAAGCCCAAATAGCAGTTCAAGCCTATTAAGGATTAGGGTTTCAGATCTACTTCTCTCAGTATATAAAGGAAACTCTAAGCACGTTTTTATAAGGCTTTTTAGAGAAAAAATATTGTGCCTCTTTTGTATTTAGGGTTTTGTTCCTAAAAAGAGCTCTCATATCTTCTACCAGCGTTATTACTTGAAGAATCTCAAGATCCGGAGTTATAGTAGTTACTGCCTTCTCTAGTTATCAAAGGTGCTGATGATCTAAACCTTCAAGGGTGGTCTTGGAGTCACAAACAGGAGAGTTTGTGTTACTAAACCTTTGAGTGGGATCTCAAAGTCACAAACGTGGGTGTTTGTGTTTTGCAAAGGCCAAAGAAAGAAGTAGTCCGTGGACTCGGAACTATCATGGGGTCGTGGTAGTAAGTTTTCTACTCGAGGTAGCAATAGAATGTTAGTGGTCTAAGTCGCTATTGTATAAACTTCAATTCTTTCATAGTGAATTTGCTGTTTTACCTTGAGGATAGCTAGGTCAAATCCTCCTAGGTTTTTTACTAGTTTGGTTTTCCTATGTCATCATATCATTATGTTCTTTATATTTCTGCTGCTTTACATGATATGATTGATTATTGTTTTTACCTAGATTTGAATAATAAACCTAAATATTCACTTGGTTGATTAATTAGGTTAAACAATCTAGTTTACAAGGGTCTAAAAACGTACACTACCAAATAATAATTTACTCAAACTTGCTAATTTTAAAAACCCACATACATACATATATATGCAACCTGCCAAATATCAATGTACTTAACCTGCCAATTTTTAAGATCCACATACACATATATACATGCAACCTGCCAAATATCAATGTACTCAATTTGCCAACTTTAAAAATCCACATACATATATATAGATACAATCCACATATGTAACTATCAATGTTGTCTTTAGAAGACTCATACATATATCAAATTACAATAAAACACCACATGCTCGATGAGGTCTGATTGGCATAAACACTACATATATCAAATTACACAAAGTTCCTACAACTCTCCTTGTAATTGCCATAAATGCTTAGTGAGGTCTGATTGGAGTTGAGAATGAATTTTATGGTCTCAAATATATTGATGGGTTTCAATGAACTCCGTAAATTCATTTGTGTGCTCCAGTGACAATTGTATAGTAGGATTGTCATCAGTTTGCTCATATTCTAATTCCACCGCTTCATTTACATCTCGCTCATCCTCACCAATCATGTTATGAAGAATTACGCATGCTTTTATGATGTCTTGGAGCGTTTTATTATAGAAAAATCTTACAGGTCTATGCACAATTGCGAATCTTGCTTAAAGCACTCCAAATGCATGCTCTACATCCTTCCTATTCGCCTCTTGGGCTTTTGCAAATAAATGTTTTTTTTTTTTGTCCTCGTAGAGATAGAATTGTTTTAACAAATGTTGACCACTTTGGATATGTGCCATCAGCAAGGTAGTATCCCATTGTATACTCGTGGCCATTGATTGAGTAATTAACTGCAAGAGCATGTCCTTGTTCGAGCTCAGAAAATATAGGAGACCGTTCTAATACATTAATGTCATTATTTGACCCAAGTAACCCAAAAAATGCATGCCATATCCAAAGATCAAGTGATGCTACTGTTTCCAAAACAATGGTTGGCTCACGAATGTGACCAGAGTATTGACCTTTCCATGTAGCTGGACAATTTTTCCATTTCCAATGTGTGCAATCAATGCTTCCTATCATCCCTAGAAATCTACGTCTTTCCCCATTGGCTAAAAGTTTAGCAATGTCTCTGTTGTTTTGGGACCCCAAGTATTCATTGGAGAAAATATCAACCACCGCTTTAACAAATTTTTTCAGATTTTTTTATTGCAATGGATTCTCCAATCCGCACATACTTATCCATAAAATCAGCTATAACACCATATGCAAGCATTCTAAGTGCAGCTATTATCTTTTGAAGAGAAGATAAACCAAGTCTTTGGGCATTATCTCTTTTTTGGATAAAGTAAGGTTCATAAGTTTCTTCCTTAGATTGAATACGGAGAAAAAGAGACCGACTCATCCGAAATCTTCTACGAAATAAATTAGGAGGATATATTGGTGTGTTGGCAAAGTAGTTGAGATAAAGTCTTTTATGGCCGGCCAAACGATCACATTCGATATACCGACGACATTTACATGGTGACATTGAACCCTTAAGAACTCGCCTCATTATCTCATCCTCATCTAAGTCGTCAAGAAGCAATTTGTGAAAAAGAGAGCGACCCATAGAGACAACCTTGAAGACAATAGTGTTAGGAAATTATCAATATTATTGAAACAAACATAAAACAGCCCCAGAACAGAGGTGACAAATTTTGCACTGAAACAGACATAAAACAACCAAAACAGCTACATAAACAGCAGTAAATAGCCACATAAACAGTTACCAGACTTCCGAAGCATATAATTGAAAACAGACTTCAGGCAGCCAAAGAAACACCCTTAAAACAGAACTAAACAGACTTAAAACAAAGGACTTCCTACAAGGATTAGAGAGTTTAGAGAAAAAGAAGGAAACTTGATTATCATTTTTTTAAAGAGTTCTTTGTACACTGAGGAGATTCTATTAAAGCAAGGCTGCTTGAGTATAACATTCATAACTTACAGTTTGTTACTAATAGCCCCGAACTGTCTACTAACTAATCACAAGTCTATTCTAATCAGTAACAATTGCGCACATGGCTGACTTATTGGATGCTGAGATCATGAAGCAATCTCATCCTGACTACCTGATCTGCCAGATAACCAAAGCAACCTAGGAAAATCTTAACTTCTAACTGACCTAACACCTTACATCAGCACTCAATGCATCAAGGCACAGCCTTGAACAATACAATAGAAGGTAGTGTTGGTGCTATGACTTTAACATATTATTCTAGATGGGCAATGATATAATTATGTACCAACTGAAAGTTTGTGCAATTACAAACTGCAAATTAGGGTAAACACAAAATGCTCATTTTTACTAGTTTTTTTTTTTTTCCATCTAAATCTAGTCTCTACCCTATTTCCTGTGACTGACTGCATTAGATAACAAACAAAATCTTTTCCATGTCATTGGTTTAAATTATCCTCAACTTGCATCCAAGTATGCAAAGTCTTAAATCTTTCTTTACCTAGGCTATTCATGATTTTTTTCATTAATAGTCAAAATATATTGATCTTGACAAATTTCAGTCATACTTTCCTACTAGCATATGCACTTAATATTATGATTACTTTTTAAAAGTTTAAGATTATGTCAGCACCCTTGTTCTTGAATTAGATTTGTAGCATGTATCTCTCAATTGAAAATAGGATAATTTTTCAAAATTAGATGATTGCATATACCATTGGAAACATTACTTAGACTAAACATCACTGCCGATAGATGTAAAAACAATAAAGGTAATCATAACAAATGAAGAGATTATTAATGAGACACCAAAATACAATAAAAATCAAAAGACGTCATTGATAAAATCAGAAGAGAATATACACATCCCATTCAAGGAAGTCTCTAAAATTCATAATAGTTGATTAATTCATAGTGACCAAACAATTAAATTCATCACAATCTAATAGCTTAAAATTATTTGGTCAAACAGAGGAGTTAAATGAGCAATCTGTTTGGGAGTTATTGTATCCTTGGATTATCCACTGATCATTGCCACATTTTATCAATAATTTCATTGAGTTCCCAGCACCACACGGAACAAATGTGTTATATTACAAATTATCTAATACAAGCATCACTTTATGCAGAGAATTCCTGGTGAGCATATAAGAAAATAACTAAGTGATGTAGAGACTCTAACCGAAGAAAGATTGGAAGCCGTTATAAGAAGATTTTTGCATGACTTGAAAGAAAATGCACTTGAAGGCAATGGAAGGCCATTGATGGTGCCTGCTTATAGCATCTCTAAGGCCACTCTCAATGCCTACACTAGAATTCTTGCCAATAATTTCCCTAACATGTATATCAATTGTGTTCATCCTGGCTATGTCAAGACAGATATAAACTGGAACACAGGGACAATGAGCGTAGAAGAGGGCGCTAGAGGCCCAGTTATGCTATCTCTTTTACCTAATGGAGTCCCTACTGGCTGCTATTTTGATCGTACTAAAGTGGCTGAGTTTTGATTCAGCTGTATTTCAATGCAGCATGTCAAGATTTAGCTTCTGCTGCTTGGATTCTGTAAATTTTGGATAAGTGCTTACAATTATGTTTATTTAATTATTGCTACTTTCTCCAAAGTAAAAAAGATTAAGAGATGCAATCCACATGGGGTGATGATGTCTTGTTTCTCTGTTAATTAGTGGAAATCTCTAGTCATGACACTCCAATGTTGGACTTCTAATGTTCTTGCACTCCATAACATTGCCAGAAAAGCAAATGAAAAAAAAAGAACAAACATTCCAAACTGTACATACAGCGAGAAAGCACGGCAAAAACTTTCAATGAAGATAAGAGGAAAAAAAAAAGAAAAAGGAAGAAGCAGCAGCAAAATCTAGCAGATTTTCTTTCTCATAGCTTCTAAACAACAACAAGAAGTTGGAACCAAACAACAAGGGGGAAATATACAGTATATCATAGAGGACCATTTGAAATTGGTGCTCCTCTCTTATTTATGACTTATCTGCCAAACTATTAGTCCTCACTGAAGTATAATACTGAAAACAAACTTAAAACAGCCAAGGAGACAGCCTTAAAACATAATTAATCAGACACCAGCAGGCAAATAACTACCGGAAAAAATTAAACAAAAGTATTCCCGTATAAAATATGAGACAACCTTGAAGACAACATTGTTCAGAAATTATTCCCATAGATGAAATGAACATAAGCAAAATAAGTTCACAACAAGACACAAGTGTAGAAGATATGATATCAAACACAGAAAACACATAAGTTTTTCATATAAGCAAAAATGATGTGATTACATAAGTGGCACAACCTATTGCCAATTGATCAAGTTGGAACAATACATCATCTACATGTTCAAAGCCTACGCTTAAAATAAGCTACTACCAAAATATTGTCGATACAAAATATCATCTACATATGCTGAACCCCAACCTTAAAATAATTTATTACCAAAATAAGGTTATGACAAGACGTCATCTCCTTGGGTCAAGGATTTACTCTAAATTTTGTCTTGCAAGGATTTGATCCTTGAGATTTTCAAAATGAAGTCTTTCTTTTTCATTCAAGCCACTTGTATCCATGGTCATTATTCTTCTCTCCTCCCTAATAGTTTCAAGACGAAGCCTTTCCTTTTCAATATCAGTTCTTTGAGCATCCACTCAAACCCTATCCACTTTGATGCAAAGAGCCTCTTTGTCTTGTTCATGTGATTCCTGAATATATTGCTTGTTTTTCACCAAATAATCCCCAAAACCCTTATCACCATCTGTTCTCTTTCGTTTAGCCTTTTTGGCTTTTCTACCAATTGGTCTCTCTAGCACCATTGTGTCATCATCATTACTGCCAACTTGATCAATTGAACTTGGAGTTTGAGGGGGCCCTTTATCTATCCCTAAGCACATTCCACTTTGGTTGATTCTTCAACACAACTCAACAATGTTCAAATGCAAAAGCTATTTTTTTACTGTTTGAAGTTGGTGTAGCTTTATAGAGATCCTTTGCATCTTTCAACTAATTTTTTTTTAAAATTAATAATTAGTGTCTTGAAAGTATTCAGAAATTAATATTGTGACACCATTACAATATAATTTATACCTATTCTTGTCAGTTGCACCACTTTGATTTCGGGCTTCAACTTTAGCCATGAACCCAACAAACCTACTTGTCCCCCTACTAATATTTCCCCATCGACTTGATAGGGAGGAAACAGAATCTGTGGTTCCGTAAGTATTGTTCTCGCAAAAGTATTGCCAAATTTTCTTCCAAAATTTTTCAGCCCTTTGCTCAGTACCATGCACGACATCTATACTAATGTTAAGCCATGCAGAGATGAGTAAGAAGTCCTCATCTACACTGAAGTTGCCAACATATTTTGTTGGATTAGAGGTGACAATTTCAACTTTTGGTACCTGTAAAGACTCTTGGATGGGCATTGAAGTATTTTGAGACCCACTTAAAAATGGTGCCACAAAATCAGAATCCCCTTGTAAGAAATTAGCATATTGTGATATACTGATATGTCTTCTTGTGTATTCATCCCTTTTAAATAGGGAACTTAAAACAATTCGTGTATGAAGTCAATTCTTATTTGTATCTTTACAATCAGTATAAGCTAATCATAATATTTTGGTGGCAGCTTCTCATGTATAGCAACATCCTACAATATATGTTGACAACTCTTAATCAAAACAATATATGTTGACAGCTCCTGTCAATATATTTCGACTATATATACTATAATAAATTTTTTATTACAGAAATACTAGCCCTTTACATAACCAAATATGAATAGAATATAGTAGCAAATATAACTCAAAATATACTCTGCATAATATATCTGCAAACACAGCCTATACATAGCCAACATGTACAGAATAGAAATCAAATAAACACCATAGAGTTGAACACAACAAAAACCATTGATAGAACCTCTGCATAAAACATATTAATTTGTTGAAGAAAAAATCACTAAACAAGAACACCGATTATCTAATAAAATTGGGATTTTGAGAAATAGATAGAGAGTGAAACTTCCTGGTAATTGAAGTTGAACTTGAGCAAGCTTTCTAAAGATGCTAATCCCGTGACAGAGAGCGAAAACCCCTCGCGATGAGGTTGAATCCCACCTCTAGAAACATCAACAACAATTCTTTGATCAAATCCCAAACACAAACACAAGCTGAATCCCTCTTTTTCTTGCAGAGAGAGAAAAGAAACACAAACACAAACAAAAAAACTCGAATACATTAATGAAAACCCACCTAGAATATTGCTTTGATTTTTGATTTTGATGTGTTACGGTCAGCACCAACACCGAGGGACCTTTGTTTTGAGATTTTGCAAACAAAATATTAACCCAAACCCAAAAACCCTTAAGAATCTCGGTTTGAAGAGAGAGTGATACAGTGAAGAGTTAAATGGGTAGAGCAATCTAGAGTGTTGGGTTTATGAGATGAGTAAATCGGTAAAGGGATTTAGAGATGGGTGAGGGTGAATTGGTTGAGCTACAGTGAGAGATGAGAGAGAGGTTTTGTGAAGCTTCAGTGATGGAGATGGGTGAAGGTGAATCAGTTGAGCTATAGTGTGATGTGTGATGAGTGATGACAGGAGGAGATGGGTGAGGGTGAATCAGTTGAGCTACAGTGTGATGAGAGATGACAAAGAGGCCGTGTGAAGCTTCAGTGATGGAGATGGGTGAGGGTGAATCAGTTGAGCTACAGTGTGATGAGAGATGACAGAGAGGCCGTGTGAAGCTTCAGTGATGGAGATTGGTGAGGGTGAATCGGTTGAGCTACAGTGTGATGAGAGATGACAGAGAGGCCGTGTGAGGCTTTAGTGATGGAGAGAGAGAGAGAGACGAGTTCAATGATGGAGAGAGAGAGATGAGACCATACCGTGTTGTGTGAATAAGAAAGCAAATGAATAAAATACTATATTTTGTTTTAGAATCGCACTGTAGCACAATTCCAAAATTTTTTGCAGAAGTCCGAGTGCTGGAGCTTTTTTGAGGCTTTGATGTTAAATATGCCTACATATGGCATTTACAATTCCGGATGCAAATGCTCTAATGGCTTGATTGTCCATAAAATTTTACTATTTGCCAATTACACTTTGCCTTTTCTACTGGGTACCTCCACTATCTGTAGATGGAGGCCTACCGGCCATGAATTTTTCATGTTACTTCCTTTTTTTGGGTATGGATTTTGTTTGATTTTTCTCCATTCTTGTTCTTTTAATTTTCTATATATCAACTTCAAAAGTTAAGTATAAAATTGATAGAGATAACTTAAACATGGTTACTTAAATTCCCTAATTGATTTCAACTATGTAATTACATTAGTCAATGAGTTACATTAGTGATTCTAAGTATATCCTTGGGAGATAATTTTGTTTATACTAGGAGTAATTCTTAGCAACTCCACTTGAAACATGAAAAATGGTGTTTTCTCCTCTTACATTTATAGTAGAGTCCACTAATTAAATTATAGTAAAGGCCATCACAAATGTGAGAGAAAAGAGTACAATTTCTCTAAGGATGTCAATTGAGTGGTGCGGGGCCGAAAGATAGGGTCTTCACCCCTACCTTGCATGGTTTTGTCTTGCCCCATTTCCGCTCCATAATGCGGGGCTAAAATCTTAACCCTTCCCCGCCCCACTATCTTTGCAAGGCGGGTTAAGTAGAGTAAGAAAAAATTTCCATTCCTAAATTTCTCCTTACTATAAGAGTACCTAAAAATTTTCCTTATAGTAGTACTATATTAATCAATTCCTAAATTTCTTTGTAGTCGAAGAGTACCTAAAATTTTTCCTTATACTAGTACTATGTTAATCAATACAATCATATATATATATATTAATCAATACAATCTTATATTTGAATTTAATTTAAGAAGTGAAAGTGCAATACTTAATATTAAGAAATTGTGCTTTAGTGTGGTCAGATTGTGTCACCCAAACTTGATTCCTCATTGACCACTGTAAAGGATCTTTTCATTCCCTACACAAACATATGGAACAAAGAGCTTATTATTCAGAATTTCTTGCCATGGGAGGCAGAGAGCATATTAAGCATACCAGTCAGCTTCTATCCGATGGAAGACTTGCTTATTTGGCCTCGAACTGTAGATGGAAATTACTCTATCAAGAGCGCTTACCAGCTGTTATCTGCTGAGTCCAGAATTTCCTAGCCCAGCTCGTCCAACATGGAGGGTTGCAAACCTTTTTGGAATAGTATCTGGAAATTGAAGGTTCCAAACAAAGTAAAGCACTTTTTGTGGAGAGCCTCCAATGAGTCCTTACCCACGAAGTGCAATTTGGTTACACGTCATATACTTTCTAATAATGTTTGTAGTTTATGCAATGAGCATCCCGAAGATACAATTCACTGCCTTTGGCTGTGTGAGTCGATCAAGTGCATTTGGCTTTCGGATCCCAGATTTAGTACCCCACGATAAAAAATGTTTAAGAATTTTGGAGACCTGGTGTCAGCCGTGCTGTCCGATTCAAGTTCATCTACTGCAGCTCTGTTTTCCATGGTTGCTTGGAGTATTTGGATTAGAAGAAACAAACTAAGGGAGAAGCAATAGGCGTTGGATGTAGGAGTGACAGTCCAGCGGGCTCGAGAACTGCTACAGGAGTTTTGGGATGTGCAAGGCTGTCCTTCTCGGCCTCTTAATCGGCGTACACAGCAGACGTGGGTGCCCCCTGAAGTTGGAGTTTATAAGATTAACTTCGATGGAGCTATTTTTGAGAGTATGGCGAGAGCAAGGCTGGGAGTGGTAGTAAGGGATGCTGAAGGAATGATTATTGCTGCACTAAGCCAGAATATTCCTCTTCCCAGCTCGGCAGAATTGGTCGAAGCCTTGGCAGCTCGGAGAGCCCTTCTATTCTCACAGGAAATAAGTGTGGCGCACGTGGTGGTAGAGGGAGATTCTCTGAAGGTCATTGCAGCAATAAACAGCTCAAAACAGAACAGGACTCAGTGGGGCCATGTAATAGAGGATATTAAAAAAGCTAGTGTTTGCTTGTAAAGTTGTATTTTCTGTCGTGTAAGAGCATTCTTATCAAGAATGCTAAAATATTTAGCATTTACCATTTTAAAATCCTACTTTATCAATTTTAACATACCACTTTACAATTCACCAAATATCAAAACTTCTATTATTTTACCATTTCATTTAAATATTCTTTTTTTATTCTTTCTTTATGATTTCTTTATTCTTTCTTTTTATGTTTTCAAATAACTACCATTAACTACCCAACAACAACCCTCACACTTCTCTCCTTCACCAACCTTCTCATCCTTGCAACATCAACAAATGATTCACTTGATGCAGACATGCTCAATGCAAGCAAATAACATGAATTTAAAGGCTCCAACTGCTCTTGATATTAAATCAAATGAGTTTTCCATAATGAAACTTCCAAAATTAAATCAAATGAGTTTTCCATAATGGAAGTTCCAAAATTGTCAGGCACAAAAAGTCACAATTGCAAATTCATCCAAAGCAAGAAAGAAAGAAAAAAAAAAAAAAAAAAAAAGAAAAAAAGAAACATTTAGAACAGCTGGCCATATTTATCTTCTCAATTAAATTCTGCAAAACTTCACACACTTAACTAAGCTTCCAAAGAGACACAGCTTTTATAAAGAGAAGAGCAGTCCTGCAAAGAGAAATTGGCAACTTGGGTTGGTATGTTTTCAATAACAATAAGAGACACAAAGTTAATAAGAGACACTACAGCTCCTCGGATTTCAAGCTGTAAGTGTACCCATTAAAGTAATCAGCATTTTTTCCCAATTATTTGTTGTTTCAAATCCAAGAAGTTATAGGAAACAATAAAATCTAATAAGAATCAGCCGGAGCCCCTAACTATTATCTTGAATATCAAAAGGAGGATTAATTGAAACATCAAGAAGGAAAGAGTTATGAAACCACTGATGTGTGCTAATGTGAACAGATTTGGCTTACTCACCAATTTTTGAGATGAGCACTTGTCCACCAAAGCTCAAAACGGCGCCGCCGTGCGCTGGTCACCGGTGGCTTTGGAGTGCGAAATTTGGGTAAATTCTTTAGCTCTAAGATCAGATCGGGAAGAACAGAGCAGCAATACAAGACCCACGAAATCCCTACCCCATAAAATCGGCAGTCCCAATGTGAGAAAAACCCGAACAAAATGCTGGAGAGATGGATATATATGCAGTGTATAGCGACCTGTTGCCGAGAAGAGTGGGTTCGGTCAGACTGGGTTTTTGGGTTTGGTCAGGGAGAGAAGAGTGGGTTCGGTCAGACTAAAGAAGAGCAGAGGAAGAAGAGGAAGAAAAACAGAGGAAGAAGAACAGAGGCGGTGGCAGCGTGGGTTGAGAGAAGGGAAGATCGGCTTGGGTTGTGGGAGAGTGAAGAAAAAAAAAGAAGAAGAAGAGAAGAGGCAGAGGCATATGCGTGGGATAGAGAGGGAACCAGAAAAAAAAAAAAAAGAAAAAAGAAAAAAGAAAAAGAGGGAAAGCAGAGGAGATAGGCGCGAATGGAACGAGGGAAACCAGAATGACAAGCGCGAAGAAGAGTTGGGCGCAAAAAAGGAGAGCTCGCTTTTATTAATCAAGTATATTTTTTTTTACAATCTTGTAGCTGGATTGTAAAAAATATAAAATTTGGAAGGATTGATGGAGGGTGATTTTTTGTGATTATAGCATATTGTATTTCAAATTTTAGCATAAATTTGATGAGAATGCTCTAAGTAGGGTGGGTAATAGTTTAGCCCACTCTCTTGCGAGAAGGCCAGTTTTAACTGCTGATACAGATGTGTGGTTAGAAGAACTACCACCAAACTTGGAAGATGTTTTTCAATCTGACTTATCTTAATAAAAATTGTCTTACCGGTTTCTCAAAAAAGAAATTGTGCTTTAGTTTATTCAATATTAAATTAGAGAGAACGTGTCCTTTCAAAAGAATTAGAGAGATCATGAATGCATAGTGAAGGTCCTACATGGTGACAACTGACAAGGTTGGCAACCTTAGCGCTACAGTGTTATTTGTATAGTTTTATTTTTTACTGTATCATGTCTTTTTTGGTGAAAATTACTGTATCATGTCGGAATCTTACAAACTGTACAATTATAATGCAGATGGGGCGGTTAAATGAGGTTCTTCGACTATACCCATCAGCACCAAACTTAGAAAGGCAAGCAAGAGAAGACCCATCAAGCAATTAGAACTTAAGTACCCCATACTGCATGCAACCCAATAAAATAGAGAATGAAAGACATTTTTATGATCCATTGATAACCCACTTGCAAGTTGCAACACATGCTATTTATTCTTTTTCTTTTCAAACAAATAGAATGTAGTGAAGTAATAACTAAAAACACACACAAATAAAACCTAAAATCCCACATAAAATTAACGAAGCCCCACCAAGAACAAGGCCGCCTTGTTCAAGAAAACAGCAAGAGATGCACACAAATATTCATAAAGAAGATATTTTTTGTCTTCTCATAAAAAGAAGAAGATAGTTTTTGATATGTGAAGTATGTACATCAGTACCACAATGAAATATTTTGAAGTAGTAGGAGTGGGAATTGGAGAGAGTAGTATCATATATAGTGCTTTCTTTTGTTGGTCTTGGGAATGGGAAGAGTGGAAACAGAAGGTGGGCCTTGTGGTTGCGGTTTTGACTTTATTATTGTTGTTATTATTATTATTATTATTATTATTATTATTATTATTTATTTATTTTTGGGTAAATGAGGATAATTTATTGAAGAAGAGAAGAAGGACAAGGCGAAGTAGTTGATTAGCATTAACAAGGGCCTGAGATGGGATAGAGTCGATAGGGATGATGCCCAAGTCGTACAAAAGGAGGCCCAACTGGATAGAGCTAAAATTAAGGGTCTGTTTGGATATCGTTTGTTTTGCTTAAAATTAAAAACTTATTACTAAAAACATTACAGCAAAATAATTTTTAAACTATGAATAGTATCGTGGGACCTAGGATTTATTGTTTATTGTTGCGTTTTTCAGTACTTGGCTAGTTCATGAACAGTGCCGTAGGTACCAGTACAAAAATGCAAAACGCAAAATCATTGTTTGGCAAATGCACACTAAAAGTGAACCTTTATTAACTTTCAATGGCAATTTTTGAAAAACAATTGCTATTGTAATAGATTTCAATCTTATCTAATAAGAACATTTTTCAAAAGTTGAAGATGTAATACATGTGTCTGGATTAGTATTTTACTTAAACTTGATAAAAGTGCAGTTGTATTTTAAAAAATACATTAACATATATATATATATATATATATATATATATATTTATATATTTTAAAACCTATAAGAGTCTTACATGTTGGATTAAAAATAAGTCATTTTTAGGATTAATAATAAACACTAAGTTTAGGACACACCCAATTTATAGTTTGTTGAAGTGGTGTGTTCATATGAAAATGATTAGCCACCACTTACAATTAACTACTTCAACCAATTTTGAAACTGAGTGTGAAATTGGGTGTGCCCTTAGATTAATTTATTAATAAGGGAAAAATCAAAGTAGAAGCTTTTAAGAATACTATATACTATTGCTAGATTGATGTGTAGTTTGGGGTTCTCTTTGTCTTAGTTTGGCACTTTTGGGAGGTTAAAGTATTAATTTAACATCTTAACTTGACAATAATTCACATTAAAATTGATCACCACACACTTCTGGCATGATAGTTACTTCATAAGTACAAGTGTCTGTGGGTTGAGGAAGTAAGAGGCGGGGTTCAAGTTTTCAAGAGGGAGCTTTGTAGTGGGCCTTTTGTGATTTTAGGTTGGACTGCCTCCTGCTGTACTGAGGCCCAAGTGTTCTGGATAGGAAAGCTGAGATTGGTCCAATTGCAACCCACCTTTGGCCGGCTTGTGCACAAACTATGTCCCTTTTGCTGAAACTTTGGTCACATGCCCATTACAGGCGAAGCTGTTACAAAAGAGTTATGGCAGACAAGTACAGTATGACAATAATAAAGGCAATATGCTTCCCATTAGATGAAATAAATAAGGAATCCTTAAGAAAAAAAAAAAAGAACGATATAGCAATAAAAAACAGGTTATAAGTGAAATTGCAAAGGCTAGAAAAGAAATAATTACGATAAATAATAAAATCAAAAGGAAAAGGTTAGTTTGCCGTGTTCAGTTGTGTTACAAGACTAAGACCAAGGAGGGAACCCCTTTCTCAACGTGGGTACCCTTGCAGGAGGATCCTATTGTAGAAATTATCCACTTTGAAGGAACGGGCTTGAATAGCTTATGCCCAAACAAATCCTTTATCCTTAACAGAGGGTAGGCTTTTAGAGGAAGAGAAGGGATTAGCCTATTGGTGCATGCCTGCCATTTTGCCCTCACTATTTCTCTTCCTGATTCTTTTTTTTTTCTTTTTTCTTTTTGTTACTTTGATTCTCTCCCACTCCTTTTCTTTCTTTCTTAGTGCTTACTTATGTAGTGTAATGGTAATGGTGGTGTTGTAATTCTCTCCTAGTGTTTGCTATTGTTGCGATGATAATATTGTGCACGGCGAGTGCCCTTTATATACTCCATGCCTTGACTAGTTTTTATCATTTTACCCTTTAACTACTTTTGTCTGGATGTGGGTGTCCTTTTTGACCACCCACTGGATTGTTAGCTTCCCAACCACCACCACTTACCTGTGTTAGTTGTGCCACTCTCCATTACCAGACAAAGAAAATTGTTTTGTTTGCTTGTTCATCATGACATTCTTGTCCACCATAGTGTGGGTATTCTCTCTTACAATCCCTCATGACATGCACCTAGTTGTTTCAACTCATCATTCTCTCTTTTGGGTGGTATGTCATCCGAGCAGGACCTTTTCCTAAAAGAGTTTGAGTGAGAACCCTAGAATATGCTTTCCTTTCTCCCCTCAGCCAGACCATACCTTCTCTTACTTCTAACCCATGACCCACCACTCTTGTATTAGCTAGATACAGATTGGTGGTGCCTAGGCCTTGTGCGTGCTCCACTTCCGTGTATGTCCAAATCTTGTCTGCTGCTCATGCATTTGCCGTGAACTGGAGGCTTGTCTGTGCATTCTGTCGCTCATTCTTGACTTCTTGTGGCATGAACTATTTTTTGATCCTCCATTCTTTATGGCTTGCTTCACCCAAAGGGCTGGGCCTTGCTTGATTGTGGGCTTTTCTCTCTTTTAGTCCACTATTTATTCCTTCTGTTGGCTTGCCAGTATTCCTACCATGCCATTTTGTTATTTCTGCTGTGGTGCTATTTGATCCATGCTTGTTGGGCCTCTTTTAGGCCTACTATATGCTCTTCTCTCAATTAGTTACAATGTCCCAATATTGTCATTGGGTTTATACTCATGTTACTTTAGACTTTCTTGACCCATTACATTGCTTGTGAACTCCTTTGGCCTATTTCTTCCTCTTTGGGCATCCTTGGCCCATTATCTTTCCTTGGGCATCCTTAGCCCATTTCCAATTCTACATTCTCATGGGCTTTTACTAACTCTTTTGGGCTTTCTTGGCCCAATAACTATGTCCTTCATCATTGGGGTTCATGGACTTTCCATCAACCCCTTATTCTCTTACTTCATTACTTCGGGCCTGCTGTAGTCTATTATTACTTTTCTATGTCACATAATGCCCATGGGTTTACTGCTTCTTCCTTTGGGCTCCTTTAAACCCATTTGCTTTTCCCAAGGCCCATTGGTTTAATTTATGGGCCTATGACCTATTATTCCTATCATTCGGGCTTGATGGGTTTTTCTCTCAAGAGATTAAATTGGGTCAGGAGTTGGTGTAAAAGGTGTGTTTTACGCTAGCCAATTTTGACTTGACATGTCAGCAAAATAATTAAAAAAAAAAACCATTTTCTCTCTTCCTCTCTCCTCTTCCCATCTCCTTCACTTTTCCAGAAACATTGAAGGCTTGAAGCAACGTTGAAGGAGCCACAATCTTTTTTTTCATATCTTCCTCTATTCTACAAAATTCTCTAAAAGAACTGCAAATTTTACAAAGAAATCCCAGCAAAGGGGCTGTTCGCACCCCCAAACCAACCATCAATGGAACTCACAACAAAAGACAGTAAGAAACCCATGTACAAACTCAGATCCACCCAAAAAAAAAAAAAAAAAAAGAATCAACCCAACAGTTTCAACTAGCAATTTTACTTCAATCTTGCAATACCCAACCCACAAAGAACAACACAAGCAACAATATTACTATACAAACTCAAAACCACAATATAAAGCAATTTCACTTCACCGGCCTTGCAAGAGAAAACCTTCAAATGCATATTTGAATAAAGATAAAAAATTAATTAAAAAAAAAAGGATAGAAGAAAAAAGTGACCTGTGAATCTCGAATGAAAGAAAAAAAAAAAAGGGACCTAAGGAAAAAGACGAAGAAGAACTTGGTGCTGTGATGAGAGGCGTGAGAGATAAACTAAGGGGTAAAGAGGGAAAATGGAAGAGAGAGATGAGCTTGTCATGAAGGAGAGAGAAAAGAACCTCAATTAGCTAATGTGTCGGGTCAGGATTAGCTGGTGTAAAACACACCTTTTACGCCAGCTCTTGACCCAATTTAATCTCTTCTCTCAATCCATTAACTTTTTTCTTGCCTATATTGTTGGGCTTCTTCCTATTGCTGGGCTTTTCCAAAATGAGCATCAACAAGCTTCATATACATCATATACTTTGATTATGTTAGAGTATGATTTCTATCTAAAAAAAAAAAAAAAAAAATTCTCAAATTCATATTTGTTAATTATCAAACTCGTACCATTAAATTCACTCCATTTTAAACACATGAATGATGAATTAGGTTTTACAGGCGAGAAAGCACACCACGAGAAGATATTCAAGTCAATAGGTTAAAAATCCTAAGAACCAATTCTAGCATCACTTTTATAGTTTTATTGTACACTGATCATAATTTGTCACCTCAACAATAGTGAAAAAAATTATGAAGTTTGTTGTATCAATAAATCTAATGAATTTATAATCCATATCATTATTATACCATTAAGTTGTTGAATAAACTTATGACTCCATTTCCAACAGCTTTTCAAGCTAGAATTTGGCCTTTGACATTGAATATAATTAGCCAATATTCATGGATCCAAAAACAGAGAGTATTAATCTACCTACAAAAAAATTGTATGGAGATAATCATGGGTGGCCTCCTCGGTGGCATCTCATACACTCCATTCGAATTGGAGGACCCTACCTTGAGGATTCAGGCTTACAGCAAGACCTCCATGAAACTGGGGTCATTAATCCTTGACTATATACACTACTACAATTTAATGCTCCACTAATAAGACTTAAAATGCTGCCACTATTTCGTGTATACATTGGTAATAACTGCAATGACAATGATGGTTACCATATGAATAAGAGGCATACGTGTTTGCTAGCAATTACTACCATTTGGGACCGAATACGTTGCGGAATGTGGTACATTCATTAATGCTGAGCATTTACTTCAAAGTATACATACATTGAACTTCTAAGGTGATTTTGAGGGAGAAAATACACCATGTTTTGGGTGTATGTTTCTCCCCTTTAACAGTAAGTCCCGCCAACTTGTAAGAGAGAAAAAGCATACACCCGAAATAGAGCATATTTTTTAGACTTGAAGGCTCAAAGCTCTTTTTAAATCTTACACATTTTCATTGAAAACATTAACTAAAAATATTTAGTTGAGCTAATAAGAGTCCTAGTTATTTTTTGCATTTTACTTATTAGGCGTCATTAGCTAATTTTGGCATCAGCCTTTGTTGGAGTCAATAATTTCCCTTGCCCCACGACACTGTAGGCACACGTAACGAAATTTCTTCTTCGTTTCCTGGGCCACATTTCGCTACCCTTGCCTTGCCTCAACCCAACCTATTTATGTTATTCACATGGTGGTCAAACTTTAAATAGGCTCTTCTGCCAACCAATAAATACATGGGGAACTATGAAGGGAGAATTAGAGGGTACATAGGGAGGTAGTTGGTGAAACTTCATTAACGCTGGAGGGACACAGTGGAATTCAATCAAAATTTGTGACAGTGCATTTGTATTTTTAATGCCTTGTGCTTTTAATACATTATTGTCTTTTTTTTTTTTTTTGGGTCATGTTAACGAATGTCCTTAAGGCATTGGTTAACAATTCATTTTAGAAAAATTTTAACACTATTTTTATGTGAAATGAAAAAAATTGTCAAAATATTAATTACTTTATTTCATTTTCCCATAAAAATTTTCTTTAAATGAATTGTTAACCAATGCCCTAAGGGCATTCGTTAGCATTTCTCTTTTTATTTTTATTTTTTTTATGAACTAATACATTATTGTCTTAAAGTTACGCAGCAATGAGATTTTAATATATTGTTTTAAGAGTAAGGCTAAAGCCACTAAATTTTTTACAAACATTCTAAAAATAGGGTTAGCAAAAAAAAAAAAAAAAAAAAAAAATCTAAAAACAGTTGATGTGGCATGCTTCACATAAGCTTTTAAAAAAAATTGAATATTCACGTCAAATACAAAATAACTCAAATAAAAATATCTCTACATCAAATCTAAAAAAATTCATCAATTGACCATTTATCTCATTCTTCTCTACATAAGGAAATTATCGAATGTGACAAAAGTAACGTCATATATGATATTAGTACTGTTAAATGCACGTGACGTTGGAACGATCTAATGTGAGTAAAGAAAAAAAAGGTAATTAATAACTGAATGTGACAAAAGTATGGTCATATGTGATGTTGGTACTGCTTAATGTGACAATGAAGTTATTCAATGTGACTAAAAACTAAAGAACCACTAAATGTGACAATAGTACATTTATATGTGATGTTTGTACTATCCAATATAACATTAGAATCATTAAATGTGATGTTTTGGAAGCCACTATTAGCAGGTTAACTATCGTACCTAGCAAAAGAAAGGGTACCTTAGAATTTCCCTAATGAAATCTCTCACATTGAACACATTTTATGTAACTACATTGCCTATTTAAGCCAAGATAAATCATTGCTAATGAGGAGAAAAACCACCCTCGTCCAAAAGAAGAGAAAGCCACTTTTGTCCATGTGACAAACGACTATAGCATATATTAAATGAGTTTCCCATAAATGACATGAGTAATGACCATTAAATGAGTTCCCTATTAGATAAGAAAAAACGTAACCAAGGGACCAACGGGCAGAAGACCATTGAAGTCTATTACGCCTCCGCATTCATTATTGATGAATTATTAAGATTTTCCATCTCTTGACGGACAAGTTAAAATGCTATTCAATGCAATGCGTAACGTACGGACTTCAATGACGGACGAAGCCATAAAAGACATTCAATGCCTAAGACAGCTAAGGAGTATCGTACATGCATCAATGGACGAATAGCCATTAGCAAATAATAAAAGTCAGCCATTAATATCAACGACATCATATCTCATGAATGCAGATATTCATTCAAACAATATTGTCTAAATGAATCTCAGACCAAAGGCAAAGGTACACATAACTCTCACTCCAAAAACTATTCTCAAGTTGAATTATTTGGCAATATACTTCAATTGAATCTCATTCTAACTTAATCATTGGAGGGTGTTTGACAAATGCTGATGTATCCATATTTCTCTATTTCATATCTCATTGTAAATTCGTCTCTGGACAAAGCCAACAGCTCCGTCCATCTGTATTGATAAAGCCAGAGAAAAACAGGACCAACAGGTTTGTTTTGGATGAAGCAAACGCCTTTGTCCATCTCTATCGACGAGGAGTTCAATTGACAATTTTTTTGCATCATCAATTGCTACCAATATATATATATTTTTAACCACTACCAATAAAATCTAAGTTGCCTTTTCATAGGTAGTTTAGCAAGATTATTATTTTGTACCCATATTTTTAGAATACAAACTAGGGAGTCGGTTCAAGTTCAAGCCAAGACACGATATTTTTAAGGTTGATAATAAATTTGATATTGACTTGATACTTGTATTAATTCTAAACTAAAAGCCTTAATAATTGAAATTTGAAAATCGTAAAAAACCTTCTCCTATGAATTGGTGAAACCAAAACTTTAATGTTTTATATATATATATATATATATATATGGATATTAATATGATTGGGTAATCACAAATCTTTTGATAACACATATTCCCATTTGAGCTTTTGCTTTTTGACTGAAAATCCATTATTGGTCTCTAGGAAAACAGTTCACGACCTGTAGGCCTTGAATCTTCTTTTACTTAACTCAAATCTTGTGAGAAACTATTTGCGAGGCTAGTAAATGGAATCTTGAGCTAGCTGCTACTTGAGACACTATTTTGTAAATAAATAATTACCATGAATATATTAACTTTTTTTTATTTTTTGATCTCCTAAGTATTATTACTTTATATCTAACTAATTTGATGAATTACTCCTAAAAATTAATCGGTAATGAAATCACTCTTTCAATAAACAAAAAAGAACCTTCTTGTTTTTTATATAAAATTCTTAGGTATTTTTAGAGCACGGAAAAATTGTGCTCTCTGCTCTCACATTCATGATAGATCTCACCATGAATTTAATGAATGATCTCTGAATGTAAGAGGGAAGTGCCATTCTCCATGCCCCAGGAATATTTAAAAATTACTCATTTTTTACATATTACAATTCCCTTCTAGTGGAGTTCATAATATAATATTATAATTTTATTTATTTATTTATTTTGCTTTGAACTAAAATAACTATTTTCAAAGATATTTATAATATGTTTGTTTTATGATGATGTAAAGTTGTTTTTAAGATGTGAAATTTAAAAAAAAAAAAAAAAGATGTGATTTTTTTTTTTTTTTTTTTAAGGAAGCGGCAACCGACAGATAGTAAGGACACCATAGTCATCATAAAATATTTATGAGCTTCATCAGCCAACATGATTACGTCATGTGCAAATAAGACAAAAGTGCATTCTCTCTTCTTAATTATATATTACATTAGCAATTAATCATCGTGTGTCTGTGTATATATAAACAAAATTTAGGTACAGTACTTTAAGTGCTGTTTTTTAGGTTTTTTCTTGAGATTCAACTATATGACTACTTAACTGAAAATTACACTTCCATCACATGAGAAAAAACCCACATGACAGAATTTTAAAGGGAGAACCTAAGGAACAACACCTAAGTACTGTACTTAAATCTTAGATACTGTACTTAAGTGTTGTTCCAAGATTCTGCCATGTGAACTTTTTCTCCTAGGATGAGAGTTTATTTTTTAGTTAAATAGTCATATGACAGAATCTTAAGAGAGAAATTTAAGAAATAGCACCTAAGGTACTATACCTAGGTTTTATCCTAAAGAGATTACTTCAACCACCATTAATTCACTTATCTTAGTTTTTATTTTTATTTTAATTACGATGGGAAAACAAGATATAAATTTTGAATATCTTTATTGAAAAAGCTTATAACGCCCATTAATTATATTAAATATCAATATTAATACACCATGTTGAATATGCTAGTATGATGCAAAAAACGAAAGCATAAAGTATATGACACAAAAAGTATATGACACAAAAAGTATAAGATACAATAACACACGAGAGTTACGTGGTTCAGCCTAACGGCTTTCATCCATGAAGGAAATCCTAAAATGATATATCAATAATATATTAGAGTGTAATATAAATCCTATATTACAGTGAACCATAACATGTGTATTGTTAATGTGTAGTAGGGTATGTGGGCTTTAGGCCCACCTTGTTTACTTATATAGCACATTTACTTGTACTGCACACTCTGCCTCCTATATAAAGACACCTATGTATATTCTAATACTGAAGAAATATAATACAATTATTCTGTATTTTTAACATAGTGTATCAGTGTTAATATTTAACATGGTATCAGAGCCATTGCTCTAAAATTTTCTTTGTAGTCTTGTCTCTCTTTGGTGTTTCTTGCTTCTGCCGTCATAGCTGCCATTGCAATCATTTGTCATTGAATCTCTGACGTCTCTTAGTCATCGTCTCTAGTTTCGGACCTGCAATTGCCGCCGTCACGCACCACAAAGACCACTGCCTTCCTGTTACTGCCATGCATCTTGCTCCGATTACATTTTTGCAAGTACCACCGTGATCGTCTTGCCCCGATCTACTCATCCGTGGAACTCTCCTAGCCATCAGAGATTAAGCGCGTCACCACGCGCTAGTCAAAGTTTTGGCCAAATCCTTCCACGCTCTTCACGCGCCACTAATGTTGCTCTGATGTTGTCGCCGACGCCACCATCGGAATCATCTTTTCTTGATCTACATCATTGGAAAAGAATCGGCCTTATTAGACATCTCATGCGCCTCCACGCGTGGCTTGAAGTTTCTATTCATTTACGTCACGCGTTCAATCGCCGCTGGGTTCAGTGCTGACGTTATTGGTCACGTCAGCCCTAGCTAACTCACTTGCTGACGTCATCTACTAACGTCATTCTTCGATTGCTGATGTCATCTTCAGTTGACTTGGACCGTGATTGACCGTTGACTTTTTGCTACGTTGACTGTTGACTTTTATGTGGAGTTGATTGTTAACTTTTTGCCAAAACTGAATTTTTGCAGTTCAGGTGCTCCTTGCCCAGTTTTTTTGGATAAATTTCATTTTTGCAGTCTATTTTTGCATATTTTGCTTCTAAATAAAGAATAAGGACATGTATTCTTCTTGTTGCAATAATTGTCGCCGACAATCTAGCAAACGTTTTTGCAATTTTTGCAGACGTCTTGGCTACAATATTGAGGCTTGTTATCATCGCAACAAATCAACTGTTTTAATTTTTACTGCTACTGTTGCTAATACTGAGAGTGTCCAACCAATTGCTCTTGTCTTTGCTAAGTCAACATCTTTTGGATCCACTATCACCATTTTCACAGTTGACCTTCAAAACATCATTACTAATTTCATTCGTACAGTTGGTAATGCATTTTATTCCTCTTCTCTCTTAGTTTTATCTAGTATGTCTCCTTCCTCTTGGCTTATGGATTCTACTTGTTGCAATCACATGACACCTCACTCATCCTTATTTTCTGAACTTAAACCTGCACCACACCCTCTTAATATTCGCACAGCAAATGGTTCCACAATGTTTGGTCATAATATAGATTTCATTTCGACCTTCAACTTCTTGGTTCTTGGGGTCTTTAATATTCCTGACCTTTCTTACAATTTATTTTCTGTGGGACAATTAGCTGAGTTGGGTTATCACATTATCTTTGATTATTCTAGGTGTATTGTGTAGGATTTGAGGACGGGACAGGAGCTTGGGATTGATCCCAGAGTTGGGCGTATGTTTCCCGTGGACAACCTTCGTCTTCCACTTGTTGCTCCTGTTTTTGTTGCTGTAACTATTGTAGTTTCTTCTATTCCTTCCCTTGCACTTTGGCATGCTCGACTTGGTCAAGCATCTTCCTCTCGGGTACAACAATTAGCTTCTAGAAGTTTGTTAGGTTCAGTGTCTACAGAAAATTTTGATTGTGTTTCATGTCAATTAGAAAAACAACTAGCTTTGCCTTTCAATACTAGTGAATCAATATCCACTGATATCTTTCACCTTATTCATTTTGACGTTTGGGGGCCGTCCTCTGTCTCTAGTATTGGTGGATCTCGATATTTTGTTGTCTTTGTTGATGATTACTCTCGCTATAACTGGATTTTCATATGAAATATCTTTATGAATTATTGCAAGTATATTGTAATTTTACAAAAATGGTTGAAACTCAGTTTTCCAAATGCATCAAAATTTTTCGATCTAATAATGCTCTTGAATACACTTAATATGTTTTCCAAGCTATTTTGCATTTCTATGTCACTGTTCATCAACTAACTTGTCCAAGTACCTCTTAGCAAAATAGTAGAGCCGAACGAAAATTTTGTCATATTCTTGACGCTCTTCGTGCTCTCCTTCTCTCTGCCAAAGTTCTTGCTCCTTTTTGGGGCGAAGTTGCACTTCATGCTGTTCATGCTATTGATCGTATTTCCAGTCCTGTCATCCAAAATCAAATTCCATATGAGTGCCTTTTTGGGTCACCTCGAAATTATCATCACCTTTGCTCCTTCAGTTTAGCCTGTTTCATTCTTCTTCAGCCATATGAGTATAACAAACTTGAGCATCGGCCAAGGTTTTGTTGTTTTCTTGGTTATGGCGAAACTTAAAAAGGTTATCGATGTTATGATTCTGTCTCTTATCGTCTTCATATCTCCCACAATGTTTTCTTTTGGGAAAATTGCTCCTTTGTCGAGCTATCTCACTTCCGTGCCCCCTATCTTTCTCCTCTGTTTTAGATCTTTTTCCAGATGGGGCACATATTCCTTCTTTAGTTGCTCATGATCCTTTTGTAGTTGCTTTTGATTCTCCTATAGACTTCTTTGTCCAACCACCAAATATCTTTGATTTCTTTCCTAGTTCACCCTTTAATGAACAAGTGGAAGATGAACAAGTCAAAGACAAGCTACCCAACCCTGAACTTAGGTCCCCTGCTCGTGCTCCGCCTGAAGATCTTGCACAAGACATTCCACCTCGTCACTCAACTTGGGTAAGATCCATTCTTGCACATTTACTTAGCTATCATTGTTACATTACCTTTGCTACACTGCACGAGCCTCACACCTATCGTGAGGCTTTCATTGACCCTTTATGGTAGATTGCAATGAAAGAGGAACTTGATACATTATCTAAAAACTATAATTGAGATTTGGTGACTCTTCCCCTGGAAAATTTGTGGTTGGTTGTAAGTAGATCTACAAGATTAAGACTCGCTCTGATGGGTCCATTGAGCACTACAAAGCTCGTCTTGTTGCAAAAAGTTTTACACAGGAGTATGAGATTGATTATGAAGAGACCTTTGCTCTAGTTGCTCGTATGTCATCTATTCGAGCCTTCTTAGCTGTTGCTGCTGCCAGTAAATGAGACATTTTTCAGATGGATGTCAAAAATACATTCCTTAATGGGGATTTAAGTGAAAAAATTTATATGCAACCTCCTTCTAGTCTCTCTGTTGAATCAAATAAGGTTTGTCACCTTCGATGTGCACTTTATGGCCTTAAACAAGCTCCACAAGCTTGGTTTACCAAATTCAGCTTTACCATCTCTCGCTTGGGTTACATGGCCAGTCATTATGATTCTACCTTATTTTTTCGTCGCACTGACAAAGACACTATTTTACTTCTCTTGTATGTGGATGCTATGATCATAACTGGTGACGACCTTAGTGGCATTCAAGAACTCAAGGATTTTCTTAGTTAGTAGTTTGAAATGAAAGATCTTGGACATCTTAGCTACTTCTTGAGTCTTGAAATCACTCATTCTACAGATGGACTTTATATTACTCAAGCCAAGTATGCCTCTGAACTTTTGTCTCGAGCTGGACTCACTGATAACATGAGTGTTGACACCCTAGTCTAATCTTTCTCTTTACAGATGCTTGGTTGGCAGCCTAGTGTATCTCACTATCCCTCGTCCAGACATTTCTTATGCTGTTTACCAGGTGAGTCAGTATCTGTTTGCTCCACAATCGACTCACTATGTTACTGTTTTGCGCATTCTTCGATACCTAAAAGGCACTCCCTTCCATTTTCTACTATGCTAAGTCTCCTCTTGTTCTTCATGCATTTTCTAATGCTGATTGGCAGGAGATCCCACTAATCGTAGGTCCAATACTGGTTATTATTTTCTTCTTGGTTCTTCTTTGATTTATTTGCGAAGTAAGATACAAACTCATGTGGCTTGCTCCTGTACTAAGGCAAAATATTATACCCTTGCTGATACCACATCTGAGCTCCTTTAGCTACGATGGCTTCTCAAAGACTTAGGTGTGTCCACATCCTCCGCTACTTCTCTTTATTGTGACAACCAGAGTGCCATTCATATTGCTCACAATAATGTCTTCCATGAACAGACTAAGCACATCGAGATCCATTGTCATTTTATCCGTTATCATCTTGTCCATGGTACTCTCAAGCTGATCTCAGTCTCCTCTAAAGATAAACTTGTAGATATTTTCACCAAGTTACATTCTAAGTGACGCTTTCGTACTTTGGTTGACAACCTCAATTTGGTCTCACATCCACCTTGAGTTTGAGGGGGGCTGTTAACGTGTATTAGGGTATGTAGGCTTTAGGCCGACCTTGTTTACTTATATAATACACTTACTTGTACTGCACACTCTGCCTCTTATATAAAGACACTCATGTATATTCTATTACTGAAGAAATATAATACAATCATTTTGTATTTCTAACATAGTGTATAAATGCTAAAATTTAAAATGTATATATAGTAGACTAAATCTTAGACTAATATACTTTTAGTAAGTAGAAGACTTGGCTTGCACACAAAGTAGAATTAGGCTTAGGCCTAGGCCTAGGCCTATGCTAATGGGCTAATATATCTCTAACACCCCCTCTCAAACTCAAGATTGAAGCTTGATGAAATCTTGAGATTTGATAAGATTGAGAAGATCCCTTGAATAAGTTTTGTTCTGTGACGGTGGTTTAAGGAAGGCAATGGTCTTGTAGTGTTGATGCGACTTCTAACGGTGGCATTATTGGAGAGTTCCGAAGGCAGCAATGGGAAGCCAAAGAAGATGAACGCATGGAAAAAACACCAAGGAAGACAAAAATTACTCTTAAATACATCATAAGGACAGAAAACCACGGCCATAAAAATGTGGCTCTGATATCATATTAAATATTAGCATTGATATACCATGTTGAATATGCTAGTATGAATGCAGAGAAGCGAAAACATAAAGTATAGGACACAAGAACATACGAGGGTTACGTGGTTCAATTTAACGGCTTCCATCCACGGAGGAATCCCTAAAGGGCTACACCAATAATATATTAGAGTGTAGTATAAATCCTATGTTTCAATGAACCATAACATGTGTATATATAGTATACTAAACCCTAGACTAATATACTTCTAGTAAGTAGGAGACTTGGCTTGCACACAAAGTAAAATTAGGCTTAGGCCTATGCTAATGGGCTAATATATCTCTAACAGATTAAATTATAAAACTCTTGAAACTTAAGTTTTAAGATTTAGAAATGAACTCTAAAACTTTATATTAATTTCATGTACTTACTGTTTCATAATTGAGGGAGGTGCTAAATATTATGAGCCCTAACCCACGTGATGGCTTCGCTCCACATGTTGTTGTCCAACACAGAGAGAGTGACGCTAGCCCTATGTTATGAGCCCTTCATTGTAAGTACTAAGCGTCCGTTTGGTTGGGGTAGTGAAAAAGTGGGAGGATAGAAAATGGAGAGAGAATAGAAAAGTGGAAGGATAGAAAAGATTTAGTTTTCTCTTGTATATGTTTGTTTGGGAGGGTAGAAAAGTGAAGGGATGGAAAACTTTTTTATTTAGTTGAGAAGAAAAGTGAGATGATAGAAATTAAAGTTTGTGTAAAGTTACCATTATATCAAATTTAGGTAAAACAAAAATAATAGATTTTATTTTTATTTAAAAAATATGTATGAATGATTTCTTCATAAAAAAAAAATAAAATAAAAAGAGGATAAGAAGTTCAAGAACCCAAAACTTTTTTTTCAAAAAAAAAAAAATTGAAAAAAGAATGGGTGTTGTACGAACACAAAAGAAAAGAATTTAAAAAAAAAGGAAAAAAAGACAGGGAGTCAAGGACTTGACTCACAAGCACGCAAGTTCTCATAAAAAAATAAAAATAAAAATAAAAATAAAAATAAAAATAAAAAATAAAAAAGGGAAAAAACTTACATATAACACATCAACTTGGTGGGGGGTAAATATAAAATATGTAATCCAGGTGCTAAGCTCTCCTTTTCTCTCTTTTCTTCCCAATTTTCCTCCCAAATCGGGAGGATAAAAATTTGTGGGCTTGGGTGGATTTCTTTCCCCAATATTTTCCATCTTCTGTGTTTTCTCTCCTAAACCAAACAAGAGAAAACATCATTTTCTCTCTTGTTTTCCTCTCTTTCTTTTCCATCCTTCCTATTTTCACTCCAACCAAACGGAGGCTAAAGGTTGGAGGTGGTGCAAAATTTAAATATGTGTTTAACTTAGTTTTGCTTTCCTGTTTACCGCAGATATCTACTTTACTTAAAGGCAAATCGTTAATATAGGGAAGTGCTCATTGATATTTATTGATGCATTTTAATATTTATTGAGAAATAAATTTAAATATTTATGTATATCAAGGACGAAACCAGGGGGGGTTTAAAAGGGCTTGGCCACCTTAGGCCTTATAAAAAAGGGTATAAGCCACATATATATATATATATATATCTGCCTCTTCCAAGTAGCTAGCGTGACCCTTTTTGATCCCTTCAAAATCATCAATCCAATTTAGCCCAGTCCAACCCCAACCCATGTGAATTCTCAACCCAAAACACAACAAATTTTATTCAAAAAAAAAAAAAAAAAAAACACTCATGGTGTTTTGTATCATTTGTCTTTGTTGATAGATAAATGTATTTTAATGTATTAAGAAACAATAATTTACATATTTGTCTTGATTAATATATAGTTTGTTAATACTATATAAATACTTATTTGGAATTTTTTTGTTTATCATCTGGCCCCCCCCTAGCTTGAAATGGAGAGTTATTGTATTACAAATAACTCCAATCTTTAATTCTATACACTTGCACCATTAAAATAATAATTATTGTATTTATCAAAATAAATATGGTGATAATGTTCATTATTCTTGAGTGATTTTATGAGCCTATATATGTACCTATCTGCACCATATACATATATATATATATGCGCATATAAAAAAGTGATTTACGATTGTACATATTTTGAGAATTGTTGGACAAAGAATGGTGTTCTCCTAGTTGAACATTTGCTTTGCAAATTCATGGAGCTTAAGAGTGTTTCTGGCTAGTTGTTATATCTTGAGAGCATCATGCTAGTGAATCCATTACACTAATTAAGATATATTTTTGATATTTTCCAGTGGTGGCATGAAATGCTTTAAAAAAAGCGAGTGTACTACGGTGACATACATCTTACTATTCTTATTATTACAAGTTTATTTGCACATTATATGTGATTATTTATTTAAGTGATTAATATAACGAGTAAAATTTTCAAATAAAAATTGTTTTTCAAAATATGTTTTTCATTAAAACAAACGAACTGGAGGTTTTGGCACAAATCGAACAGAAAACATACGACCATTGAATGGTGGGAGTTTACCACCTTTTCTATTTTTCTTTCCCTTTCCCTTTCCCTTAAATGATCTGTAATGCATGTCCTATAAGGCTATAAAAGGCTATTAGTAGAGCCCAACTACTTGGATAGTTTCACTTTCATCTTTCCTAAATGAGGTACTAAAAAGCTTATCTCATGATATTTGACATTGGAGAATAAATCAACAAACACGCGGAGCGTTGGCCCTCCCCTTTTTTCCTAGCTGAAGTCGAATCATGAGTGATTACAACAAGGCTTATAGAAGCGTTCATTATAAGTTATAACCATCCAAAGTTGTGCTAGAGATAAATTGTACACAACCTTTTCACAATTGTTGACTTGAGCTCCATTGTGATTTTTTTTTTGAAGGCAAAGCAGTTAGTCATTCATTGATATGTAAAGAATCATAATACAAAGCATCTACTGCAGGCGGTGGAATATCTTCAATCCAATACAAACCATCAATTAAATTCCTAGCATGTTTTGCTAATGTATGAGCTACCATGTTTCCACCACTCTTCACCCAATTAATGGATAGGAATTGCATTCCTCTAAGATTGAACTTGATGTCTTCATAAATGTGGCCAACCAGCAAGCTGTTCTCTGTAGGATCAGACAGAGCCCTCATAACATTTAGACAATCTCCTTCAATGATCAACCGAAAAAACCCAACTACCCTAGAGAATTCAACAGCTCTTCGGCATGCCATGACCTCAGCCTCCTTACTGCTATTCACATAAGGACCCTTTAGTGACATACCCGCCATAACCTCACCTAAAGAGTTCCTGATAATTGCTCCAAAGCCCGAGATGTTGGTCTGAAAACACAGCAACATCAAAGTTCAAAAACTCCTGGATTTAACAAAATAAGCAGGTCTTACTCTATGGTGGAAGGCTTAAAGATTGTTCATTGAATGGTGTTACAATGCGTGGCCTATGACGAATGACCATGTGTCTTTGAGCCAGTGACCAAACAAAGTGAGTTCAAGGACTAATCTAGAATTGCTATTAAACGAGAGAGATAGAGGAGATCACAACCTCAGTAACGGATTTATGCATTCTAGTTTTTGCCCTTTTAATTATATCTTTCAAAGCAAAAACTCCAAAGATAATGATGGAGATGTATGACGTTGACATATATATATATATATATATATAATTATATATAATATGGAGCTAAACGTAGAGACCTCCAGGGCAGTTGCAAATACATTTACGAGCAGTTGGGACACCAGAAATTGTGTAAAAGTAGTACTGTAACCGACGCACCGTCGTCATTAACGTGTTTGATTGAAAAATTTGCAGAAGAAATCATGAAAGCCAGCTAAATGTTCAAATTGGCCAAGCTGACATTCTTGACATACCAAAGAACTTAACTCAGGCCGACAGACACTAGGGTTTCAAGCAGAGAGGTCGGTGTTAACGCTGACACTAACTCTAATGTTAATGTGCAATATTAATGGACATTTTCTTTTTGCCACAAAAGAACAAATGAGAAGCAGAATATGTGGAAAAAAAGAAGAAGCCAAATTGCAGATTGATATTGGTCATGTATGAAGATCTTTCTTACTAATTGGTTACTCCGTTTTAACTGATGAATTAACTTTCTTTTATAGATGGATTTTGACCGTGCGGTTTAGGATAAGATTTGTCCCTCTCTCTCACGTAGTTGAGTACAATTAAGTCTCAATGTCTCATCACAGGTGGTGACAACAAAATTGAATGATTATATAAGATTGATGGATCCTAATTTTATGGCTTAAACTTTTAAATTAAAAGTTATTCTAATTCTAACATGCTATGTCTGGTCATTCTACTGTACTCCTTATTTTTTTTAAGTGGGTACGATATCCATCCAAATCTATACCATTAATTGGTGTTATTTTAATTGTGACAGTTGATTTAAGTTTAGTGCGAAACCTGTTACCAGGAGACTAGGTTAGTATATAAAAGCCAAAAAAAAAAAAAAAAAAAAAACGAAAAACATTTGATTCTCTCACAACTTCATATCCTCTCTCGTGTGCTCCCTCTTTTTCCTTCTCTTAAAAAAACCTCAGATTGCTTCTTCTCCCATGTCTGTCAACTTCACTCCATCCCATTAGCGTCCTCATTTACTCACCGCTGAGGGTTTTTAAGGGACAACTCGTTTTGATTTTGTTTAAGGTAATAATCAAACAAAACCCTAATTTCTCTTTCATTGTTTTGTGCCCCTTTTTCTTTTTTGATTTTTGAGAAAATTTTGGAATTTCGCTCTTAAATTTCATTTCACTGTAATGTTGGCAAATTTCTGTGACGGTGAGGTACCAATTTTGTTCTTTCATAGTTTCTCAAAAAAAAAAAAAAAACAAAAAAACAAAAATTGTTCTTTCATGTAAGTGGCACAGAAAGTGCTTGTTGAAATGCTTTTTAGGGATTCTGTTTTTTCAAAACTTGTGGCTTTGTGTTCTGCTCATCAAGGGGTGTGGGTTCTTGTTAGTATGGTGTTGAAATTTTATTTGTTTTTTATTTGTATTTTATTGGTTAGTAGAGGGAAAAGGCAACAACTATGTATTTAAAGGGGAAGGGTTTTTATAAAGAAATAAATTTTTTCTTTTATGTCCTAGGGAGGACACGGGTATAGAGTTTCTATTTCATTTCTTTTCAATGTGGTGTACAACTAAGCTGTAATTTTGTAGCTATTGTAGCATCTCGGAATCAAATTTTGAATTTTGTTTTGAGTGTTTTCTAATTTTAGAGTTTGAGAGCTATTGTGTTGCATTTTGGCTAGTACAGAATTGGCTTTTTGTACTTTTGCTTGCTATTTGCATCTCAGGTTGTTTCCGGTGTCTGTGCTAATAAAATTTTCTGATTTATCAAAAAAAAAAAAAAAAATTTAAGAGATTGTAGATCAAAATAATGAAATTTTTAGAAACATCCTGTTATTTTATATTGACATATTGAATCAGTCAATAGCATTTTTGGATGATCAACTAGAATGAAATGGACTGTTACTTTTTATGCTAGTGCTTACTCAATGGCAAGGTTTTTTTTTTTTTTTTTTTTAATATTTTTTATGACTGTCTCACTAGGTAAATTTAGTTGCTCATGTCATAGACCTGCTCATGTCCAATTTCAAGGCACACATTACCTATCTCCCTCTTTTTTTTTTTTTTTTTTTTTTTTTTTTTTTTTTTCTCTCTCTCTCTCTTTTCTTTGTTAATGTATATAGTGTTATGGGCTTTAGGCCCAACTAGTTTACTTGTATAGCACACATTCTTGCACTGCACTCTAACTTGTACTGCACTCATATTTACTTGTACTGCACTCATATACCTCCTATATAAAGACACTCATGTATATTCTTTCAGTGAGAAATACAATACAGTTATTCAGTATTTCTAACATGGTATCAGAGCCACTGCTCTGACCTTTTTCATAGCAGTCTTGTCTCTATTTGTGTTACTCCATTCTCACTTCCACCATCACAGCAACTGCCACAGCCTTTCACCGTTGAACCTCCAACGTCTTCCAAACATTGTCCTTGGGTTCCGGATCTGTCATAGCCACCGTTGAGGAGTTCCACACAGACCACTGCCAATTTCACACCACCGCAAATCTTGCTCCGATCAACTTTCTGAAGGTACCACTAGGATCGTCTTGCACTGATCTACACTTTCGTGGAAACCGCGACACCATCAGAGATCGCACGCGCCCTCACGCGCCTCCTAAAGAACTTGAGCTGAAGCTCACTCGCCCCACGCGCCATCAACCTTCCAGGCTGACGTCATCCGTGATGTCATCAGTACACGTCAGCCCTAGCTTACATCATTGCCACGTCATCTGATGATGTCATCACCGTTGACCGTTGACTTTGACCGTTGATCGTTGACCATTGACTTTGATTTTTGACTTTGACCGTTGACCAGCGTTGACTTTTGCAGCCTAGGTTCTCCTTACTCATTTTTTCGCGTAGATTTCATTTTTGCGGTCCAATTTTGCATATTTTGCTTCTAAATGAATAATAAGGACATGTCTTCTTCCTTTTGCAACAATTGTCGCCGACAATCCAGCAAACATTTTTGCAATTTTTGTAAACGTTTTGGCCATAATATTGAGACTTGCTATCAGGGCAATAAATCAGCTGTTTCAAATTCTGCTGCCGCTGTTGCTAACACTGAGAGTGTCCAACCAATGGCTTCCGTCTCTGCACAGTCTATATTTTCAAGTCGCACTTTCACCATGTCCACAGATGACCTTAAAAACATCATTACTAATTTCATTCCTATGGTTGGTAATGCATCTTATTCCTCTTCTCTCTCAGTTTTATCTGGTATGTCTCCTTCCTCTTGGCTTATGGATTCTGCTTGTTGCAATCATATGACACCTCACTTGTCCTTATTTTCTGAACTTAAACTTGCGCCACACCCTCTTAATATACACATAGTAAATGGTACTACAATGTCTGGTCATAATATGGGTTCCATTTCGACCTCCAAACTCTCAGTTCTTGGGGTCTTTAATGTTCTTGACCTTTCTTACAATTTGTTTTCTATGGGACAATTAGCTGAGTTGGGTTATCGCATTATATTTGATTATTCTGGGTGTATTGTGCAGGATCCAAGGACAGGATAGGAGCTTGGGATAGGAGCTTGGGACCGGTCCTAGAGTTGGGCGTATGTTTCCCATAGACAACCTTCGTCTTCCACTTGTTGCTCTTGTTTCTATTGCCGTAGTTGTTACAATATCTTCTATTCCTTCCCTTGCACTTTGGCATGCTCGACTTGGTCATGCATCTTCTTCTCGGGTACAACAGTTGGCTTCTAGAGGTTTGTTAGGTTCAGTGTCTACAGAAAATTTTGATTGTGTCTCATGTCAGTTAGGAAAACAACCAGCTTTGCCTTTCAATACTAGTGAATCAATATCCACTGATATCTTTGATTTTATTCATTCTGATGTTTGGGGACCTTCCTCTGTCTCTAGTATTGGTGGATCTCGATATTTTGTTGTCTTTATTGATGATTACTCTCGCTATAGCTGGATTTTTAATATGAAACATTGTTCTGAATTATTGCAAGTATATTCTAATTTTGCAAAAATGGTTGAAACTCAATTTTCCAAACGTATCAAAATTTTTCGATAATGCTCTTGAGTACACTCAATATGCTTTCCAAGCTGTTTTGCATTCTTATGGCACTGTTCATCAACTAACTTGTCCAGGTACCTCTTAGAAAAATGGTAGAGCCGAACGAAAACTTCATCATATTCTTGACACTGTTCGTGCTCTCCTTCTCTCTACCAAAGTTCCTGCTCCTTTTTGGGGCAAAGCCGCTCTTCATGCTGTTCATACTATTAATCGCATTCCTAGTCCTGTCATCCAAAATCAAACTCCATATGAGCGCCTTTTTGGGTCACCTCCAGACTATCATCACCATCACTCCTTCGGTTCTGCTTGTTTCGTTCTTCTTCAGCCACATGAGCATAATAAACTTGAACCTAGATCAAGGCTTTGTTGTTTTCTTGGCTATGGCGAAACTCAAAAGGGGTATCGGTGTTATGATCCTATTTCACATCGCCTCTTTGTCGAGCTTTCTCACTTCCGTGCTTCTCTATCTTCCTCTTCTGTTTTAGATCTATTTCTAGATGAGGCACATATTCCTTCTGTAGCTGCTCCTGACCCTCTTGTAGCTGCTCCTGATCCTCCTGTAGCTGCTATTCTACTATAGACTTCTCTGTCCAACCACCAGATATCCTTGATCCCTTTCCTAGTTCCCCCTTTAATGAACAGGTGGAAGATGAACAGGTCGAAGACGAGCTACCCAACCCTGATCTTGGGTCCCTTGCTCCTGCTTCGCCTGAAGATCTTGTACAAGACATTTCACCTCGTCACTCAACTCGGGTAAGGTCCATTCCTGCGCATTTGCTTGACTATCACTGTTACACTGCCCTTGCTACATTGCACGAACCTCACACCTATCGTGAAGCTTTCACTGACCCTTTATGGCAAATTGCTATGAAATAGAAACTTGATGCATTATCTAAAAACCATACTTGGGACTTGGTCACTCTCCCCCCTGGGAAATCTGTGGTTGGTTGTAAGTGGATCTACAAGATTAAGACTCACTCTGATAGGTCCATTAAGCACTACAAAGCTCGTTTTGTTGCAAAAAGTTTTACACAAGAGTATGGGATTGATTATGAAGAGACCTTTGCTTTGGTTGCTCGTATCTCATCTGTTCGTGCCCTCTTAGCTGTTGCTGCTGCTAGTAAATGGGACCTTTTTCAAATGGATATCAAAAATGCACTCCTTAATAGGGATTTAAGTGAAGAAGTTTATATACAACCTCCTCCTGGTCTCTCTGTTGAATCAAACAAGATTTGTCACCTTCGACGTGCACTTTATGGTCTTAAACAAGCTCCACGAGCTTGGTTTGCCAAATTCAGCTCTACCATTTCTCGCTTGGGTTACATGGCCAGTCATTATGATTCTGCCTTATTTCTTCATCGCATTGACAAAGGTACTATTTTACTTCTCCTGTATGTGGATGATATGATCATAACTGGTGATGACCTCAGTGGCATTCAAGAACTCAAGGATTTTCTTAGTCAGCAGTTTGAGATGAAAGATCTTGGAAATCTCAGCTACTTCTTGGGTCTTGAAATCACTCATTCTATAGATGGACTTTACATTACTCAAGCCAAGTACGCCTCTGAACTCTTGTCCAGAGCTGGCCTTATTGATAGCAAGACTGTTGACACTCCAGTTGAGCTTAATGTGCATCTGACTCCCTTAGGAGGGAAACCATTGTCTAATCTCTCTCTTTACAGACGCTTAGTTGGCAGCCTAGTTTATCTCACAGTTACTCATCTAGACATTTCCTATGCTGTTCACCAGGTGAGCCAGTATCTGTCTACTCCACGATCGACTCACTATGCTGCTATTCTGCACATTCTTCGGTACCTAAAGGGCACTCTCTTCCATGGTCTTTTCTACTCTACTTAGTCTCCACTTGTTCTCCGTGCATTTTCTGATGCTGATTGGGCAGGAGATCCCATTGATCGTAGGTCCACCACTGGTTATTGCTTTCTTCTCGGTTCTTCTTTGATTTCTTGGCGAAGTAAGAAACAAACTCATGTGGCCCGATCCAGTACTGAAGCAGAATATCGTGCCCTTGCTGATACCACATCTGAGCTTCTTTGGCTACGATGGCTTCTCAAAGACTTAGGTGTGTCTACATCTTCTGCTACTCCTCTTTATTGTGACAACAAGAGTGCCATTCATATTGCTCACAATGATGTCTTCCATGAACGGACTAAACACATCGAGATCGATTGTCATTTTATCCGTTATCATCTTGTCCATGGTGCTCTCAAGCTAATCTCAGTCTCCTCTACAGATCAACTTGCAGATATCTTCACCAAGTCACATCCTAAGGGACGCCTTCGTACTTTGGTTGACAACCTCAAGTTGGTCTCACATCCACCTTGAGTTTGAGGGGGGCTGTTAATGTATATAGTGTTATGGGCTTTAGGCCCAACTAGTTTACTTGTATAGCACACATTCTTGCACTACACTCTTACTTGTACTGCACTCATATTTACTTGTACTGCACTCATATTTACTTGTACTACACTCATATGCCTCTTATATAAAGGCACTCATGTATATTCTTTCAGTGAGAAATACAATATAGTTATTTAGTATTTCTAACATTCTTGATAAAAGAAAAAACCTCACTGCCATATAGCACTTTGAAGTGATGTGGTTATCAACTTGAGACCAGGCTTAAGTCGATTCACCGGGACTTTTGCAGCAACTTGTCCCTAGTCACTCCAATGCATTACCCATATGCCTGCTTGAGTCTTGATATTCTGTTATTTGGGTAAATATTAGTGCAAACCGGTTATTGCATACAACTATGCACACACTTCTTGCACTGAAATCATGACAGTTATGTGCTACAATTGGTACGTGTCAGTATGAAATAAACATTTCCCATATTATTTACTCTTCTTTTCTTCACCAGCCTATGGAAGTACTTGTTTTATAGGGTTTTGACCTAAAATAGCACAATCCTATTTACTAAGCAAATAGCATGATTTTTACATTCCATCCATTAATGAGACCGGCTAAATCAACCCTTACAATTGGAATTGTTGCTGTTTCAATCAATCTGACCATTTCACATGCCAACGAACTGAGTTCATCTATCCCCTGCATCTCAGTATCATTCTGCTGAATGAACTTTAATGCCTTAGAATCGCTGTCCTCCATATCCTGAAATGAGTCTCTCATAATAAGTTGCAAAGATTGAATTGCATTAATTTCTGAAACCTCCTAAGGCAAGCAGCTAGGCAAAATAGCCAACAACCCCACCATCAGATTCCCTCACACCTTAAACCATTGCACTTATTATTCTTCTTAGCTCTATACTATACTTCTTTGGATTTTTATTGTGGTGCCTGCTTTGCTTGCTTTACCTCTAATTATAACATTGTCCCTCCTTCCCATGTGTGTTGTTACAGTGAAAATTTGCATAGCGTGTAAATATATGAGTTCCAAGGTTAGGCTGCTATTGGCTTGGTCTTTGAGAGACTTAATTAAAGAGGTGGACAAAAAGACACCCATATTTCTACTCATAACTGAGATTTTAAGAAAGCTTTTGCGGGCCATATTGGCGTTTTCTTTAATTTAAAATCGAACACACTTTCTTAAGTGTTACTCTAATTCAAGGGAATATTTGAATTGCTTTATTAATTAACCTCCTCCTTTATTTCTTTCCTTCTTCTTTGGCCCGTATGTTCCTCCTTTGTTTAATTAGACTGAATGTTCTTATTGCTGTCTGGAACTTGAATTTTCTTTTGTTGTTAACTTTTTTCCCCCATCATTGTTCGACAAATAATAGACACCATCTTGGAAATTTGGGTTGGTGGGGTTGCAATCTCTCTTTTCTCACACACATTTTGGCATGAAATGAGGGTGAAGAAAATGTAAGATATTTGAAACTTTTTTTTAAAGGTCATGGTATGTTTCAACCATGCATGGAATTTAGGCCAAACTCACTTGTCTGCTTGTGGAGACAAGAAAGACACTCTCTTTACAGACTCCAGTTTCTCTCTCTCTCTTTCTTTCTTTGTCATTACTATTATGCCTTGTGTTTCTATGTGTGAGACTTCTCTGCTCACACATGCAGGTAGGCTTGCCTCCTAGTAACTCCCAATATATTTTCTCAGCAATGAGTGAAGTGGAAGAAGCTTTTCACTTTTTGACAGGTTGAACCAATAATGCCAGACCAAAAAATAAATCCACAAGGCCACAGACTACAAGTGTTAGTGGTACATAGGTTCACCAATTACCATACCTAAAACCTTATGGGTTAAAGGGGACATAAACTTCCCCTAAACTGTCCTCTGTTGCAAATCTGGAGGGAGGATTTAGAATCTAAATGTTTTACGTTAAGCAAGTCTAAAATAGAGTACTTGGAGTTTAAGTTTAGTAAAAGGAGATTTAAAGATGGTGTGGTATAACTTGTAGGGCAAGAAATACTTTAGAGTGAAAAAACATTTCTAGGATCTTTCAACTATAAAATTTATTTACTTTTTAATGTATGTTACTGCTTACCTTGTTTTTTTTTTTCATGCTATATTGCGATAGGAGTATCGGGAGAGTGAAGAACATTGAAGAGCAAGACGCTATTGAAGAGCAAGATGCTCTCCAAGTTAGCCCTCTGAAAAGCCACTTGGATAATTTTTAATTTACTAGTAAGATTCACGCAATTCATTATATATTCACTTATTTTACAATTTTCACATAATTTGCTTTAATTGTTTCTTTATCAACAGTGTCTACTTTTTGTAGGAGAACTGGTTGGAACATTTGCGATACAAATTGGCATCAAATCTAGTGCTTTCAAAAGAAAATGAATAATGTTCCAAAATAATAGAAAATGCTAGAAATATTCCACTACATGATTATTTTTGATCACTCAAATGACAGTGATTTGTATAAATTGATGACTGAATTTTTTGAAAAATGCTGCAATTTAGGGAATTTTTTCTTTTATTGAAAGGGAGATTGAATTTGTATTATTCATGAATCATGATTACAAATGTATGTGTTGTATGCACACATGCAATGTAGTTGACAATTAGATTTGTGATGTTGCCCACGTGACGTTGGATAGGAGTGCTCATGTTTACTGAATACAATTGAATGTAATTGTTAACTATTGATAACATTGCATTTTGGCAAACATTGAAATCTAAAATTATTTTGAAATGTAGTTATAGCTTGCTGGTTAGGTGTGTTTTCGCTTTTGCTTGGTTGCTTCATTTTGTTATTTCCTAACAAGAATATCATTAGCTATTTTAATTAGAATGCATAATTTATTTTCTTCTAAATTTTACACTCTTTCCCTTCATATCTGGGATATCAAGTTCTTCAAGAACATGCTCTAAGGCCTAAATTTGTTTTAGGTTTCAATTTCAAGTTCTTCAAGAAAACGCACTGAGGCCTAAATTGTTTTAGGTTTCAATTTTTCTTCTTCTTTAGAGTTCATAGTTACATCATTGTATGGTCTAAATATATAGCTTCTTTGGAATCATTTAGAGGAGCAAATGTTTCCTAACAAATAATGTTTGCTTTGGGTCACCTTTTTTTTTTGTTGAGAAAATTTAACACCATAAAGACACCAAAAAAGTTGAGATGTGTTTGATTAAAATACTCATGAGATGTCAACAATCACCAAGTTGTCAACATGACCAAAATATCTTTACAATCGCTAAAAAAAAAAATCCAAGATATCACTCTAACATGGCCAAATTAAGTGGTTTTGATGCTATTATGGTCATTTTCAAAATATTTAGTATTGTAATCATTCTAGGTATTTTTAGCGCTACTTTGTTCATTTTTAGTGATTTTTTTTATTAATTTTGAAAGTTTACAAATGCATTTTAGTCATTTTATATATTTTTAGGACTATTTTTTGAAATCCTTAATTTTCAGGTATTTTTGTTAGTTTTGAAGTTTATAACTATTTTGGGAAAATTCACTGTTAACATTTTAATTATTACCAAGATTGTTATGAATCAATAAAAGTATATGTGATATTGGTATTGCTTAATGTGACTAAAAAAAATAGAACTATTGTTTTTTTTTTTTTTGAAAAAAATAATAGAACTATTGAATATTACAAAAGTATGATCATAGGTGATTTGGTACTGCTCAATGTGACATTAGAACTATCAAATGTGAGAAAAGAATAACGGTACTACCAAATGTAACAAAAGTATAATCAAATGTGATGTTGGTATTGCTTAATGTAACGATGAAACTGTCAAATGTGAGAAAAAAGTAAGGGTACCACCGAATATGACAAAAGTACGATCATTTTTTAGGTTCTAAGCATCTTTAAGTAATTTTTTAGGTTATGAGGTCATTTCGGTGATTTTTTAGGTTTCTGTGTCATTAAGTTATTTTTTAGGTTCTAGGGATCTTCTAGTAATTTTAAAGGGTTTCAAAGGTTTTTTGGTTATTTTGACCATTTTTTATTTATTTATGTTTTAGGGTAATTTTGGACATTTTTTTAGATTTTAGGATCATTTGGTCATTTTTTTAGGTTTTAAAGGTATTTTGATCAATTTTTAGGTTCTAAGGGTATTCTAGTAATTGTTGAGGGTTTCAGGTGTATTTTTGCCATTATCAAATTAAATGAGGTATTTCGGTCATTTTATAGGTTTCAAGAGTATTTCAAAAATTTTTAAGGTTTTAGGGTCATTTCGGTAATTTTTTAGGTTTAAGGTGCATTACGGCCATTTTTAGGTTCAAAGGGCATTATTTTCACTTTTTAAGTTACAAGGTCATTTTAGTCATTTTCTTAGGTTTCATGGTCATTTAGGTAATTTTGTTTTGTATCTAAGGGTATTTTGTTTATTTTTTAGGTTTAGAGGGTATTTCAATCATTTTTTAGATTTTAGGGTCATATCGGTCATTTTTTAGGTTTTAAGGATATCCCAATAATTTTGGGAGTTTTGGGGTTATTTTGGTAATTTTTTAATTGTTAGAATGCATTTTGGTAATTTTTGTATATTTAAGGGTATTTTGGAATTTTAGAGACTTTAGGAGTATTTTTGTTATATATATTCTTCGATTATTAGGTAATTTGGTGGGGTTGGTTTGGGTTGGCTACACCTATATGTAATGCTGATACAACTTAATGTGATGATGACATTGCCAAATGCGACAAAAGAATTGTCATATTATGTAGTTCCAACATCACATGTGAGAACCTAAAAAAAAAAAAAAATCACATGTGAGGATGAAATCGTCAAATGTGATAAAAAAGTAAGGGAACCACCAAATGTGACAAAAGAACTGTTATATGTGATGTTGAAATTACACAATGTGAGGATGAAACTGTCAAATGTGAGAAAAAAAGTAAGGGATCCATTGAATGTGATAAAAGAAATGTCACATATGATGTTGAAACTGCACAATGTGAGGATTAAATCGTCAAATGTGAAAAAAAAGTAAGGGAACCACCGAATGTGATAAAGAACTGTTACATGTGATATTGGAACCGCACAATGTAAGGATGAAACTGTCAAATGTGAGAAAAAAAGTTAAAGAAACCACCAAATATGAGAAAAGAACTGTCACATGTGATGTTAGAACTGCGCAATGTGAGTACGGATCCATCAAATGTGAGAAAAAAAGTAAGGGAACCATCAAATGTAAGAAAAGAACAGTCACATGTGATGTTTGACCTGCAAAATGTGAAGATAGAACCGTCAAATATGAGAAAAAGTTAAGGGAACCGCCCAATGTGATAAAAGAACTATCACATGTAAAGTTAAAATTGCATAATGTGAGGATGAAACCATCAAATGTGAGAAAAAAAAAGTAAGGGAATCACCAAATGTGACAAAAGAACTGTCACATGTGATATTAGAACTGCACAATGTGAGGATGAAAAAGTTAAATGTGAGAAAAAAAGTAAGGGAACCACAAAATGTGATAAAAAAACTGTCACATGTGATGTTGGAACTACATAATGTGAGGATGAAACTGTAAAATGTGAGAAAAAAGTAAGGAAACCACCCAATGTGACAAAAGAACTGTCACATGTGATGTTGGAATCGCATAATGTAAGGATAAAATCATTAAATGTGAGAAAAAAAGTAAGAGAGCCACCAAATGTGAGAAAAATCCTGTCACATGTAATGTTGGAACTGCACAATATGAAGATAGAATCGCCAAATGTAAGAAAAAAGTAAGGGAACCATCAAATGTGAGAAAAAAACTGTCATATGTGATGTTGAAACTGCAAAATGTGAAGATAAAACCGTTAAGTGTAAGAAAAAGTAAGGGAACTACCCAATATGACAAAAAAACTATCACATGTGAAGTTGGAACTGAACAATGTGAGATGGAACCGTCAAATGTGAAAAAAAAAAAGTAAAGAAACCACCAAATATGACAAAAGAACTGTTACATGTGATATTAAAACTGCACAATGTGAGAATAAAACCGTTATATGTGAGAAAAAAGTAAGGGAACCACTAAATGTGAGAAAAGAACTATCACATGTGATGTTGGAACTGCACAATGTAAAGATGGAACCGTCAAATATGAAAAAAAAATAACCTGGTATAACAGATTACCTACCAGTAGGTACCATACCTCATTTTTTTTTTTTTGGGTAGCATTGAATCCGTTATGTCAATATAAGTTACAAAACAATTTTATTATTGAAATTTTATCAATATTGGATTAAAAACAAATCAATTTTTTTTTTTTAAAGACTTAAGAGATCATCTTCTAAACAGTGGGTACTTTCTTTCTTTTTTTGGATAAACCAGTGGGTACTTATTATATGCCAACTCCACTTCCTTAATTACGCAACTTTCCACCCAGATTTCTTCTGAGCCTTAGCTTTTGTACCTTTTTGTCCTCATCCCCTTCTCATGCATGTATAGAAGAAAAGTCCCATTTATTACATTAAAAAAATGGGAGAAGAAAAGGTCAAAACTTAAACCCTATAAAACCATCTCCACTGTCCAATTCACAACCAGAATCCTCTAATAATAAGAGAGAGAGAGAGAGAGAGAGAGAGGGAGAGAGAGAGAAAGAGAGCAAGCTGGGTGCCAAAGAAATGGCCAATGCATTATTGACCATGTCAAGTCCTAGGGTTTTAATGCACACCCTGACCATTGTCCTAGTACTAGGCACAGTTGCACCTAAAGCCGAGGCAGCTCGGGCGTTCTTTGTTTTTGGGGATTCTCTAGTAGATAGTGGCAACAACAACTACTTAGCAACTATTGCACGTGCCGACTCTCCACCAAATGGTATAGACTATCCCACCCACCGGCCAACTGGCCGATTCTCCAATGGCTTCAACCTCCCTGACATTATCAGTGAGTTTGTTGTTTTAATTTCAATTTCACTTCATATCTCTTTTCTAAGCTTAACAAATTTTCCTCGCACGAATGTGTGTCATTGAACTAATTAATAAAACATAATAAAATGTTTGCAATATATATACATTTAGGTGAGCAAATGGGGGCAGAGCGCACATTACCATACTTGAGTCCTGAACTCACAGGACAAAAACTGCTTGTTGGTGCCAACTTTGCTTCTGCTGGCATTGGAATCCTCAACGACACCGGAATTCAGTTTGTAAGTCCAACATAAATGAAACTTTCAGTTCATTTCTTTTGAGTTCAAACTTTTCCACCGTTAAATGCAAGAGAGTTAATTTCATATCGAAAGCTATACCGGTTTGACCAGTGAAACGATATATTGTGGTACTGGTTAATACCGATGTACTGTTTCAGATTTACCGTTATTTTTTATATTTATTATATATATATATATATATATATATATATATGTATAAGTGTGTGTATATTATAATAAATATAAAAGTTTACCATAAAACATTAACTCAATTCAAAACAAATTGTTCATGATTTTAGACTTTAACATCAATTAAAAAGAAAAAAAAAAACACAATATAAAAAATAGAAAGCTTAATTGTTTATTGCATGCATACTAAGAAAACAAATAATACTAATAATTTTTGATAATTACAAATAATACTAACAAGTAAATACAAGTAAGTTACCATTCTGTCCTTATAAAAATTCAAAAATTACAAAACTAAAAAAAAAAAAAAAAGAAGTTTTTTCTGTACCGATCAGTATTGCCTGAAATTGGCCGGTATGACCAATATTTAAACTAGTACGAAACATTGGCGTTTCGATACTAGTATATGTACCGGTACGGTATCGACTGTCTTGGTTTAATGTGTAGAAAAGGTTTATAATTAAACACAACTTTTGCCATACTTTGACGTGGTCAATAGAAAATTACTAAGTATTTTTGAAGTGCAATGATATTATGCTATTTTCTTTCATATTTATTATACCTTATCATAAATGTGAGAGGAGGAAATATCGTGTCATGCATTGTTCTTTCGAAAGTACCTAATAATAAATTATGAATAATTGTGAGCGGTGGAAAAAGACCACTTTAATAAGTTGTAGCAAATAGAGTGATTCTAGAAGAATTTTCGTCCCACCGTTAGCTCTATTTTTGTGAATACTTCTCAACACCATTCTCTTTTAGATTTTTCTTTTTTTAAGAAACTTCTCTTTTAGTTTTTTGATTTATTTATTTATGTAGAACATATTAACACCTTTTTTTGGGGGGGGGGGGGGGGGAGGTTTGAACATATCCTAACCAACTTTTACCCAATAACCAAATAAATTTTATACAAAAATCACCATCCAAACAAACACTTTATATGTAGATGACAAAAAAAAGGAGGTGAAAATATGGAACTTTGGCATGTGAAATTGAAAGACATTTTCTAATCCAAAAACTCCAAAGTTTCCTTCTCTTGACTTCCCACGAAGAAGATTATGATGTGGATATATGTATGTCAGAGTTTGTAATAGAAATGTACGTCTGAGCTTGTATATGTACACCTAAAACTTGATATTGTAATCGATGGTTCCCTAGTCAAACATATAATACGGAATTTGAAATTGGAGCGGCCACAAGGTGAACTGCGCACTGCCTCTTGGGCCCTATTTGATTCTACCATGCATAGAGGCTAACAATAGACAATAACTCTCCCCGAACATAGCTTACAATTTTTATTGTACTGTGCTCTCCAAAGAAATCTGCTACCGGAAGAAATCGAAGAATTTCTTTTGGACATATAGTTTATAAATATCCCTCTTCTTAAGTATGGAGGCTACTTTTAATTTTTGACACTGTTTGGTAACTAGTATTAAGTTTTGTGCAGCAATTTATCAAGCATTCCTTTGAGGTTAAAGTTTAAATGAAGTAATGAGTAGAGAATCAAAATTTTTCATTTTGCAGGTGTTCATTTTAAGAATCTTCAGACAGTTTGAATTGTTCCAACAGTACCAGCAAAGGCTGAGTGCGCAAGTCGGACAAGCCCAGGCTATGCGGCTAGTGAACGATGCACTTGTCCTCATTACACTAGGTGGTAACGATTTTGTTAACAACTATTTTTTGACACCTTTCTCAGCAAGATCACGCCAATTCTCCATCCCAGATTACTGTCGTTACCTCATCTCTGAGTATCGAAATATTCTAAGGGTAATTCTCATAAATAAAAATTCATTTCCTTCTCAAAATCCTAGCTAGCTAGCATATTTTGTTCTGCAAGTTAAATTATTAATTCTTTTAAAAGTTTTAAACTATTTAAATACAGTAAATATAATCATTTAACTATATACTTCTAACAATGCACATGGGGAAGTTTGTTGCTTTACTCTGAGAAAATTGAGTTTTGGATGAATATATTTGGGGGAGTATTGAATTATTTACGAAATAAATGTTTGGTCGGGGAGGACCTAGCAGTGTTTAATTGTTTTATAGATATGGTACACACATTGAAGTGAGGACCTAGCAGTGTTTAATTGTTTTATAGATATGGTACACACATTGAAGACTTGATAGAGATGGAGGCCTTTGTTTTTTACTGAAGACCGTGCATGCAATTGGGGCCACATTTTGGTGACATGATTGTACCACCTCCTTATTTTAAAAAAAATTAAAAAAACTTTTTTGGATCATTCGCTATATCACTGGATTAAAGACCCTGGAAATCCCACGTCCCTTTATTGCCGTATCTGTGTGGTCCTGTGGCTGATAAATGTGGTTGGTATGAAATCAATGTTCAGACTTGGTCTTTATCAAAAAAAAAAAAAAAGTTCAGAGTTGGTCAAAAACCATACATCCAAAATCATATTATTGAATTCAATTATTTTATTTTCTTAACTGACTTACTCATTGTTATTGAAATATTAATTAATTTCTTCATCCTTTATTAATTTAAAATTTTAAAATAAATAATAATTTATTATGCTTTATGATATAAATCATAACTGATCTTGCATTCAATCTTATATTTATTCTATCTTCCATATTCCATAAGTTAAAATTGAACTTATCCTAATTTATCAGTTTTCTTTAATTGATTTCTATATATTTTATTTAGTTCAATTGGCATACCAAAAATTAAAAGATCTAATTATGAAATTTGAACTCTACCTAGTCACTTACACCAAAAACTAATTAATACTTTAATTTGATGATAAAAAAAGAAGAAGACATTATACTTACAACTGTATTATATTTAAAATTTGTTACAACTTACAAGTACTCAATTGTAAAATAAATGAAATTTACTTTAAACCAAAATAGTTCAGCAAATTCTTAATTAGAACCGGGTGGGGGGGGAGGTGCCCCCTGAACTTCCAAAATTTTTCATTGCTAATATAATACATATATCATTATGCCCTCCCTGACAAAAGAAGACACTAGGCACAGTTGTGCACAAAAAGCAGATTCTATTGCTGTAGGAAATCATGTGGGAGACCAACCTAATAATGATTTGGAAAAAAAAAGAAAAGAAAAAAAGAAGAAGAAGATTCTACGGCAAAATGAAATAGGAATCACACAACGACATCCTACTGCCATAAGGGAATAGGAAATCATGTGGGAATAGGACCCACCTAATAATGAAAAAAAAAAAATTCTACGGCAAAATGAAATAGAAAAGATATATTCAAGGCTATTGAATTTAAACAAATCATGCAGTGATTTTAAAATATGAAAAATCGCTAAGGGCAATTGAGTAAATTAAGCTAGGTGTGAAAAGACAAATTAAAGTTTAGATTTTATGTTAGATTCTATATGACGATTATATTAGCATTTAGTTGTTTATTTATTTTGTTATTAATATTGATTAATTTTTTTATATTAGTTTTTTACTTTTAATCTTGCTTTCCCTGACCTAAATTTCTGGCTTCACCACTGATTAGAACCTCTCTGTCTTGTTGAAAAAAAAAAAATCCCATATGCATGTTTTACTTTTGTTCTTTTTTATTTAATAATTTATTATTTTGTTTGGGCCCTTTGGTGGGGATTTTTTTGTCACCCATTTGTGTAAGTGTAGAGACTGTACGAGCTGGGAGCCCGTAGAGTAATAGTGACAGGAACTGGGCCACTGGGTTGTGTACCAGCAGAGCTAGCCATGAGGAGCAGAAATGGGGAATGTGTACCAGAGTTACAACAGGCTGCAGGAATTTTTAACCGAGAGCTCGCCCAAATGATTCAACAACTCAACCGTGAACTAGGCTCAAATGTCTTTATTTCTGCCAATGCCTTCGATATGAACATGGACATCATCACCAACCCCCAAGCACATGGTTTGTTTTCCTAATTTGCACCCTCTCTATATATATATATAGAGAGAGAGAGAGAGAGAGAGAGAGAGAGAGAGAGTAACATTAGTGATAAAAAAAGATCACAACTATTTTACTGACATATTTCTAAAATAGCCTACCACCTCACAAAAAAAAAAAAAAAACCTTAACCTGTCTCGACCCTATTATTCTTTTGGGTTTTTCATACTTTTTTCAAAGGTTTTAATCCTTTTAAAAAAACCAACTTTTTTCCTCCCAAAAAAAAAAAAACCCAAAACCAAACCTTTTTTGTGGTGTATGGTTCTGGCCCTCCTGGGTCCGGACCATGTAGAAGGCCACGTAACCAATGAAACTTGTAGAATTTTCACGCCATTTGGTATATAAAAGAAAAAATTGTAAATATTTTTTTAATATATAAGTATTCCCCAAATACTTGTAACGTAGCTAACAATACAAAGATCAATAAGTTTTTTTTTTTTTTTTAATTATATTATTTAAAGGTCGATAGTTTTGGGTGATCATGAAAAAGGCTAGAATGTTTCAAAAAATAGTAAATCTCATGAATATATCCTCTAAAAGAGAAACAATAATATCAAGACCCAATAAACTCTTTTTTTTTTTTTTTTTAATTCCAATTATTCAATCTCTATATTAAATAATGATTTTTTTTTTTTGGTGGAAGTGGAACTATAAAAGTATTTGAAAAGAAGAATTTGGATTTTAATTTATAGTTCAAATTTTTATTAATACAAGAGTTTGAAATAATCAGGGTAAATATTATTTTAAATCTATTACATTAGAAATATATTTCTTGAAGCAGATTCTCAGAACTCAAATCTATCATGTGATAATAACTTTATACCGAACAATTTATATAATTTTAAAAGATTCCTTGATTTTAAATCCCTAAATCCAAATGCATCCTATCATTTTGATTGGCCAAATATCAGCAATTTGTGACATGGCTCTTATCTTTCTACTCATTCTCCATGCATATTCGGTTGGAAAAATGAGTAATTAATTGTATGTTTCTCACTGGGTGGACCAGGTTTTGTTACATCAAAAGTAGCATGTTGTGGCCTAGGCCCCTACAATGGACTTGGTACATGCAATCCACTGTCAAACCTATGCCCAAATCGGAACGCCTATGTGTTTTGGGATCCTTTCCATCCAACGGAGCGTACAAACCGGCTCATTGCTCAGCACATCATGACTGGTTCCACAGAATACATGAACCCAATGAACCTGAGCACCATTATGGCCATGGACTCCAAGAACTAATATCTAGTATTATTATTATATAACTAATAATCCTCAAGAAATTATATATTTTTTAGGTTCCAGTGTACTTATTTTTCTGTGTCTCTACTCTCTGCCCCTTGAATGCATGTTTGCTGGTGTGGATTATCAGTACAGTCTATAGGCAATAAGGTACAAGGCTCATATCGCAATTGTACAACTTTTTAAATATAAATATTGAAGAACTTTGAGATGTGGTTCCTAGTATCTCTGCGACTTGTGGCAGTGCACTTATGCGGTACTTGTATTGTATCTGATTTTCTTGTGTTGCACAATCACGTCATATTAAGTGGCTTTGTTGAAATTTGATTGTATAATGTTGATGTATTATTAATAGCATGGTGAACCTTTATTTTTCCTTTTTCTTATTATTCATTTAAGGCTTTACTGTATGAATTTACTAATTGGAAGAAAATAAAGATCTTTGAAATTTTGAACTTCAAAGTCTATCCTTTTTGAAGTTAAAATAAAAATACTAGCTTGGTGAACCCTATGTCTGTATAGATGCAATAATATTCATGTCTCTTATTTATCTTATTTATGGGAGATGTATAGCAAGTGTATTCAAAGAAACCGTTGATAATGTCTGTTGATCATTTTCTTTTGTGATTTCTTTGGACCAATAAATAAGATAAAAAACAAAACAAATAAGATGAGCATGAAAGTTCGTCATTATATTTTGTCTATCATATAGTTGGTTTCAACTTTATTAAAAATAATGCTATGTTTACAACGAATTAATCATAACTGACAAGCTGTTTTTTGTTTTAATTTGGACTCGTCATTAAAAATAATTTTTTTATTTACTAGTAATAACTTATCACGTAAGATTTGTTATGAATTTTTGTATGTATAGACAATGAAAAACTTGCATTAATATAACAGCTGACAGCTATTATTAGAACGAAAAACTTGCGTTAAGAAGAACGAAAAACTACATCATGTTTAATAGAACAATAATATAACAGCTGACAGCTGTTATCCTCCATTGAATCTTCAGTACAATACTTGAACGAACAATAATATAACAGCTGACAGCTATTATCCTCCATTGAATCTTCGGTACAATACTTGAACCTACTGCTATACTACTTCTATTCCTAAATTATTCTAATGAAACAGAAAAACAACTATTGATTAAAACAGAATAAGTATGCCTATACAAATACCCTTCCAAAACTTTTTGACGAGTAATACTACTACCAACCAAACTAGACATTTACATGATGTCTAAACCTTAAAACAGAATCAGTAAGCATTTTAAAGTCCCCTACCAAAACTTTTTGCTAAGTAATATATATACCAACTAAAACTAGACATTTACATAAAGTCTAAACCTCCAAAGCTCACTCCAATGAACAGTGTGTTATAAGTGATATAACCGTAAAGAACCAGCTAAAACATCTCCAATCCAAGTTGATCTGCACCATAACCAAAACCCAGCACTGAATCTGTGTTGCATAGAGGATCACTGTTTAATAGTGCCATAATTTCAGCCATAAAAATTTCATTTTCTGAACAATCCCGCAAGTACTCCTGTCCCATTAGACTTATCCTTTGATTCTACGCCCGCCAAAATACTCAGCATGGCAGCCGCAAGTACTCCTGTCCATTAGACTCATCCTTTGATTCTTCCCCCACCAAAATACTTGGCATGGCAGCTTCTGTGACACGATAATACAGAACATTCTCCTCAGCAAAAATCTCAGACACACAAGTAGACTTAGTGGTGGAGCCAAAAAGTTTTCTTTGAGGGGGGCCACAACTAACCTAAACCATATATCTAAACAACACAAAACTCAAGAAGAAGAAAAAAGTTCTTATCATTATCATTTATATTTAAAATGCTACGAAGAATTCTTTCTATATATTATGTTTCTTTTTATTTATATCTTTTAGATGTAAAAGAACACTATGTCATTATATATTATTTACTTTATAATTTATAAGTTATCAAAATATTAAATAAAATATGGTTTCTTTTAACAATCTGCTAGTAGCGAAAGATTGTAATTAAATTAATTATAAATTATAGATATGTGGTTAAAACAATTGAAAATTACATGGAATAAGAAAAAAAAGCATTACACTTAGAAAGGTATTATTACATTTTACACACCAAAAAAATTGAAAAACACTAATGTTATTTACAACATAATATATATATATATATATATATATATATATATCATCACTCTTGACATATATTATGAGAGGATTATTACTTAATTATTTGTTGATTATGCTTACTCTAAAAAGTATTGAATTTAGACATTTAATAACAAATTGAGGGGGCCAAGTTGTATTTTCTCGAGGAGCTACTTATAAATATAATGACATCATAAAGTAAGATAGATATTTTTCAAAATGTTTTTATTGGGGGGGGGGGGGGGTGTTGGCCCCCTCTAGTCCCTTTGATCATCCGCTACTGGGTAGACTCATCAATTGCTTCAATCCCCACCAAACAACTTGGTGTCGCAGCTACTATGGCGTCCTCTGCACAAAAATAAAAAAAGCTAGGTTTGTCGCAGTTGTGGATTTAGATCCCACAAGACTTCCCATCGAACAAGGGCCTGATTCAGAAGATGACAAACAGCAGTCCTTTGTAGACTCCATCAAGAATGTGTGACTCAACATTTGGAAAGTTGAGTTAAGCAGAGGCAGCATACATTGTCCTAGTAGCTACATCATAAGTGGAGCCAGCATCAACTGCAGTATCAAAAGTCCCAAGCCATAGTCTTTTTCCGCCATTTGGCTTGAGAATCTCTGCCACCCATTTATCCCATGTCCTCTTCCTAACCCCTCTGTAATGGCAATATGAACTTTTCAGGCCCTCCCTTTCCTTTTGTACACTCTTTCTTTGACCCTTTGGTCGGAACTTTAGGAGTAGCATAAGACTCAAGTTGGGTAGCATTGTATTCATTCCACTTAGCTGGTGTCTCAGCTACAGAGTCTTCTCTAGTCTTCCTATTCCTTTTCTTCTCATCAGGATTGTCCATTTGAAACTCTTTCAAACAATTCCAGTAATGCACTTGTTCAACACAATACCCAGAAACACTAAATTCAGTAACAATGTCTAATTTCTCAAACAAAGAAAATCACAAACCCTTTAGCAACAAACCCTAAAAAAATTAAACAATAAAAAAAACCCAAATGTAAAAGGAAATTTATTTATTTTTTATCAGTCAAACAAAAAAGGAAATTGAATTACCCAAACAAACCCTTTTGAAACAAACGCTAGAGAATTAATTTAATAATAAAGAAAATTCCAAACGGAAAAGGAAATTGAATTGCCCAAACCGAACAATTACAAACCCTTTTGCAACAAATCCCCAAAAACAATTATCAAGAAAACCCAAAAGGAAAAAGGAATATATAGAAAAGGAAAATATTTTTTTATATAATTTTTAAAAAATAAAAAAATGAACCACTCTGAAACTCTGGAAAGCATAAGTGCGCCTCCATGGGCGGCGAGGGACGGACCCAGGTGGGGGCCTAAAGGGGCCCGGGCCCCCTTGGGCCCAAAAAAAAAAAAACAATTTAGCAGGTAAAATTTTCCAAAAAAGAAAAAAGAAAAAAAAAAAGATTTGGGCACCCCTTAGTTTTTGGCTCAAGCCCCCCTCCCAAAATCTAAATCCCAAGCCTAGTCGGCCAGCCCAGGAGGCAAGAGCCCATTACCCATGTAAATCAAAAAAAAAAAAAAAAAAAAAAAAAAAAAGAAAAAGTAAACTCAGCTCTCAGCAGTCCAAAACCAAATGGAGAAGGCGAAAAACGAAGGAAAAAAAAAAAGAAAAAAAAAGAAAGGAAAGTGAGAGGCGAGACAGAGAGATAGAGAGGCGAGACAGAGAGATGGAGAGTACTCAGAGAGACCTATGTCGTGCCGCCGCTGCCGCCCCCGCCCACGCTATGTTGCCATGATGCCATGATGCTTGCGAGACCCATCTTGATCTTGCTACCCAACACCCACGCCATCACACAAGAGTCTCCCTGTCAATTGTCTCCATTGCCCATACGAGACCCACTTGCTGCCGCCGCTGGTTGCTCGATTTGCCCAGCCCAGCTTCATTGCTCTAGCCTTTACAGTTCATAGGTATTTACTCTATCTTTTCCTTCAAAACATAATAAAATGTTTGTGATTTGATATTCACAGAAACTGTGCTTGTGCCTTGTGGACTTGTGGTGTTTCATATTTGTGTTTTTACTGATGAGTGATGAACTGAACTAATGTTGGTGATTGTGAATTGATTATGTGCTGCCTGTGATGTTTTTTTTTTTTTTTGTGGCTTTGTGACTCTTTGTCACTCTATGTTTGTGACTCTCTCTCTTGTATTATATATATATATATATATATATATAGAGAGAGAGAGAGAGAGAGAGAGAGAGAGAGAGCGAGAGTTTGTAGAGATTAGTTTTTTCTTTGTTGACTGGTAGTTGGGCACAATAGGGGCAACAGACAAGTGATAGAAAAAAGTAAATTTTTTGTTAGTAGTGCAAAAAGCGGAATAAATTTATAGTGTCAGTAGTGGGATTCATTGAGTTAGTAGGTCAGTGTCAAAAAGATGGAGACAACACAAAGACATAAATAAAGAAAATTGTCACACAAATTTACGAAAATAACAGTGATTGTTATATGATTCTTATTTTATTTGTAGATCATGAAAAAATCAACTACAATGCTTGATTTTTTCAAAAGAAAAGATTCAAATTCTTCCGAAGTCAACATGGGATTTCTAACAACTAATGTTGCTATTTCAATTCTAGAAAATGTGGATGTTCCAATTCTAGAAAATATTCATTCCCTAGTTTTGGAAAATGTCGATGTTCCAATCTCAAGAATTATTCATTCCCCAATTCCAGGAAAATGCCGATGTCCCAATTCCGAAAAATAACCATCTCTCTCAAACACAATTTCATAAAGTTGATCTTGATTCTTTGGATTATACCTAGGTCTGTCCCTGTGGGCGGCGCATTTGTGTCTAACACACACAGATGTCTCATGTGGCTAGCGACGCAATTGCATGCACATCCATCATAAATCGTTTTTTTTTTTCGATTTTTGATTCGGCGCGATATGGGCCGATTCGATCTGGAAAGGGCCGAAACAATGCCGAAATAAGTGTTCTTTTTTTAAAAGTAAAAAAAAAAAAAAAAAAAAAAAACAAAAACACACACACACACACACACACACACACACACAACAAAACGCATCGTTTGACTCTATTTTAAAGGAAAAGAAAAACCCTAAAATTGCAACTCAAGCTCTCTCATTCTCTCTGTCTCCAATCTCTCTCTAGTCCACACTCTCTAACCCACGGCTCATCCAATCAAAATCCCTCCATCTCTCCTCAAGCTCATTGACCCAAGCTTACTCTTCATCTCTTGGTCTCAATCTCTCCATCTCTCGGTCTCAAGCTCACTGACCCAAGCTCACCGGCAAAGGTATTCTACTTTCCTTCTCACCATCCATCTCTTTCTCACATGCTCCAGTGCTCATTCTATATTTGTCCCTCAATCTACCTAACTGTCTCTATTATCCTATTTTTAAAAATTTTTTAATATAAGTTGTAATGTTAAGACTTGAGTTGATTACTTAATTTTTTTTATTTAGTTATATAGATTTATCAAATTATTTGGTATATGTTTACCATTATATGAAAAAATATGTTTAGCAACATATAGAAAATAAAAATAAAAATATATTTAATAATTTATTAATAAATGTATCCTGCTGCACCCGCATCCTACTTTTTCAAAAATTGTTGAGTCACCACACCACACCCACATCCCAATCCACAACCGTGCTTCCTAACAATGAAGACTACAAATGAACAAAGAAAAACCCAAAATTTCCCGCATTCAACGAAAAACCTAGAAACCCTAAGATTCAAGTAACAATATTGAATTTCCTAAAACAAAAAAAAAAAAAAGAAACCATAAACCCATTTACAACTAAACCCAGGAAAAAAAAAATCAGACAAGAAAATAAAGAAAACCCAAAAAAGAAAGGCAATTTTTTTATTTATAAAAATATAAATAAATTTGTACAAATTGTTTGAAAATTAAAGTACCTCTTAGTTGGTCGAAGAATACAAGAAAGAAAGTTCTAGTGTTTGTAATCTTTGTTTGATTCTTTCGACCAAGACGAGGCGTTTCATAACGAAGATTAGGGTTTTCTTTTCTCATTTGTGTGTGCTTTCTGAATCAATGGGTGTGTTTGTGTTTTTGAGAGAGAGCTTTGTTTTGTTTCAAAAAGCTTTTAGAGAGAAAGAATGAGAGCATAGTGTGAGAGAGTGAGAGTAAGAGTAAAATAATGGGTATTTATAGGCCCTGTCTCTCTCACTCTCAATTTTAGGGTTTAATTTAATGAGACCGTTGGAAATAATGACGTGGCACTTTTCTACACGGTGTTGTGGATGTTCGGACCGTGTACTTTGCACACAAGCTTCTCACTTCTTTGGTTGTTATGTAAGACCCTTTTTTTTTTAATAAAAGGTTTTTATTTCTCTTTTCCTTGTCCGACTCCCATGCAACTTTTATAAAGTTTTCACTATTTTTTTAAGTACTTATCAAATTTATTTACTTGTTCATAAAAAAAAAAAAATCAAATTGATTTCCTTCATGCAATATATACACTACATCAAAATAAATCTATTACATCAAGTGTTAATACAACAAAATTAGTATAGTGGTATTAAACATAATATCACATTTACAAATTAAAAGTCATTGCGATAATAACTTAAAAGCGATAAATTATTACACTGATAACAATTAGTTGCAATAACTTATAATTTTTGGTTCAATAGAGGCTTTAATACTAAATTGCATTAAGAAAAGTTTTTGCAATAGCTTAAATTGAAAAAATCATTGTAATAACTTGATACCAATTATTTTGCAATCTATGAAAATAGAAATTTCAAAGTGACAGCTTATTGCAACAAATATATCATTGCAATAACTAAATATCAATTATTTTACTATCTATTGCAATGACAAACATGAATTTGCAATGAATATATTATTACAATAATCTAATAAAAATTATTTTACAATATATTGTAATGAAAAATATGAAACAATTATCTATTACAATGAAGATATCGTTGAAATAATTTGACTCAAATTATTTTTGTCAATTATTTTCAATCTCTTGCGATAAAATTCGTGAAACAATAGCCTATTGCTGCAAGATATTCAATGTAGTAAATTATTTATTGCAAAAAAAAAAAATATTATTACATCAAAATTTTCAATTAAAATATTTTAAAGTTTATTGCAACAAATTTTTTTTTTTTTTTTTGGTAGCACAAACCTATTATCTCAAATTGTATTGCAACACTTTGCATAAACTATTGCAATGACTTTAATGTTATTGCAATGATTTTTTTTTTTCTTTTGTAGTAAACATTTTTTGTTGTAGTGATAATACATAAATAATTATGATGGAGGATTCTGAAAATTTCAAATTATAATCCATTAACTTATTCAATTGCCAAATTACTTCCTTTTGTTTTATATGAATTTTTGTCAATTTAATTATCCCTTTTAATAACAAGTCAATTTAGTATTTTTGTCCAAATCTATGAGCTAATTAAGTTGTTTAAATTTTCTTTTTAAATAAAAATTTAACTAAAAACGAATGTGAATCATAAGATAAGATTAGGGTGAGTGAAATAGAAAAATGTATTTGGAGTATTGTATTAAAAGTACCATATGATATTATCTGGAAAGTTGAGTCGAGCAAAGCCAGCATACATTGTTCTAGTAGCTTCATCATAAGCGAAGGCAGCATCAACTGCATTATCAAAAGTCCCAAGCCACAGTCTCTTTCCGCTGTTCTGCTTGCGAATCTCCACCACCCATTTACCCCATGTCCTTTGCCTAACCCCTCTGTAACGGCACTGTGAATTTTTATGCCCTCATTTTCCTTTCATACACCCTTTCTTTGACCCTTTGGCCGGAACTTTAGGAACGGCACAAGACTCAAGTTGGGCAGCATTGTGTTCTTTCCACTTAGCCAATGTCTCAGCTACAGATTCTTCTCTAGTCTTCCTCTTCCTCTTCCTCTTCTTTTGATTAGGGTTGTCCATGTGAAACTCTTTCAAAAAGTTCCAATAATGCACATGTTCAACACAATACCCAGAAACACTAAAATTCAGTAACAATGTCTAATTTCCAAAACAAAAAAATCAAAAACCCTTTGGCAACAAACCCCAAAAAAATCAAACAATCAAAGAAACCCAAATGGAAAAGAAAATTTATTTATTTTTTATCAACCAAATTAAAAGGAAATTGAATTTTTCCCAATCAAACCATTTGCAACAAACCCCATAAAAATCAAACAATTTTAATAATAAAGAAAATTCCAAACGGAAAAGGAATATATAGAAAAGAAAAATATTTTAACAAATTAAAAAAGCAATTAAGTTTTAAAAAATATAAATAAATGAACCCCTATGAGACTACGAATGAACAAAAAAAAAAAAAAAAAAAAAAAAAAAAACCAAAATTACTCCACTTTCAACAAAATCCCCAAAAACCCTAAGATTCAAGTACCAATATTAATTGAATTTCCTAACCGGGGAAAAAAAAAAAAAAACCATAAACTCTTTTACAACAAACCCAGAAAAAAAAAAAATCAAAAAAAGAAGAAGCTGAATTCATCTTTCCATTGTGCAATCAATCCTCCTTTCTTCTGGTCATTGTGTCTTCCACTCCCATGAGTAATAATAATAATAATAATAATAATAATAATAATAATAATAATAATAATAATAATAATAATATAATAATAATAATAATAATAATAATAATAATAGGTGAAGTTGAGAAAAACTCAAATTAAAATTTCAAATTTGAGTTCCAATTTTGCGCCATATGTCCTAAATTATTTATTATTACAGAGTTTTATTTCTTAATTTTAGAATCAAATGTGAGACCACATTATAAATATTCATCCAAGTGAGTTATTAAGTACAAAAACCAAAGAGTCTAAAATAAATAAATCGTAAAAAAAAAAAAGTATATCACAATAATTTTTTTAATACCTAATAATATCCTAACAAAATTTTTAAAAAAGTGAACAAAACATAAAAATGACTATCAATAGTATTTAAAATATATATAAAATTTATATTATACATCTTATTGTATATTTTTAAGTGTATCTATATATATGCATAAAGTTACAAGCTAGTATTAATATAATTGTAATTTTATATGTATGCAAGTTTAAAGCATGCACATATATGTAAAATAGGTGATTATTTTGGTGGCATTGTCGTTTATGCCCTCGTTTACCTCTCCCTGCTTCTCACTTTTAACATATTAACTCTGGTTTGAATAGTTTTTGGTAATTTGCAAGGATTGTACTTGAAAAGGTGAATTATTTCCATCTAAGGGCACCTTTCAATGGAAAGTGTTTTAGATAATTATTTCTTCTTTTAATTGCCTAATGTATGAAACTAGACCGGAGTTTATAACATTCATTGTGTAACACCAAATCTTTTGATTATACTTTATACCCCTTTCTTTCATGCTGATTTGATCATTCAATTTGATTTGTAGCATACTTGTGACGCTTTGAGATTGGAATAGGCATAATCATTATACATTCTTCTGTCAGTATTGATCTTAGAAGACAATGATTCACCATTAATTAATGATTTTCTAGATCAACTTATGAAAAAAAATCTACTATTGAACATTAAAATTAGGAGTGTGTGATCACTAATAGAATCTATTATAAAAAGATCCAATCTGCCACAGCACCCTGAGTTGTGGCATCTATTATGATTCCAATGGCCACTCCAATTGGACTTGAAATGGCAAATGCAAAAGCATAGGCTGCACATGATAAGAAGGGAAGGTTTGGAATCATACGAAGGAGAGCAATGCCCATGGCAATGGCTGCAAATATCTTGTGCAAAGAAATTGTCCACAAAGCTTTCCAGGCATCATCTTTTGTTTCTGCAACTCCAATTGCAATGCCCTCAAAAACAGAATGGAAACACAAGGCAACAATCAACAAAATGCTATCCCCAACTGAACTCGCAGGAGCCAGGGAGTGGTGCACCTATTAAGACATACAAGCAAATACTGATTCAGTCCAAGGAGGAGCTCGCTTGTCTAATGCTAGCACACTTGAAATGAATTAGCACGCATCTCACTTGATTCTGTGATTGTGAAGTCCCACCATTTTTTGTGCCGTTTCCTTGCCCAACTCCACCTGAAATGAAGGAAAAATCGAATAAAGTTATCAAACAGGAAACAGCCACTACACATTTACATCCTCTTTTTGGAGTCAACGGAGGAGATTCACATTTATTTGATTTGTCTAGCTTGCTTTGCTTCTTGTGAGACTTTTTGCCTAGAGTTTTATTTGCTTCTTGTAAGCTCAAACTTATTTATTTCAAAACTTTATTCATCCTAACTCCCATGGTTTTAAAAACCAATATGGATAAAGAACCGTAAAAACTGGTTACTAGTTTTGTGGTCCGAATTGGTGATGCCATAATTAATAATTAATAATTTTATAATTAATATAATATAATAATTTTATAGTAACTAATAATATTTACTTCAAAAAATATATATCATAAAAGTTTAATCACAATCATTAAAGACAAACTTATAATGAAAAATAAATAACTAAATAACTCCCCTACTATCCTACTTACCTCCATTGGCATTAAATTTTCTCCACCTCCCCCCACTTTCTTCTCCTTTTGCTCTTGGGAATACTACCTCAATTCAAAATTAGCCTCTACACAAAATCCGAATCTAAGGGCCTATTTAGTTTAGAGGTGTTTTGAGTGATACGATCCAAAACTCATAACTGAGTTATCAAAAAACATAGGACCCACACAAATTTTTTTGTTTGGCTTGAATTCCTAATCTTGTTTTCATCACTCAAACTCAAAAATTTTGAGTGAGAGTGATGAAAACCGAAAACACCAAAATGGTGTTTTCAGTTTCTGAAATGCATAACTTAGTGGCAGGATTGTAAATTTTTGACCTCTGTGGGACCCAGAGCTTCTATGTTGTCCCATCTATTCACCAGAAATGTTTGATATTACCATTGCAAACAACCCCAGCACCACCACAACAAACCAAGGGTCGATCCACACCACCGAAACACCAAAATCAACTATTCAAGCCACGCCGACCAAACGCCAACTCATAACACAATCTCCAAACGCCGACCCATAACCCAATTTCTACTGTAACACCACCGAAACATCGATTCAAGCCACGCTGTGACCTATAGCCTAATCTCCGCCATAACCCAGCCCTAAAAACCCAATCTCAAACCCGATCTCCACCGTAACCCAGCCCCAAAAACCCGATTAACCCACCATCACCAATCCAAACCTAGCAACCACTGAAACAACCCACCACTTTAAACCCAATAACCATTGGTTCAAACCAACCAAAAACAGCTGAGAAAGAAATAGAGACAAGAGGAAAAAAAAATCAAATACAGATTGAAGAGGGGAGAGATAGAGAAAGTTGAGAAAGAAAAAAAGAAGAGTGGAAAAAAAAATCAAATATAGAGTGAAGAGGGGAGAGACAAAGAAAGAGAGATAGACAAAAAAATTGATAGAAAAGAGAGAGAGTCAGAGAAATGAAAGGTGAGAGGGTGGGAGAAGTAAAGGAGGAAGATTTTTTTTGTTTGTTAATGAGACGTGGGTAGCAACAGTAGCAGCATGGGTTCTGTCAATGGGCAGGGTCCATGGTTTTAGAGAAAAGTTGTAGAGGTATGTAACTGAGTTATGAGTCCAAACATGTGTTTTGCAATTTTTGAGTGAAAGTGAGGTTTGAAAACTGAGTTATGAGTTTTGGGTCTAAGTTATGAGTTTTGAAAACTGAATTATGAAAACTGAGATATCACTAAACCAAACGGGCCCTAATTCTTCACACTTCATTTCTTCTCCTCATTTTACACATCTTCCTCTACCTCTCTCTCTGCCAAGCAAAGTTCAACCTCACTCCACAGCTAGCATGTTCCCAAACTATCATTTCTTTTACAACAGACCAACGTTGCTTCTTCCCCAAATTTCGTTTCTTTTACAAGAACTGAAGATGAGAAAAGTTTAAGTGTTCTTTAGTTCTTGTCCTTTGAAACTCGTTCATTTGCTTAAAATACCGCAAGGCCAAGAGAAAAAGGAGGCTGAGGCAGAGGCACCGACCACCAAATTCCAAAGTCGAATAGAGAAGACGAGAAAGAGTGAGAGAAAAAAAAATTCAGAGGAAACAAAGGCTGAGAGTGTGAGAGGGGGTTGTGAGGGAAAGAAAAAGAGAGGATATGAGTTTTTAGGGTTAGGTTTCCCCCAAAACAATGTAGTTTTAGGTTGGGAATAAGGTAAAAAAAGGGTGTAGTTTTTCATCTTCAACACAACCGGCCAATAACCAATTCAACTGTACCGGTTTCCGATTTCACAATTAAACTGGCCAGTTTTTTACTATTCTTGATTTTTAGCTATTTTTTTGTTTGTAATTATAACCGGACTAGATTAGTGACCGGTTCCTGTTGAACCGATTAAACCGGCCGGTCCGGTCTAGATTTCAAAGCCCTGCTAACTCCTTTGCACCCTAATAGAAAATCACCACAACATCCAACCTAATGTTGCAAACAGCATTGTTTTAAGTGTCCATTTGTGAACAGCCTATATAGTTCAAACTGAAACCTTTTTATTGAAAGTACTGTAGATAAAGGTAAAAATTAGTTGAATAGTATAGTGAGATCCATGAATAGTAGCAAAAATAAGCAGAAATTGCAAATAAGCTGAAATATTCAGCTTATCCCAAATGCACATTAAATCCGAAAAGCCTAATTTCTCACCATGGATTATCTAAGCTACCAAACACTTGACAAAATTACCCACCATTTCCATCTTAATTCTAAATTTTCATGTGCTAATAGAATACAATCAGCCTTTCAAAATAGAGTAATTCTTGTGTTATACCAAAAGGCACAACTTTGTGGTTGGTGGAGGGGTAATAGTGGGTCCATGTGGGGACACCCCTTCACCAACCACAACAACCCTTCTACCAACCACAATTTGCCACATGAGCCAGTTGTTACCAAAGTTGTGTCTTTTGGTGTGGCACCATAATTTTTTTTCAAAATAAAACAACTAGTTTCACATCTTCCAAAAACAACCAAACCAAACAGTTTCATCAAAAACCCACATGTTAGTTAAACAAAACCAAAACAGCCCTTTTTGTGCTTGTTCCCCTTGAAATTACTTTCTTCATTTATTCTCTCTCTCTCTCTCTACCTACCTTTCAGGGGAAAAGCCGAGAGGGGAAAGAAATAAATTCAATAATTTTTTCCATCCCATCAATTAATCAGGACAATTATACTTTATAAGTACTATTAATTCATATATTTCACCAATTCGGATTAACATCCTGTTCATCAACATAAATTATGCTAATATCCCAAATAAGGAAAAAAAAAAAAAAGGGAAAAAAAGAAGAAGAAGAAGATTGAATTGGCTTACGAGATCACCAGCCCTTTCGTCGCTTGTAAACACAGAGGAGACCACACAATCAGCAACCATGGTCAACAAGTATCCAGCACAAGCCATGAATGCAAAAGGGTACGTTTTTGTAGTGTCAAGTCCTCAAAAGTTTCATTTGCATCACTCAAAAAGTGCATCATAGCCGTACCCAAAAACGCACCCCCAACAAACTGGGTCCCCAAAACCAAAAACCCCTCGTTCCATTTTAAGAAGGTGAGAACCACCAACAAAGGTGCCCACAAATATGAGGATCAAACACCATATCTTCACTAGTACCAATGGCTTTGACTGAAGGTTAACGCTGCCGTTTTCACTGCTACCATCGTCGCTGTCATCATGGCCACTGTGAGCCAAGGTAGAGAGGATGAGCAAGAGGAAAAAGAAGCAGAAGATGGAGAGGCAATGATACATTGTTTTTTATGGTGAGAAGTTTTGGAGTTTTGGGATTGTGATAAATTTGTGAATTGGGTTTTGGGAGTTTGTGATTATCGTCAAAGGAGGGACCATGGTCTAGTTGGCATTGATTCGTTTGATTCATTGTTTGTTTGTAGTACGTACTGCAAAGAAGACCAAATAGGAAACAGAAAACAATGTGTTTTTGTACTACATAGAGTATGATAGAATTTTTAGTTGAGGTTGATGGTAGTTGATGTTGTAAGTTGTAATAGCTATGTTTCGTGAGAGTTTGCTGAACTCAAATCCACAAGCTTTGGCGGTAGGTGGTCTTCCATGTCGTGATTAGATGACATCTCTGTGTATATATAACAACTAGCCTCATCAATGGGGTTTTTTTATTTTTTATTTTTTGGGTTTAATTGTTCTACTCGTGACACGTTTTATTTTATTTTTATTTTAAAAAAGAAGTTGTATTAGTACAATAGTACTTGATTATAATGTGAGAGAGAAATATGGAGGTGGGAGAAAAATATATATTTTTTAGCTAAAAATTAGGAGTTTTTAAATTACTAATCTTACATGTCTAACCTTATAATATAATTTAAGTCTTAGAAATGATGAATTTGAGGATAGGGCGTCTAAATTGAGAATCCCAAATAGAAGAAATCCCTTAAATAGTAGTATAGATATTAATATTCGTCGTAACACTATTTATTCTCTTTTTAAGGTTAGACTCCATAATTTTAATTTAAAAATAAAAGATAAAAAATAGTCAAAAACTTGTACAATTCACAAGAAAGGGATGTGAGAATATTTTAAAATTATTCTTTTCATTCATTTTTCTTAGGTTCTAAGGATTTATGATCTAAATGTTTTAGAACTTCAATGTGTATATGTTGGCAAAACCATGATCAAAACGTTTAGTCTAGATTTAGGCTGCTTGAAGTATGTTTAATGTAAAGTTGGAATCGAGTAATTGCAGAAAATTACTGTTAACTTTTTGCAAGGCTCGATCGATTGAAAATTAGACTCGATCAATCGAAACTCGTGCAGATTGTTTTTCTGCAGTATTTTCCAACTTAGCCTAAGCTCGTTTGATGTATAGGGTTTTATGTTTTGCCTTAAGTATAAAAGAAAAAAACCTAGCCATGTTTTTAGGTTGTTGTTTATGCTGTGTGTGTGAATCTCTTGTAAGATTTAAAGGTATTTGCCTTCATACATACTTAGAGTTATCAAGATCGAGATTGATGTCGAGAGCTTGGTGATCGTTTCAGTTGCTGCATAAAGAACTTTCAAGAAATACAAGTGGTATACTTGTGGATGCTGTGGATATGAGAAAGAAGTAGTCTGTGAACTCAGAATTGTCACGTGGTCCTGGTAGTAAGTTTTTTACTCGAGGTAGTAATAGGATGTTAGTGGTCTAAGTTACTATTGTAAAATTTCAATTCTTTCTTAGTGAATCTTGTTTTACCTTGAGGATAGCTAAGTTAAATCCTCCCTAGGTTTTTTACCGGTTTAGTTTTCCTAAGTTATTATATCATGTGTTCTTTATATTTCCACACTACTTTACATGATATGATTGCTATTGTTTTAACCCAAATTTGAATAATTTACCTAAGTTAATCACTTGGCTAAATAACTAGGCTAATCTTTTGGTGTTTAAGGAGTCTAAAAGCGTACAAGTGGTATCAGAGCGAGTTAGTTCTAGTGTTTAGATCTTTTGATATAAGAGTTGATCTTTGACTCCTATTGTCATGGATACTTGGAAGTTCTTATTGCTAAAGTTTCGATTTGTCTACTTTTGTTTTGTGTCTCTTGTTAAGTATTTCCTTAAGTATCTTGGTATAATTACATGTGATGATAATTATGTGTGTTATACTGCTTTAACCGCCTTAAAGGCATGTGATTCTTGTCTTTGGTATTTGGATAGTGGTTGTTCCAGGCATATGGCAGGAAATAAAACTTTATTCAAGACACTTTTTGAAGGAAAGATTGGGACAGTCACCTTTGGAGATGAAAACAAATCTGTGATCAGGGGCATTGGAATTGTGGACATCCTAGGGTTGCTAGTTTTTTAAGATGTCTGGTATGTTGATGGGTTGAAGGCTAATTTACTCAGCATCAGTCAAATTTGTGATAATGGATTAAATGTTTTCTTCACCAAGTATAAATGTGAGATACTTGATGGAGGAGGTGACTGCATGTGTATTGGTGTTAGGACAGCTGACAATTGTTATGGTATAACACCAAGTATAAGCAACAAGTATTTTAGTGCAAAGATCAATCAAGTAGACCTATGGCATCATCGGTTGGGACATGCAAGTGACAAGCAATTAGAGAAGATCTCCAAGAGTGATGCAGTTATTGGTTTGCCCAAGTTTGAAAAGATAGAAAAGCGCATACGTGGACCGTGTCAGATGGGTAAACAAGTGAAGTCTAAACATCCATCTGTGATTGAAGTTCAAACTTCAAGACCTCTAGAGTTGCTGTACATTGATCTCATGGGTCCTGCCAGAGTTTAGAGTTTAGGTGGAAAGAAGTATATTCTAGTTGTTGTGGATGAGTTCACTAGATATACTTAGGTTGTGCTTTTGAGAGATAAAGCCGAGGCTCCTGAAAAGATGATACATTTGTGCAAAAAATTGCAAGTTAAGAAAGAAACTGTGATAGCCAGAATTAGAAGTGATCATGAAAGGGAATTTGAAAACACCAAGTTGGCTACCTTCTGCAATGATCAGGCATACATCAAGAGTTCTCTTCACCAAGACACCACAACAAAATGGAATAGTGGAACGGAAGAACAGGGTTGTTCAAGAGATGGCTCGTGTCATGCTACATAACAAAAAGATGCCCAAGTCCATCTGGGGAGAAGCAGTTAACACTACTTGTCATACACTTAACTGGGTTTATTTCAGACCTGATTCCATGAAAACTCCTGATGAACTCTGGAGAGGAAAGAAGCCGATTGTTAAATACTTCCGGATATTTGGCAATGACTATTATATTCTGTGTGATAGGGAGAACCTAGAGAAGTTTGATTCAAAGAGCGACAAGGGATACTTTTTGAGATACTTCTCCACTAGTAAAGCTTACAGAGTTTACAACTTAAGAACTAAAACAGTCATGGAGTCTTCAAATGTGGTGATCAATGATGAACTGTGTTCAGAAACTTAGTTCAAGAAAAGATTGTGGAAATTAATGATCCTATTTTTGATGATTATATTGAGAAGCATAGTGATGAAGAACTACTATTTTTGAACGATACTGTTTCAGTACCATCAAGTTCAAAACCATCTACTCCGGTTCATGAAGCTCAACAAAAAGAAAATGAGCCTAGTCCTTCATCAGAACAAAATGGTACCTCCACATCTTTGGTCAAAGGTCTATCTTCAAGAGTAAAGTTAAATCACCCTATCACAAACATATTGGGTAGTCTGAATGATAACATAAGATTGAGATCCAAAGTCTTGAATGTCATTACTCACTCATGCTATCTATCCCAATTTGAACCGAAAAAGGTGGATGAAGCACTTCAAGATGCTGATTGGGTTAATTCTATGCATGAAGAACTTCATCAATTTGTTTGGAATGATGTGTGGGAATTAGTTCCTCAACCAAAAGGAGTTAATGTGATTGGAATTAAGTGGATTTTCAAGAATAAGTCAGATGAGCATGGTACTGTATTCGAAATAAATCAAGACTTGTTGCTCAAGGTTACACACAATTGGAAGAGGTTTATTTTGATGAGACTTTTGCACTAGTAGCAAGACTAGAATCAATTAGGATACTATTGGCTATAGCAAGTCATTTGAATTTCAAGCTGTATCAAATGAATGTTAAGAGTGCTTTCTTGAATGGGATGTTGCAAGAAGAGGTATATGTTGAATCGAAGTTGTGATTGTGAATCTAGATTGGCTGCTTTTGGTATGTTCTCTTTCTCTCTCGCTATTTCGTTCTCTCTGTCTCTCTCTTTATAGCTTTGTGTAGTGGACACCGTTATCAGGGACCACAATGTTGATTGTGATAAAAAATGGTATCTTTTTGTAATGTTGACTGTGATAAAAAATGGTATCTTTTTGTTGAGTTTTTTTTTTCTTTTTTTTTTTTTAAAAATTATATTGCCATATTGTTTGGATGTATTCTGTCTTCCTTTTCGAAAAATGGTTGGGTCCATGTGTTCCCTCTGATGTTGTTTATGTGGTTGGTTTTAATTTGTTTATTAGTTCATTAGCTTAAAAAAATGATTTTGTTGGTATTTGTTTTATAGTGTTTGGCTGTATTGTGTGTTCCTTTTCAAGAAATATATAGGTCCATGTGTTCCCTCTGATGTTGTTTATGTGGTTGGTTTTCATTTGTTTATTAGTGTATTAGCTTAAAATCATATTTTTATTTTGAAAATTGAATAACTGTGCATTAGTAAATTGCATACATGTAGGATGGATGGTTATTTTACTCTGTATGTTCACCATGGTGGGCATTTTACATGGGACCCTCAGGTGTATGTGGGAGGGACAATAGACCAAGTATAGAATTGTGACATAGATAGATTGTCAAAAGTGGAAATTGAGGCTATATGTAAGGAGTTTGGGTACAAAGAAGTTGATAGGCTCTGGTTTCAAATGCCTGGTGTGAACCTAGAGCATGCAAATTTCCACCAAGTTGTAGACGATGATTTTGTTGTGTTTGTGACAAACCTAGTGAAGGGTTATAGAGAGATTCACATGTTTGTGGAACATCTAGTGCATGAGCCAATTGAGATGGAAGTGGAGGATGTTGAGCCCTTAGAGGTTAGAGAACCTCGTGAAGTAGACCCTATAGATGCTCAAGCCTTAGAGGTTATAGAAAATGAAGTTGATGATGAATTTATGATGTGTTGTGTGAGTAGTGACAGTGATAGAGACATTGATAGTGATAGTTAGAGTGATCATTATCATTAGCATACAGAGTACAAAGATGATTCTGACCATAGAGATGATAATGACCATAGAGCTTATGATGATTACAGATATGATTTCTCAAACTTTGGTGGAGATGTTGATGATGACCACAGAGATGTTGATGGTGAGTACAGACTTGATTTTTCACAATTTTGAGGATATGATGATGTTGAGTTTGATAATGCTAACCAAGGTGAATCATTGGAGGTAGATGCTAAACAAGTTTTTGCTAGAAGGACATGGCAAAGAACCTATGACTAAGGACCAACAATAGGAACCAGTTGATTGTCAAATAGAAGATAGTAGTGATACTGAAGGCAGTGACATAAAGGATAAGGCAGAACAAAAACCATTGAATATAGGTAAAGATAGTGATGACAGTTAGGACCAATAAAGTGATGAAATTGAGGTTGAACTAGGCCCAATGGGTGCTGGTGTAATGAATTTGACTTTGAGAGTAAGGAGCTACTTAGCCTTGATGAATCCTCCTCTGACAGTGCTCATGCAAATGCTTCAAGTGATGATGACAATCCATTTTCTAAGGTAGACACCTCCACTAGGAGGAGTAGGTTTCCAATATTTATGCCAACAGCCAAGGCTGAGCATTTTAGGTTTGAAAAAGATATGATGTTTATCTCACCCAAGCAATTTAACGAAGCAATAACTGACTATACAATCCATGGAGGTTGGGGTATTAGGTTTGTTAAAAGTAATTTGCTTAAGGTGAGAGCCCGTTGCCAACCAAGGTGCAAGTTTGTAGCTTGCCTTGAAAAGATGCCAATGGAGAAGAGCTACATGTTAAAAACTTTGAACATGGATCGTATATGCACAAAGAGTTATAAAAATCCAAGGTACACAATATCATACATTCGGAGAAAGTTAGTGAAGAGAGTTAGGAGACAGCCAGACATGAAACTGAAAGATATTCAGGATGCTATGCACGAGAAGTTTGTGGCGAATATAAGTGCAAGCAAGACAAGCAGGGCTGAGGATAAAGCTCAAAAGCTTGTTGATGGTGCTCATACAACATAATTCAACCAACTTTGGGAGTATTATGAGGAGTTGAGAAGGTGCAGTCTAGGGAGCATAGTATTGATGAAGGTGTATACCTTAAATGATGGTGACTTGGCAACTGAGCAGTTGGGGTACTATATTTTGAAAGGTTGTACATTTGTTTGGAATGTTGCAAGAAGGGCTTCTTGGTTGGATGCAAGCCAATTATTGAACTGAATGCATGCCACTTGAAGACCAAGACAGGTGGGCAGTTGATGTTTGCTGTTGGCAGAGATCCAAATGAGGAGTACTTTCCATTTGCATATGTTGTTGTTAAGGCTGAAACCAAGGACTCATGGATTTGGTTTCTAAATTTATTGCTGGCTGACATAAGTGATGGTAAGATGGGTGTTGATATCTGATCAACAGAAGGTGTGTACTTCCCTCTCACATGCCCTTCCTAATTGTTAATGGTAGAAGTTTTAGCTTTTAACATGCAATAAATTTTTATTTTTGGTAACGATTGGTGCAGATCTTTGTTGACAACAAGCCACAATACGAGCACAAAATTTGCTGCAAGCATTTATATAATAACCTGAGGAAGAACTATCCTGGTGTACTTATCAAGGACCTGTTTTGGAAAGCTGCTAAAGCCACTTATCAACAAGAATATGAGAGGGCAATGAGTGAAATGGAGGTTGATGATGATGCATACAAGTGGTTGCAATCTCACTTAACCACTGTATGGGCTAGGCATATGTTCAATGGTGATGGTCAGAGTGACATAATCTTGAATAACATGTGTGAAAGCTTCAATAGTAGGATACTAAAATTTAGGAACAAACCTATAATCACAATGGTATGCCACCTATACAATTTATTGATATTTGTGCTTTATCATTGTTGCATGAATGTCTGTGTTATATAATTGATATTTTCCCCATTTATGTATATGTGCTTGTGGCTTGAGAACATAAGGCTATATCTAATGACCAGATTTCAAGTTTACAAGGAAATGATTAAGGTAAGGAAGAGACTGTATAAGGAGAAGATGGCCTGCAACAGGTGGCTAGCATGTTAGGTTGGGCATATTAAGTTTGAAGTGAAGAATGGCTTGGAGAGTTTCACTATGGACTTGGTTGAATACAAGTGCAACTATAGGAAGTGGGACATCACTAGCATACCCTATGCCCATGCCATTTCTTGCATCTTTTTCAACAGGGAAGATGTTGAAAAATATGTTAATGACTGCTATAAAAAGTCCACATACATTGCATGCTATAAGCCCCTCATTGATCCAATCAATGGCTAGAACATGTGGAAACCCAGTGGGCTGCCACCTGTGTATCCTCTTATCAAAAGAAGACCTCCTGGCAGGCCTAAGAAGAAGAGGGCTCAAGAACCTGATGAACCTAGAAGTCATAGAAAGAATAGGGAAATATGCATTTCCAAGCAATGCAAGTCTTATAGGAAGTTAGGGCACAACAGGAGAAGTTGCAAGGGAGAAGTAGAAGGGAACTCCTCCCTACTTAGGAGTGAAATCAAGCCAGGAGGACCACTAGGAGGGTAAATTTACTATGTCTTGCTCAATGATTGTAAGCCGATAGTAGGTTGATTACTTACTTAATGTTTGGTTGATTGTAGGCTACCAGGGATGGCAATGCAAGCACACCAGCTGCTAGAACACCAACCATCAATACTGAGCCATCTGTATAAAGTGCACCACCAACCATCCCACCTAATGTGTTCACAAGTGCACCTCCACCATCAGTTAATACCCAACCCAATTCAAGGCAAAACAGACAAAAGAGGAGGAGGTCAGTCACCTCTAAGACATTCAATGCAACCAAGAATGCAACAAGATATATGGAGGCAATGAGATTTGCTAGAAGCTAGTCTTCCAGCCATGGTCTTGGGAGATGATGTGCCTTGTATATAGTACCCATTTTTTGTTATTTATGTTGACTGAAACATGGCTTTTTGGTACATATATGTAAAGCTTGAACTAATTGGTTGTAAAGTTGAACTATTAAGCTGTTTGGTGTGAAGCCTGAACAAATTGGCTGTAAAACATTAACTATATTGGCTGTTTTGGTGCATCGTGTTTTGTTTTGATGTGGTGCACCAAAAGTTGACACATTGATTAATGAAAGGTGATGTTAAGCACATAAAGTTATTTTAAAAAATAATGAAAAGTGCTATGCTATTCTCTGTCTCTTTATAGTTGTTTTGACATTGATTCCAAGACCAGATTGTAAGCCCATAGTTTTCAACCATAACAGGTCATAAATGCATTCATGGTAGGTACAAAAACTGGTAAAAATTGATGCATTCATGATGTTAGCTTCTCATTTTCAACCATAGCATGTCAATGATTCATACATAACAGGTACAACATCCTTTAAAGTAAGGAATTCATGTTGAAAGAGATGTTGAAATTGATGTTCAAAGTGATGTTGATCCAACAAACTTGCAAGTGGTATTGGTGATGCTAGGTCCAAAATTTCAACCATTATATGTCAAAAAATGCACTAGACATAAACATCACAATACAATATTAATAAATATAAGCCTAACAACACATCAATTCCCAACAAAAATTGGACACACTGCCATAAATATCAATGATTAGTTCAAATTACAGATTGAATTAGGTGTTTCCAATTCTAATTGAAAACATACTGCAAAAACATACAACCACATGCCTTTAGCTTGATCAAAACATACCACCACTTTCCAACATAGAGCAACACATAACACCTTCTACCAAATTGCCAAAACTTACAAACAAACCTACACAAAATGTTTGGTCTTTCCACTAAATCCCAATACTAATTCCTACCCACCTCTCTAACCATGTTCACCCAACGTATCTAACCAACCAAAGATAGGACCACACAAAGCAGCATCCCACACATCACCAATGACATCCCCAAACAGAGCAGCAACCTTTTATCTCTCTTCTTATAGCCTACAACCTCAGCTCCAAGTGTTAATATTCCTTGCCTCTGCGCTAGGATCAACACCTTGCCATGATCACAGATTTCATTGTCGCGCCACTGGAAGAAGTTGCACTTGCATCCAGCCTGACATCCAAAGGCACAATAGAGTCACTTTAAGATCAACTACTATGTTGGAAGGTCAACTACCAAAGAATCATACGTAACAAAATATTTAGCCCATTACATTGAAAGTCAGAAATTACATTGAAATTTCCCAAATCAATTCAACCCATTACATCTTCAACCCATTGCATCTTCAACCCAGTACATTGAAAGTCAGAAATTAAATACACATGCTTACTTACCCAGAAATTTGGACACCCATAGAACCTTCTGCCAGGGTTCTCAGGTGTCCACGATACCACAAGCACATGTTTTTCATTGAAGAAGCATGTGGTTGAGCCTCTCTTTTTCAAGCTTCCCCCAGTTGAGATAGAACTTGATTCCATGAGCCCGGATCGTGACAAATGATGTTTGTTTAGGCAATGTTGTGGGAGAGGAGTTGGGGTCATGAATTTAGGGGTTAGGGATTTCAACTAATTTGGAAGATTTTATGTGGGAGATGAGCTTTACACACAAGTGGGTTTGTTAGGCAGTTGGTCATGTGAGGCTCGCGTGGGTATCTTTATAGCGGGAAGCTGAGGTGGCGAGCTTGGGCTAACACGTTTGCAATGGTAAAATAATATTTTATTTCGCCGTTTACCACGTAGGAAAATTCCGTCACTAAGATGATGGTAGGGACCACAATGAAATGTGTTTTCCAGAATAGGAACTAAAAGCAATAAAATTAAAAAGTAAGGACCAGAGTGAAAATTGACTGAAAATGTAAGGACGAAAATAGTATTTTTGCTATTGTTTTTTTGGCAGCTGTTGGAATAAAGATTTTCAGTTCATCAAAAAAGAAAAAAAAAGTGAAGGTTCTAGGCTTCTTTGACTTTTCCCAACTCATTTATACAATGGGTTGGGTTCTACTAGGCTTGTTTTCAAATCATCCCTTTCTGTAAGGGGGCTTGGGTCAAGATCGATATAATGTTTTAGACTCAATTGGGCGTCATCACTGATTCACAGTTCCACTACCCACTCCCACACGTCCTAACTTCGCACTTAGCATGACCCTAATGGCTTGACCGTCCATAAAATTTTAGTATTTGCCAGTTACACTTTTCTACTGGGTACCTCCACTATGGATAGATGGAGGCCTACCGGCCATGAATTTTTCATGTTACATCCTCTTTTTTGGATTTTGTTTGATTTTTCTCCGTTCTTGTTCTTCTAATTTTCTATATATCAACTTCAACAGTTAAGTATAAAATTGACAGAGATAACTTAAACATGGTTACTTAAATTCTCTAATTGATTTCAACTATGTAATTACATTAGTCAATGAGTTACATTAGTGATTTTAAGAATATCCTTTGGGAGATAATTTTGTTTATACTGGGAGTAATTCTTAGCTACTCCACCCGGAACACGAAAAATGATATTTTTTCCTTTCACATTTATAGTGAGGCCTATTAATTAAATTCATGGCAAAGGTCATCACGAATATGAGAGGAAGGAGCACAATTGTTCTAAGGATGGCAATTGAGCTGTGCGGGGTCAAAAGATGGGGTCTTCACCCCTACCTCGCATGATTTTGTCTTGCTCTATTCCCACTTTATGATGCGGGACTAATTTCTTACCTCATCCCTGCCCCACTATCTTTGCGGGGTGGGTTAAGCAGAGTAAGACAGAATTTTCATTTCTAAGTTTCTCCCTACTATAAGAGTACCTAAAATTTTTCCTTATAGTAGTATTATATTAATCATTTCTTAAACTTCTCCTTACTCTAAGAGTATCTAAAGATTTTCCTTATACTAGTACTATGTTATTCAATACAATCATATAATCATATATCTGAATTTAATTTAAGAAGTGAAGGTACAATACTTAATATTAAGAAATTGTACTTTAGTTTATTCAATATTAAATTAGAGAGAATTGAACGTGTTCTTTCAGAAAAATTAGAGAGAACATGAATGCATGGTGAAGGTCCTCCATGGTGACAACTGACTAGGTTGGCAACCTAGTGCTACAGTTTTATTTTTATAGTTTTATTTTTTACTGTATCATGTCGGAATCATACAAACTGTACAATTATGACGCAGATGGGGCGGTTAAATGAGGTTCTTCCACTATACCCATCAGCACCAAACTTACAAAGGCAAGCAAGAGAAGACCCATCAAGTAGCTAGAACTTAAGAACCCCATACTGCATGCAACCCAATAAAATAGAGAATGAAAGACATTTTTATGATCCGGATCATAAAAATATTACAACTTGCTGAAGTGGTGTGTTCATATGAAAATAATTATCCACCACTCACAATTAACTACTTCTACCAATTTTGAAACGTAGTGTGAAATTGCTTTTAGATTAATTAATTAATTAATAAGGGCAAAATCAAAGTAGAAGCTTTCAAGAGTACTATATACTATTGCTAGATTGATGTGTAGTTTGGGGTTATCTTTGTTTTAATTTGGCACTTTTGGGGGGTTAAAGTATTAATTTAACATCTTAACTTGACAATAATTCACATTAAAATTTATCACCACACACGCCTAACATGATAATTACTCCATAAGTACAAGTGTCTGTGGGTTGAGGAAGTAAGGGACGGGATTCAAGTTTTCAGGCGGGAGCTTCATATACATATACTTTGATTATGTTAGAGTATGATTTCTATCTCAAAAAAAAAAAAAAAAATTGCTCACATTCAAATTTGTTAATTATCAAACTCGTACCATTAAATTCACTCCATTTTAAACACATGAAAGGTGGATTAGGTTTTACAGGCGAGAAAGCACACTACGAGAAGATACTCAAGTCAATAGCCTAAAAATATTCAGAACTAATTCTAGCATCACTTTATAGTTTTATTGTACGCTAATCATAATTTGTCACCTCAATAATTGTGAAAAAAATTATGAACTTTGTTGTATCAATAAATCTAATGAATTTATAATCCATATTATTATTATTATTATACCATTAAGTTGTTGAATAAACTTATGACTCCATTTCCAACAGCTTTTCAAGCAAGAATTTGGCCTTTGCCATTGAATATAATTAGCCAATATTCATGGATCCAAGACAAAAAAAAAGAGAGTATTAATCTACCGAAAAAAAAAATTGTATGGAGATAATCATGGGTGGCCTCCTCGGTGGCATCTCATGCACTCCATTCGAATTGTGAACCACATAGGCTGGTTGAGTTTATCTTGACCTAGCCTAGACCTTCGTCTGATCATTATGCAGATAATTCCCCAGTTAAGTCAAGGCTATTAATTAGGTTACGTAGGACCCTACCTTGAGGATTCAGGCTTACAGCAAGACCTCTATGAAACTGGGGTCATCAATCCTTGACTATATACACTACTACAATTAAATGCTCCACTAATAACACTTGAAATGCTGCCACTATTTCGTGTATTCATTGATAATAACTGCAATGACAATGATGGTCACCATATATATATAAATATATATATATATATATATATATATATATTTTAATACTAGATAGAATTTCTATTCTAGCCTAATCTAAGTGTATATGTGTGTGAAACTCATTCCTAGAAACTTGAACTCCGCCCCTTACTCCTCACACCCTACATACATTGACTTTAAAGTATACATACATTGAACTTTTAAGGTGACTTTGAAGGAGTTGAAGGAGGAAATAGGTGTATGTTTCTCCCTCTTAACAGTGAGTCTCACCAACTTGTAAGAGGGCAAAAACATACACCCGAAATAGGGTATACTTCGATCTCCGACTTGAAGGCTCAATTAAATCTTACACATTTTCATTGAAAACATTAACTAAAAATATTTGGTTGAGCTAATAAGAGTCCTGGCTCTTTTTGCTTTTTACTATATAGGCGTCTTTTTTTTTTTTTTTCGTTTTTGGGAGAAACCTACTAATTAGACGTCATTAACTAATTTTGGCATCAGTCTTTGTTGGAGTCAATAATTTCCCCCTTTCCCCGCAACACTATAGACACACGTAAGGAAATTTTCTTCTTCTTTTCCTGGGCTACAAAAAAAAAGGCTATTGCGGCGGGCTAGAAGCGCCGCTAAAGCCTAAAAAAGCACCGCTAAAGGTACATGTAACCTTTAGCGGCGGGTGCTATTGCGGCGGGCGAAACCGCCAGTGCTCCAGTGCCGCTGTAGGTATATTGCGGCGGTCACCAAAAACGCCGCTATAGATGTACCTTTAGCGGCGGGCAAAGGGCTATTGCGGCGGGGAACAAGCGCCACTATAGGAGCTCAGAATTCGGGCCAATTGCACCTTTAGCGGCGGGTAGAAACGCCGCTATATGTTCGAACCTATAGCGGCGGTTAATAAGTGCCGCTATAGCTAATCAATGAAAGTGGAGGAAGTTAACTTATAGCGGCGGGTAGAAACGCCGCTATAGGTTCGAACCTATAGCGGCGGTAAATAAGCGCCGCTATAGGTAATCAATGAAAGTGGAGGAAGTGCACTTATAGCGGCGGGTAGAAACGCCGCTATATGTTCGAACCTATAGCGGCGGTTAATAAGCGCCGCTATAGCTAATCAATGAAAGTGGAGAAGGTTCACTTATAGCGGCGGGTAGAAACGCCGCTATATGTTTGAACCTATAGCGGCGGTCAGTAAGCGCCGCTATAGAGCTTCAGTTTAAACACAAAATGTACACCTTTAGCGGCGGTTTTTGACCGCCGCTATAGGTCTTTTTTTTTTTTCCCCTGGTGAGCTTTAAAATCACTGTTTGGTATTAATAAATGATTCATAAACCTGTTGGAAAGAACCTGTAATAGTTTAGCTCCACTAACATAATATCACAAATGTAACTAACACCACAAATATCTCAAAACTAACATAATATTAACATAGAAATATATACATAACATTGTTTAGAACCACCATCATAAGATTAACAAAAAATGATGTGGTTCTTTGAATAAAACAAGTGCTGAAATATATACATAACATTGTTTAGAACCACCATCATAAGATTAACAAAAAATGATGTGGTTCTTTGAATAAAACAAGTGCTGAAATTAATCTAATACTATAATGAAAGTTCCAAAGTGGCATGCAAAAATATCCTTCAACACTATCAAAAAATACGGTTGTTCTTCCATTCTTTGTACACAAAAAAGTTCACGAACACCAAGATAAAACTTATGAGGTGCTTGGTTGATGAGATGCGGCTGATGATTTGGGGAGAGCTGGAGATTGTTGGGCTAGAGGAACATCCTACATACAAAGTAGATTGAATTACTCAATAAGTGCGTATAAATGGAATAAAATGACAAGAAAATATTACGAAGGCAAAAAATGAGAATAAGTTAAGTGAAGACATTAAAATTGTTTTAAACTTCTAACAACTATTTTAAAATTGACATCCTAAAAGTCATTTATCATACCTGATGGCATTGTGAAGAAATTTGTTGCATTTGTTGAAGCATGCGAGCCATTCTTTGCTCCATTTCTTCAAAATGACTAAGTTTTTCTTTCATTTCATCAAAACCTGCTAGTTTCTCCTCCATAGTAGCCAAGGAAGCCTTCAATTGTGCAACTTCATTGTCCCTTGCTTGACTTGATTGCATTTCACTGTCTGTGAGAACCGTCTTGCTACTTCGACCACTTGGGGTTGGACCAAATCCTACCCCTCGAATGCGACCTTTGCGCTCCTTACCCATCACTTTGGCAAACACATCATCTGCTGACCATGCAATACTACCACTCGTGTCAGATGACTGCAAATGATTTGAATCATCAGCCAACAATTCCTACATTTTGTCCTGATATTTGAGTTTGAACAAAACAAAAAAAGTTAGTAATCATATAGTTAAAATGACCTCACAACATATATATACATGTATATAGGATGGGACAAGCAAGCACCAATAAAATCCACAATTGACTATATATATATTCTTAGATAAAGGTTATACTGGTTGGGTGGTGATTATATAAAATTATCACGCTAATATTATAAAGCAGAACATGGCATTAGTTGCATAGTGGAAGTTTTATCATTTTATGGGCATTGACCAAATATTTATTTATTTATTTTGATACAATACAAACCCGTTGTGTTCAAATGCTTACTTAATATGCATACATTAAGAAAATAAAACCCTTCCCCGTAGAAAAGGAAAATAGAAATGACAATTGACAGACAAATTGATAATTAGTTAATAAAACAAAGGGGATTACTTGGCAATTGGCATGCATTCTAACTTTTCAATTAATCATTATTATTAGCGTCCAAACAGTAGTTAGAATAATAAATTCCAACATGATCAGATGATGGAAGGTACCAAGAAATTTAAGAGAGAGAGAGAGAGAGAGAGAGAGAGAGAGAGAGAAGCAACAAGGGACACAAATCCTCCCATGTGAGTCTGATTTGGGGACAAAGCAAAGAAAGGTGGGCTCTTACAAGTTAGAAGCAGTTCACATGGGAGGGAGGAGGACATATGATTTTTCTTAGCCCTCTTTCTTTCACAGCTCATCCTCCCCCTAAGTCCTACACTCCTACATCTTCCCACTATATTCCCCCTATCCAATATACATACATACATATATATATATATATATATAATTTTTATCTTTCTAATAAGATATCCTCCTATATATGCAACTAGTCCACAATACAATAAAACGCATACACAACTTGACGAGTAATAGAGCATGATCTTATACCATTCTAATTCATCATGACCCTACCCCCACCTTGACCCTGACCCATTTGATTCCTTAATTTCTTTCCTTGAACAAATTAATCCAACCTTAAAACAACTTTTTTTTTGTTTTGTGGGGGGGCGGGGTTCAACCAATAGTTTTTTTAAAAAAAGAAATTCTTTGGTAGCTCCTATATTCCTATGATCTAATTTCTTTTTGCTGAACCCATTAATTGATCCTAATTTCTTTGGTAGCATGAGCTTATACTAATATCTTTAGTCCCTCATATTTATATACCCAACAATGATAAAAGTGGAAATTGATCCTAATTTCTTTGGTAGCATTATCTTATACTAAATTCTTTAGTCCCTCATATTTATGTACCCAATTATGATAAAAGTGGAAATTCATCCTAAGTCGCAATCATCTTAAGAAATCAATTTGGAATAAGAATCGTCTATTCTATTTGAATATGAGTATTTAAAGAAACAATATTGATAACTGATGGTTAGAGGAGTAGGGATTTAAAGCTTACATAGATGTATTTGCATTTCTTATCAGTGCAATATAACTACTTCTTCCTTTTAGAAGCCAACAACTCTAGCATATGACTCTCAAAATCATGCAAGGTACTAGTAGTTAAGAAATGCAAAAATTACTCACCATTTTTTCTTGCACAACAGGATTAACTGCAGTTCCATCTTTACGAGTATGTACAATTTGATATAATACTGCACGCTCTACAGGACGTCCATCAGTTTTTGCCTACATTATGAACAACATATTTATGTAGTGATCAATATTGGTTGCACATAAACTTAGGAGAAGTCAAAATCATTTAAAAAATAGTCATAATACTTATTACCTTTTTTGCAGCGTGCATAGCAAAGCCCAAAGAACCAGCAGTATGTAGGTCATCCTGTTTAGAACGACGCTCCTTATTCTTCTCCGACTCTATCTGCATTCAACAAAATTACATATTTATATACAATATGCTTTAAGTATCTAAAGCCACTTTTAGCTAAAGTCAATAGCATCAGAGTTTCATAATTGGAGTAATTTTCTGACAGCTAATAGGAATGATGAAAGTGCATTGGAATGATGAAGTGAATAGTGGCAAACAATCGTAAGCAGAAATGAGGACATATTGGACCCATCAATGGTATCAGAGTTCTCCCAAAAAAGAAGGAAAGTAGAACTGCACTAGGAAATGCACTTTGCTATGGCATCCCTAAATCTAATCAGTGACTAGATTTTATTGTTATTGGCTACTAATAATACTATCAACTTTAGTCTAAAATTTTAGAAATTTATTAGTTAAAAAACTTCAACACCGTTGTCAAGTTAGGAAACTTCCAACAAACAAACTATATATGTCAAATAAAATAATCCTAAGTACGGAGTACAGCACCTCGTTACTTGTTTTAATTGTTACACGGTACCTACCATCAAGTTGTTTCCAGCGCATACTTACTTATTAGTACAAAATAATCCACGTGAGCTTTAAATAATATTAAAAACAAAAGCAACCCCAGCAGCAAAAAGAGAGAGATGTTCAAATCAAAACTATGAAAAATCAAACATGAAATGGTTGTTAAAGAGATGGAGAGATTGTAGAGAATAAAAAAGCAAAAAAAGTAAAGAAGGAATGAGAGAGAAAAAGGTGGAACCTGCAATCAATAAAGGTTCTAGCTAATCCTATCTAAAAGCAATCCAATATGTATTAATCATTCTCCTTTACGTATGATCCATGATGAAAAAGAGAGAAAAACAAACATACCACTGCATCATCAGTATACCAATGATCAACAAGTACATCCCAATGTTCTGGTATACATCCATTGGGTTTCTTGTTCTTCACCTGTGCTTTGTTTCTTGAATTCGGTATATAATGGTCCTTCTTCAGCCTACACTTATGATCCCTCCAAGCCTTCCCAATTTTTTGTAAAGTAAATGTCTTCAAAGCCGCATATGCTCTAGGATCAACAGGAACTTGGTACTTTCGCTACAATCAAATAATTGAGTTATCAAATTACGAATGTTTTCATGCTAAAATACTTATGTAACACCTACTACAAAATGTCATAATTACAAGTATTCTAACTTCTTTCATACCTCTACAACACGCCAACACTCTTCTTTTAGTTCTTCTGGCATGGCCCTCCAATCAAGATATTTAATCGGGCACATGTGGGGCTTATGCGCAATCGTACCCAAGAAACCAGTAAAAGTCATTGCCCCGTCATCAACTGGCTGATGCATACTATTTAGCGGCAACTCAATTTCTTTGTCAGAGGGAAGATCCCAAATATCCAAGTACTTGGTTGGCCCGCGAGTGACACGTACAGCTGGCTGCGCATCTGATCCTAAAAGGAGACAATATCAACCAATGTCAAATAACAAAGCATGCAAATAGTCACCAAACTAATTAATGAAAGAGACAACTACCTCCCATTAAAAAAAAAAAAACAATTTACTAGGATATTAAAATAACAGGAAAAGTAACAGTCACAGAAAAAAGTAGAGAATCCATGAGTTGTAATGACATGACATCAAAGATGTGTATTAAAGTCTACCAAAGTCTATGGATGCTCAATCCACCTACCAATAGGAATAAGAAATTGAAAATGCCAATGAAAAAGTAATAAGATGCTTAATGGAGTAATAGTCAAAATGACAATTGGCATTTTCAATTTCTCATAATAAATTGGCAATTGAAAATGACAATTGGCATTTTCAATTGCTTCTTACAACACAAAGTCCCAGAGACAGCCTGATAATACTAGGATGGTTTCCCAAGTGTCTTCGAAGTATTCTTTTAAGCCAAAAAAAGTTTGACGACAGAAAGACCATCATGAAGTGTAGGATTCAGATTCAATAATCTCTACTAATTAATTATTCTTTGCCTAAAATGTGGTAAGGCAAGGATCTTGTGAAAGTTAAGGTTACTATATATATATATATATATCATGTACAGGGAAAAGCTATATATATATATATATATATATATACTTTGCTCCTAGAGAGGTTCACCACTCCCAATTGTGGACAATGGACATGTATGGTGGTTAATTATTGAGCTTGATAGAGAATAAGCTTTTGTATTGCTCATTTAAGGCTATTCATCAATTTAATTTATTTAGTGTTGGTGAATTAGAGCTGAACAGATTGACTATTGGTAGCACTAAATTGTGGATCTTGTGAGAATGAACACTTTTTCAACAATGAGCAATTTGTTAAAGAAACTAGCTGTTGAGCCTAAACTGTCAGTCTTTTTCTTTTTTAATCATTTTCTTGATTTTGGTTGGCAAATATGGAATCATTCTCGTTCATGTAAAGATTTAGATGAGGTTAACTACGTTGGCATGTTGAATCTCCAACATGAAGCTAAGAGAAGATTTTTTGTATTCACTAGGAAAAAATAAAAAGAGGGAAAAAGAAAAAAAAGAAAAAAAAAAGAGGGGGGTTACGATTTATGAAAGACGCATTAACATAAGCTACTTTATTAGGCTTTTGTTAAAAAAAGAAAAAGAAAAAAAAACTTTGGTAGAAATAAAACAGATATTAAACTATTAAGACAAGTATGGTACTTTAGATCGAACATCACAATTACATCTTATTAAAAGAACTCAAAAAAAAAAAAAACAACTCACAAATGGGGTGGTGGACCCAAGAAATGCTGAAGCTATAGCTAGAGTCCAAAGCTAAAGATAGCAAGATCTAGTAGTACTTAATCAGTTAGTTAATTGAGGATTCCTACTTGAATGTTTTTGAAAACATAGTACACTTCAAATTTTATTTAGAACTCCCAAAGTGGGTGGACCCAGGTAAAGTGCTGTTGCTAGAGGTACAGTACAAAGTTATAGCTAGCAAGATCTGGTAGTACTTCATTAGTTAGTGGGAAAAAAAAGTAATAAGATGCTTTCACGAATTGGTTTAGAAAAAAATACTTTTAGAAATTTATTATGAGAACTTGAAAATGCCAATGAAAAAGTAATAAGATGCTTAATGGAGGAAGATATATTTTGACTATGAATTGCCAATTGTAAATAGATACAACCTTCTAATTTTGATTGGTACAAAAGCAATGAAAGGTATCTAGTACTTTTTATGTGTTGTGATCCGTGAATCTCACATTGTAGGTGAGACAAATACAACACAATTGAAACTAAAAAAGATCATATACAACCATTTTAGAAACTCAAGGAAAGAAGCAAGAAAATAAAGCTATGAGTTGGACATCGCCAATTGTATTATTTAGGTGAAAAATAAACTTTATAAGTGTCTCCATCACCATTGTACACCAACCAAAGTCTATGGATGCTCAATCCACCTACTAATAGCATAGCATTTATCATAGTCCAACTGGTTAAGGTAGAATCTTTTTTTGCTATACAATTGAAATTTGTGACATATTTAAGTCATCCACGTGAGGTGTATGATTGTATAATTCAAAAACAATTGCCTAGTTGTAGAGCCATGAGTTCCCTGTAGATCATGTTTCAGACTTCCCAATAATCTAATGGAGTCAAGAGTTCAAAATTTCTTGGTGCACTTTGGTTTTGAATTTACTGATGGGGTCCTTGACACCCTAAATTCACCAAATTATTATAATTTATAACCCATGGCGTGGTCCACTTTGACATACACAATTTTATGCAAGGGACAAGGGACCCTCCATGATTAACCTTTTTCATCTGTTGAGGTATCTCTTTCTTTTTTTGTAAAAGATTTGGAAGATCCTTAAGGCAACATCTTCATTCACTTTTTCCAACCAGTAACAGTGACAATGACAAAGTGGGTTATTATTATATGTGTAAGATGGTGACTTTATGAATGGTAAGGAATAAAGGTCCATCAAATAATGGTCCATCATAGCATTTATAAAAAAAAAAAAATAAACAATTTACTAGGAAACAAGGGAAGATGGGGTGTAGATAGTTAATTTGTCATTAGGCATGGGCTAGATGAGAATTTGCTTACAATTAGATTTGGGGCATGTGATAGGATTGCATTGCTTGTCACAGGTTTCAAGTTGGAGGGTTTGTTACAATTAATATTCGACAGCTTAGAGAAACATAAACGATTTCATACTTTAGACTTTAGAGTAAAGAAGCAAGTATATGTTTGACTAATTAATTGCTTATTATAGTGAGTTAAGTAGATGAGGCTTATAATTAAGTGGGAAAAATGCCTTGATACCTTGTGTAGAAGCTTCGTGCGTTTCTTGGTCTCCCACTTCATCCGCATGTTCTGAAGAAGCTCTTTCCAATGTTAGACTCTTCGAACGAGTGCGCAGTTTTGTCTTTCGCCTTGTCATTTCAACTGTCAAAGTCTAAAATAAACAAGTATATAAGCACAATGACAAGTAATGGTACAAGTAATTGAAAATACAACAACTCCAACTACTTTCAACACTAAAACAACACAAATTACCCACTAGTCATACAATTCAGCTTTAGAATTTAACAAATACAATGTTGTGGACTTAAATCAATATAATAGGTTTTAGAATTTAAAACATAATAATAATAATAATTTTAGGTCTCAATTAAATAACATGTAATAAAATTACTATGAAGTTCATTAGAATAGCAAAATTAATATATAGTTCAAACAAAGTTAGTATTTGTCACTTTAACATTCATCCATTCTATGAAGTTCAATGTAAACTGCTACAACACAACTCAGTTAAGTGTTAAAGAGACCTTTTACTTTTAATTTTTTTTTCCTATTAAGCAATAATGAATTTCGTTAAAGAATGTGCAAAAAGGGGCACAAGCTAAAGTAATACAAAAGTATTACCTAGAGTCATCATCACTAGAGTCATCATCACTAGACCCATCATCATTGGACTCATTGTCATTAGACTCATAAACATCATCACTAAGCTCTTCATCATCGATAAAGTCTTGTTCAAGCATTTCATCCTCACTAATCAACGGTGTATCATAAATGGGTCCTTCTTCATCAACTCGAGCCCAAGTATGATTGTCATTTGCATCATCACATGCATCATCAGGAGTTACACTATAAGGGACATTCTCCATATACGTATCCACTTCTTCATCATCATCTATAGCTTTAATACCAACACCAAATACCTCCCTAGGTTTTGTTTGGACCACCACCACCCAATCTTTATGTCTCACATCCTCCACATAAAACACTTGCGAAGCTTGAGATGCTAATACATAAGGTTCATCAATCAATCGATCGCCCTTGTGTATCAATCTTGAAAAATTGACAAGGGGAAAGCCAAAGTCATCTTTTTTGTATCCTCTCCCACTAATAACGTCAGCCCATTGACATTTGAATAATACATATCGATACTTATCAGAGTAGTTCAACTCAATAATATCAATTAGTACACCATAATAAGTAGCACCACCTTCCGTAACAACACAAACTCCACTATTTTGAGTTTTTCTAGTTGTTTCACAATCTTTGGTGCGAAACTTCAAACCATTTATGACATAACGTTTGAACCGTTTTGCTTCATTATCTGGATATCGAGCAAACCATCTAACTTTATCAGAGAGTTCATTTCTCTTAGAGGCATCCATTGACATCACCTATTATAGAGGAAGACTTTTATTATAAGTATGCTATCTAAAGTGTTACAACCGAAAATATAACAGAATACATATGTATACATGCTTTACTTACATATTCCCTAAACCAACTGCAAAATTCCTCTATGTGCTTCTTTTGAATAACATCATCAGTTATGTGGGCAGGAAAACCAGCCTTGATCTCTTCTATGTGTACACTAAAAAGCACAAACGTGTTAGTGTTAATCTAGACTATATTGGAATTCCGTTAAAAGATACACAAGGACATATTACTTACTCTCGAAATGGAGTGATTTCTTCACAATTGAATAGCACATAACGATGTGCTTGGATCCATGAATTTGAATCTAATGTAATGCTCACCACTGCACCCATGGATTCCTCGACATTCCTTACAGGCCGATTGAATGCAGTTTCAACAGATTTAAAATAGCGTGAGCAGAATCTTAAGCATTCCTCTGCTATATACCCTTCTGCAATGGAGCCTTCTGGATAAGTTTTATTATGGACGTAAGACTTAAGTCTTGACAAGTACCTATTGGAAAACCCAAGATCAACAGCGGGAAATTGGTAAGTTAAACAAAACCAAATAGACCAAGTTAACATATGTGTTACCTCTCTATGGGATACATCCAACGGTAATGAACTGGGCCAGAAACTTTGGCTTCGCTAGCCAAATGCATGACTAGATGTACCATCACTGTAAAGAAAGAGGGAGGAAATATTCTTTCCAACTCACACAATGTCACTGCAATTCTCTTCTCAAGAGCCCCAAGTTCCTCCACATTTAGTACTTTGGAACATATCTCCCTAAAGAAACAAGATAAGTCAATTAAATTCCTACTCACTTCAGGGGGCAAAGATCCACGTATTGCTATTGGAAAAAGCTGCTGCATTAAGATGTGATTATCATGGCTCTTCATCCCACTAATCTTGCGTTCTTTGAGTTTAACGCAATGTGAGATGTTTGAAGAATATCCATCTGGCACTCTTACATGTTTCAAAACTTGCAAAAAACCATCCTTTTCACTAGCATTCATATGGTAGCAAGCATGTGGCATACATGTCTGATCATTGCCAACCTTTTCCAAGTGAAGTTCACTTCTTATACCCATATCCTTTAAATCTTGGCGTGCCTTCAAGTTATCCTTTGTCTTGCCATCCAAATTCAACAATGTGCCAATTATATTATCCACTACATTCTTCTCAATGTGCATCACGTCAAGATTGTGACGCAGCACATGGTCCTCCCAATAGGGCAAGGTGAAAAATATACTTCTCTTTTTCCACCTAGTTAAGGCATCCTCCCCTCTTTTTCTTTTATTGGTCAAATTAACTTTTTTCTTCCCAAACACATGATCGGCTACAGCATCCGTTTGTAACCTGATTTCCTCTCCAGAAATTGTAATAGGAGCTGCTCTCATATCATCATGCCCATCGAATGAGTTTTTTTGCTTACGGAATTTATGATCTCTATCCAAGAATCGCCTATGTCCAATGTAACTAAATTTCCTTCCATATCTTAACCAACGAGACTGACTATCATAGTTACAAGAGGGACATGCAAGAGCACCTTTGGTACTCCAACCCGAGATATCACCATATGCAGGAAAATCATTTATGGTCCACAATAATGCAGCATGCATTTGAAATGATTTTTTGGAAGACACATCAAACGTTTCTACTCCAACATCCCATAACTCCTTCAGTTCTTCTACTAGGGGTTGTAAGTACACATCTATATCGTTCCCGGGTGAGGATGGAACAGGAATCAATAAGGATAGCTGAAATAAGACCTTTTCATACACATCCATGGAGGGAGATTGTATGGAATCAAAATAACAGGCCATGTACTATGAGTAGTACTCATATTTCCATATGGATTGAATCCATCAGCTGCTAATCCAAGCCTTACATTACGAGGCTCAGATGAGAACTCTATATACTTAGAGTCAAATGATTTCCAAGCTTCAGAATCAGCAGGATGCCTCATTAACCCGTCATTCACTCGACCATTGGCGTGCCACTTCATGTGATTGGCTGTTTCAGGAGACATAAATAATCGCTTCAATCTTGGCTTTAAGGGGAACCACCGTAGGATCTTTGCAGCTTTCTTTTTTCTTCTCTTGGAAGAAGCATTACTACTTTGTTGACCTTTAGAGTCATTGCTTTCCCATCTTGAAAGGTTACAGTTTGGACAAGCTTTAAGGTTCGCATTGTCCTTCCAATATAAAATACAATCTTTAGGACAAGCATGAATCTTCTCATAGCTCAAGCCCAGATCCTTAATAATCTTCTTAGCCTCATAACAATCTTTTGGCAACTTAGCATTTGAAGGAAGAAAATCAACCAAAAATTGCAGCAACATGGTAAATGATTTGTTGGTCCAACCATTAAGACACTTCATGTGGTACAAATGCACAATGACTGACAATTTGCTAAAATGCTTACAACCTTTATAACAGGGTTGATTAGCATCTTCAAGCAATTTCATAAATTGAAGTGCATCTTCATTAGGACCTTTTGCAGGACCTTCTGTGGGTTGGTGCACACTAGGGACTTCTTCCGTTGGCCCAGATGCCATATCTTGTATGGGAAACATGTCATGCAACATGTCACGACGATCGACATACTCTATTGGGTTTTCTTGGACATGACTATTAACAGTTTCAGTAGAAGTCTTTGCAGACGATGATTCCCCATTAAAAATCCAAGGATTATAACCCCTACAAATCCCTTTTGACACTAAGTGAGCCTGTACAGTATCTATGGGCAAAGAATTTGTATGCACACATTTTTTACAAGGACATGAAATCGTTCCATCCGGGTGTGCATGGTTAGATGCAAAATTCAGAAACTGTTGGACTCCATCTAAATATTCTTGTGACCTTCTATTGGTAAGTTTCATCCAACTCTTATCCATTGCTATAACGTGGTTTACAAGAAATACCTATAATATGATTTCATGAAAACACAAACCAAGAGTTAACATACATTTCATTTACACAATTTCACCTTAATTTAAGTAAGAAATCATCTTTAATCATTCACTTTTAGCTATGTTCCTAATCAAACAATGAATTTAAATGCATAGAGAAGTTATCAATACATTTAGTAACTATAACATCATTACTAGCAATATTCTTTAGGAATGGACATCTCTTCAAATATGCAATTCCATTTTAGCATTCCACATGTGCGAAAAAGATAGAGAGACACCCTTAAAATGAATTAATCAAATACAAACAACTCAACAACAATCGTTTTTCAATTACACAAAACAATCAACACTCCCAATATCAGCTAAAACTACCTTATTACTCCATGCAAGCCACCTGCTTGCCCCAATTCAACAACCCACCACAAACAGAGAGAGAGAGAGAGAGAGAGAGAGAGAATACCTTAAGTCTTTCACCAACTTCCCTTGCTTGGATCACATGAACTTGTAGTGCCTATTCCTTTTGCAATCTGCCAACAAGAAAAGAATATATATAAACCTAAGTTAATTCTTAGACTTGAAATAGGAAAAAGTACAATTAGTAAACCGAAAAGAGTCTAAAAGAAAATCAGTTCATTCAAAGAAAGTACTATTACTCTCTCTGACTCTCCCTCTGATTCTCTCTCTCTCTCTCTCTCTCTCTCTCTCTCTCTCTCTCTCTCTCTCTCTCTCTCTCTCTCTCTCTCTCTCTCTCTCTCTCTCTCTCTCTCTCTGTGATTTTTGTTTTGCAGGCTTGTTGGAGGAGCCGGCGATATCAAGCTTACTAAAGATGGCAACACTCTTTTGAAAGAGATGGTCACCTCTCTCTCTCTCTCTCTCTCTCTCTCTCTCTCTCTCCCCTTAACCCTGCATCTTTCTCTCTCTCTCTCTCTCTCTCTCTCTCTCTCTCTCTCTCTCTCTCTCTCTCTCTCTCTCTCTCTCTCTCCTTAACCCTGCATCTTTCTCTTTCTCTTTCTCTTTTACAATGCACAATTTCTTCATTTTCTCTCTTTTTTAAATTAATGTCTAAGAAATTTTTTACTTATAAGGGTTATTGAAAAACAAAAAACTAAATTAATTTGTTTAGAGTTAAGTGTTAACAACTATTTCATTGGATGGAAAATATGGGATAAATCATTTAGTAAGGCTCTGTTTCATGGTTTTAGAAAAGTTTTTTTTTTTGTTTTTTAATTTTCAAAATTTGCACTCGGCTTGATTGATTGTTCATTTTAGAAAGTGTTTTTACTATGTGATGGTTTTTTATATATATATATATAAATTTTAAAGTAATTTCTGTGCATTGGATCTCTATTATGGTCATAATGAGGTTTGTTGTGTCATCACCGGAAATGCACCAGTTAGTTTTGGTGGTGATTTTTATTTACTATAGCATCTCGGTCTTTCAAAAGTGTGTGTGTGTGTGTTGCTAGTGTTGGCTTTCAGTGGGTATATATTTATTTATTTCTGTGTGCTCCTCCCATAATAGAGGTACATGAAACTTACCAATAATTAAAAAAAAGAAAAAAATGATTGATGATAGAGAGAATGATGTTAGATCAGATAGAATGGCAGAAAACAATGTATGTGGCTGAGTTAGATTGGTTGATGAGGATCCATAGAATCCACCCCATTTTGACTTAGTTAGGTTGAGTTGAGTTGAGTTGAGTTGGGTCAATTCGAGGACGATAAATTATTATAGAGTCAGAATTATTTTAATAACTTTGTGTGATTGTAATTTGTTACTTCGTCGTGAACATTCAGATGCTAGCTAATGGGTGTATCTTTCTAAATGGTGTTTCATTGCTTGGTATCATTAATGGTTGCAGCAAATTCAAAACCCAACAGCAATCATGATTGCAAGGACAGCTACAGCCCAAGATGACATCAGTGGTGATGGCACAATGTCCACTGTGATCTTTATTGGCGAGCTTATGAAACAATTAGAACGATATATTGAATCCCTGGTCAGTGGTGAATCAATTGATGCTGTGTTAAAATCTGGGAATCTATTGGAGCTCCTAAAATTTACTTTAAATCTTCAAATAAATTAATTTATTAATTCACACACCCTTAACACTTGAACTTGTGCTAAAATCATCTTTGATCACATTCTGTAAATGTAATCAGGATTTTACTAGTTCAACTGTCTCTTTAGGTCTACATTGCCTCTTATCTCAACTGGAAATGACTGTGTTGCCAGGTTTTCCCAAAAGACCCCCCCACCCCTTAAAAAAAAAAAAAGAAAAAAAAAGAGAGGTGGTAACTTTGCTATGTTGTCTAGTTTTCTGGAAGGAGAAACATGTTTGGTGGTTGAGACTTATGGATCATTGTAATTTTAGAACTTAGTTGTGTTGTTCATCTAATATACTCTCTGTGTACTTAGTGCTTTGTTCAATAAAATTTATTACTAATTTCTTATCAAAAAAATAAATATCAAACATGTGATTATGATGTGAATATGCAAATACATTCAACTATATCTAGGAACAAAGATTATCACAAAAACTTAAACACATACCATGTTGAGATAAAACAAACACAACAATCCTGAAAACAAATCTAAACCAAAATCAATGTAAAAGTACTTCCAAATGCAAAGAGTTATTATATAAATCAATTTTGTTTTTGGGATAAGGATAAAAATAAAGGAGTTTTTTTTTTTTTAACAACTTCTTAATTTTTGAATCCAGTACTTATTACTTAATACAAGTGCTTTATATGACCATTGGATTCAGCTGGACCCAATTCCATACCCTACCTATTGCACCAAATTTGAAAAGATGAGTACAGATTTATTAGTACAATTTATTTTAGATTTTACCCTTTTTGTAAACAATTTCACAAAATGTGGAATAATGAAAAGGTTTGTTAGGAAGTCGTAATGATATTTTTTTATAAAAATTATTTTTGTAAGTGTCAATGTGATTGCCCATTCCTTCGAATTTTATTTTATTTTATATTTTTTCAATAAAAAATGGCAATGCTTTTACCCGTCTCTTAAAAAAGCTTCAAATTTTCAATATCTATATGGAATAATAAACATAAATGTCACTGATTAATATGAAATAAAAGTAATAGATGTAAAAGTTCTAGTTCTCATATTTTATTTTTATTTTGGTAAAAAAACGCTACTGAGTAGGATAGTATTTGTTGAAAGAAACTAGTGCATTGTTCAGTGAAAATATAATAGACTTTGTGCTATACAACATAGATAATGTTGTTTGATATGGTTTTAATGTCTCAATCGACCTAATTGTAGGTGTATTAATTACTTTTGTTAGGCATCGATTTTGTTGCTTATGAACTTAATTAAATTATTTGACTTCATTTCTAAAAGGAAAGGAATGCAGTTTGGTGATGCCTCAATTAAAAGAACTTTTTAAAGCTTAATATGATTATAGATGACATTTGATATCAATAATCAGTGGGAATAAAGGACTAAATTTTATGTGAGATTCAAAGTTAACAAGTACGAAATAGCTATATATGTGGATCAAAGCTATGCTAAAACATTGTGCTAATAGAGCTAATTGATGTTGAATAGGGATAGATTGATGCAAACATGAAATGAGATCAATAAATGATAGATTATTAAAGATCTAGTCTAATAACTAAGAACTTTTATTTTTATTTTTTGAGAAAGTAATAACTAAGAACTTGAATCAAATTCAAAGGTATTGAAATATAACCAAGATTAGCAGAGTAATGAACTACAAGTGAACTACTTGCACGAACAATTTACAAAGCCCTACGAGAAACTAAAAGGAAATACAACACAAAGAATACAATTCTCTATATAAGTCGTTGGTCAATGGAAAGTTTGTGTTTTTCTTGAAAATGAGTTGTCTATTTATACTTCAGACCTCTTGTGGTTTATGTTGAAAAAAAAAAAAGGTTTGATTTAATAATGCAAACCCTAAAAAATTAGCAATGACAGAAAATTAAAGAGAGTTGGAAGGATCTCACAAAGTTATAAAATTACGCAAAGACGTTGTCGTTAAAAATTGATTCATGCTACTTAGAATAAAACTCGGTGTGAATGAATCTCTTAGCTAAACAACTCCATAGGATTAGAATATAGCACTAATCTTCGAGTTATTCACGGTTACTCTTTCCACATGATTCTTCTTTCCTGGGCTCTAATGCCACTTGTTAAGTGTTGTTTTAACTTTGATAACTACATAGATGCCAATGTTGTGCATGATTCTTCTTTCTTGGGCTTTTTTATTTCTTTAATTTAGAGTATTTATTATAATTTCTTATTGTGAGGTGGTATTACCATGCATTGGGTGAATGTATCCCTTTTCTCACATGGGATTGCAGGGTAGATTTTCTCTTGTATGGTGGTGGGCATGAGGTGAATTGTAAGGGCATTTGTGCATTTATTTTATAAAAAAAATTCGGTGCATGTAGCAAGGCTCTATGAATATATAAGTCTTATCATTAAAATATTAGTGATTTAGAGGGAAAAAGAAAAGAAATATGAGTAGTTTCACAGCTAAAGATGTCCAAGTCCAACTACTTCATATCCAAAAATAAAATGTTACTGAAATTCTATATATTGCATTAATTTTGGGAGACAATTCCAACTCAAAAAGATAATATTAGAATTGACAATTATTGACATGTCATTAAGTAATCTCATGTTTATTATGCGTTAATTGTAATTTTTTTTTTTTTTATACAAGATATAATTCTATTCTAACCTAATTAATCTTAAGTGTAAATGTATATGAAACTTCCTGGAGACGTGTAAATTTATAATGGACCATACGGTCCATATTATGTCACTTATTTCAAAAGTTTAGATCAAAAGCTTAGATGGATAAAAAATGTAACTCTTCCTATTATAGTAATAAATTATCAGTAATCTCTAAAACTTTAACTAAATTTATTATAATTTAGTGCTCAATAAAATATTTATACTCAATAAAATTTCCTCTTCATTAAGCCTGAGAAGGTTTTTATGTGTATACGATATTTTAAACTCAATAATATATGTATTAATTTTTCTTATAATACTTCTCTATAAGTTAGTGGACTGAATAGGACCGAAATGGACCAAATAAGACCGAGGATGTCTGAAGTGCACTGAATAAGACCGACTAGAACCAAAGTGGACTGAATAAGACCGAATAGAACCAAAGTGGACCGAATCAGACTGAATAGCACTATTTGTCATTTTTTTTTAATAATTTACTTTTTAAATTAGGGAAATACTTAATGCAAGCTAAAATCCATAGTTATAGACTTATAGCCCAATCAAAATATAAAGTGGGCTCCAGCAAAAAATAAAAAATAAAAACCAGAAAAAATACAAAGTGGGCTGGGCTGGGTTTTTCTGCATTGCTAATCTTCTTCAAGCCCATTGGAAAAAAAAATTAAGTTTTTTGGAGGGAAAAGAACAATAACATTAAAATTAAAAAAAAAAAAAAAAAAAAAAAAAAACTTCACAATCTAATATTCATAATTTCATATAATATATATCCATAACCTTAAAGCACTAAAACTAAAATTTATTACTAAAACTTTAAAGTTCTATACTTGAAAGTTGCATCTCTTCATTCTCTCATCTCAGAAACAGTGTCTACTGCTTTAAAGTTTATGCTCCAGCAAAAAATTTTAAACTATTTTCATAGAAAGACGAAAATGATTTGATTTTCTAAAATTCAATTGTATAGATACCTCCGAATGGGGTATCCACAGCACATCTAGGGCTTGCAAAATTGGCAAAATGCGCTCTTGGGTTCTTCGTATTTCCACGGAAGAAACTGCAAAAAATAATAATAATAATAAAATAAAATAAAAAAGAGATTTACTTATATAATTTTGGAAACATATGCTTTAAATGCTCTTAAAGTTAATGATTCATATATAGCAAAAAATAAAAAATTAAATAATAAAAGAAAAAATAATACATTAGTACATTAATAAAAACTAATAAAAGAAAAAATAAAACATTAGTACATTAAATGAGTGATTTTTAATTTCTTTTTAAATATGACGGGCACATTAATTAAAATTTGCCCATAATTTAAAATTCTTATTTACTTTTTTTAAAGAAATATGAAGGTTGCATAAGTACAATAATGATTGATTTAAAATATAAATTGAAAAATAAATAAAAGATGCATCTATCACCCCAAATGAATGTAGAATGAACTAATGTTAAGGCAAAATGACTAGAAGTTCTTTTTTTTTCAAAGAAAAGGTGACCAAAGGTTTTTTGCTTATGGGAAATTCCTATGTTTTCTGCATGTAACTGGAGATGGAGGAATAATTAAGGACACGTTTTATCATTTATGGCAGGACCACTAGCATCTGAATTCGTCATTACTGCAAGCTTACAGGCAGGGTGTAGCATGATGCACTTGTTGGACTTATGCTAGATCAAAGAATCTATTTTGAATCACCAGAGATGTGTAAAGGTTCAAATATATCAACACATATATTTACTCTGTTGAACTACTTCAATATTAGCAAATTGAAGTGTATAGCTAATTAGTAGTCAATAAAAAATTCTCTTCCAATCCTAGATTTGTACCAAAAAAATAAAATTTACAGATGCATAAGAATTCTTTTATAGCTTAGTTGACCATAAATTTTATAATAAAAAAAATCAACAACCAAGGATAGCCAAGTTCGGAGGGGATAATGCAGAAACACTGTTCTGCAATGTTTCTGAGTCTCTGACAATGCAGAAAACTTCTTTTTTTTGGTGCCTAAAGTTTCTATATATATGTATATATACAAGCCATGCAAGGAAGCGACTTCACACTTACGCTTCTAATATCTATCATATATATAGACAGAAAATCAGAGATGCCATAGCTCAAAATTTCAAAGATGAAAAACCCCATTTTTCCAAATTCATAGAGGAATTGCCATCAGATTCGGACTTTGCCTCTTGGGCTATTATTAAACAATATTAAAAAGTAAAAATAATAAGTAGCATTAATATTGGAAAACAAAAATCTAACCTTTTATGGTGTAAATCCCATCCAAGTAGCAATGCTAGCTAGCAACTTGTGTGTCAAAACGTGCAGCTCTCCACGTGTACATGATATCTTTGAATCGCTATTTCATGTTTCACCATGCGCTCAATGATCTGTTGTTGGCTCAATCGAGAACCGACTCGACGAAGCGTAGCGTCTGTCAAGTTTTGGAGATATATATTCAATTGGGTTTTGAAGAATAACAAACAGAGGAATATAAATTGTAATTATAAATTAGGGAAGAAAGATTGAAGGATTTAATTGTGGGTTTTCATTTTATTTTGAAGAAGTCTAAATTGAATAAATTTCAAACTTAAAATGCTCAATTGAATAAAAGTAAAGTTCGAAATCTAAAATGAATTTCAATTAAACTTAGAGGATGTCATTAGCATTAATATTTAGCTTTTTATATTTGAATAGTTAATATATATATATATATATATATAACTTTTTATATTATCTGTTGCTTTACATGGGTTAGTAACTAGAAAATTGGGGTAGGGAATTGAATATGTTGAGGAAATTCCACCTGTTTGTTATTTAATTAGTTTCAATGGTTTGATGTTTTGACTAAAATAAAAAATGGGCTTGATTTTATTTACTGAAATTAGTGTTCCATCTACATAATTGTGAATTGGCTGTGGACTTTTCGTGTAAGTAGTGCAAGATAAGATAGAATTTTTCCAAGGGAAGAGAATTGGTGCTTTATTTGGGGGAGAGAATTGAATTGCATACTGCATTGGTATTTATAAATATTGGGGGAGAGAACTGAATTGCATACTGCATTAGTATTTAGAAATATTGATTCAAAGTCTAGTAAAACTGTATAGGTGCAAGGATCATGAATTACTTGTAAGGGAATTGTGGGTAGTTGGATGTAGCTGAGTTCGAGGATAGCTCTGCCTCCAAAATAGAGAAAGAATGAGAATGGGAATGGGAATTAGAGAATTAGAACAGAAGATAGATTGACTTGGTAACAATTTGCTTGCCGTTATTCATGAGCCCTTAAGCCCCTTTATACAAGATTGAATGCTTTGTTCTACTCTAACTGCCTCTACTCTATACGCTAACCACCTAACCACCTAATTACCTATTAACCATAATTAGGCCTAGTTACAGATATGACCCAACAGGGATGACTACTAATACACCCAACTAATACAACCAATATACAACACCCAATACAACAACAGTAACTACAAACATATAAAAGTAATCCTAACAATGGGAGTCTGATTAAGTTCAGCTTAATTTGGAAGTGGCATGGAATTTATCAATTGAAGAAAAATCTTACTTTAACAAAAGTGTACCTCTTCCCTTCACCTTCCCCTTGCGCACATATAATTAAACCTTTGAAACCAAATGATTTTTACTTAAATTGGAACTTCACACGTAGGCCCTTACAAGAATTTTGAAGTAGTAACAAATTGATCTTCCAAAGCTGCATCAACACCACCACTTTGACCCCCCCCCCCCCCCCCAAAAAAAAAAAAAGAGTAACTCTATAAGTTAAACGTACCATTAAATTGAGAAAACCAATTCATACAAAACAAATGCAAAATGAAGATGAAATGGATAGCCCAAAAAACAAAATTCAATTATGCATAGCCACTAAACAGAGATTTAATTGCCTTTCAACTTCAACACTTCTTCATTGACCTAATTAAGATGCATAACTACTCTTTCCAAATAATCCCCAAATTATGCAGATAAGGAAGCTAACACCTAAGTGCAATGAGCTATACAAGCACACATTCGTACATATGTTTCTACTCAATAGGTGATAAAGAGCTTCCAAAAAAAAAAATCAATTATTAAATAAAAATTGCTCCAAGTAACAATCAAATTTGAAATACGAAGGAATAGAGAGATTGGACCTAGAACCCACACCTGGTCAGTAGGTGATAAAGAGCTTCCAAAATTGAATCCCTCAATCTGATCACTAGATTCTCAGCCGCCTTTAAGCTGAAACCGTAGAATACAAAATGCTCTCATATAAATCAATTACTACAGAAAAATTGATCCAACCATCTTAAACAATTGAAAAACAAAGAAATTGAGAGACAGATAGAACATTGGAATCCAAACCTGTTGAATAGGCCATAAAAAGCTTTTGAAATTAAAGCTTTCAATCTAATCATTAAGCAATCAGTCACAGCAGCATTTGAGTTGAAACTGATTTAAAAAAGAAAATCAATAAATTAAAAAACAACCAAACAAATAAACAAAAAAAACTAACAACACATCCAAAAAAAGAAAAAGAGCAATAGAATTCGAAACCAGTACTCATTTGACAGGATTACTACTACCGGTTGATGGATCAGTAGACTAGATGAAGATTATAACATAATTGAATGTAATACTAAAATAAAGTGATACCTGAAATCTGCCACCTCCTACCCTTTACAATCTTCACACTTGATGGTCCTCAAGTTTCTGGAGAAAAAAAAAAAAAAAAAAGGTATGATTATTTCCTGGCCTAACAACTGCAGTATTTCAACCTAGTTTATTTGCAAAAGGCTAGTACTCTCTGATGTTGATATACATGGTTAAGCAATAATCCAGCGAAAGGAATGAATGTCTATCCTGATGGGTTTTCTTTGTGAAGATTAAGATTTTTCACACTTTATTTTATATTTTATGCAGAACATCATATAAAATATCATAATCACTGCTAGCACCCAAAATCACACTCATTATTTCTAAAGTAAGAGTTGAACAAACCTCTCCTCAACTGTAGGAACAAGACCACTTGTCAAACCCACTCCAACAATCTAAAGCACAAAAAAAAAAAGTCATTTCTTCCTGCCAACATTCAATATTTAAAAATTAGGACAATGAGGTACCACTTAGCAAGAAAATTAACTCTCGAGTAAGTCCAAAATTATGAAACCCGATTAGGCACCATGGAACCAGAATCTACAGATCCTCCAGAGTTAAGAATTGCTTATCAAGCATTGTATGATGATTACCAGAATTGCCACATTCCACAAGAAGTCTTAATAGACTTAGAGTATGGAAGCAAGGGCAAAAAGAAGTGAGGAGTCTTTAGGTAAAACTAAAACTCACAAATACTCAGGAAAAATTAGGTTTCACATACCTAATTCCAAGTTACAGGTTAATTACCTACCCCATTACAAGGAAGAAATCCATAGGATTATCAACTTAGTAAAATACTTACTAAGAAGGTTATCCTGAGGAATACAGGAAGATATTCTTTTTGAAATACTTCAAGATAAAAACAATACCATTGGTTGGTATCATCACAACTAGAACAATGCTTAGTACGGCATTAGACATAGTCCAAGGAATGCTAGATGCGGCAGGAAACATAGTTCATCAGGCCAACTCTTGGCTAAATTGGACTAACACCAGTTATCACAATAATCTGAACTTTGAACCTTTCCATCAAGGAAAAAAGTATCTAAAGCAAATGATTAATGACCCCACACCTTGGCCTCACTAGGAGCACTTTAGGGAATTCTTAGACTATATTCATAGTCATAAGCAGGAATGGGATTTCTTAACAGATAATGGAAATCTATTTAGATGGTATTTACCAGAATATGGTAGTAATGATAATTATCCACCAGGTTACCAAATGAATCAGCAACCCTTGATTCAACCTAGTAATCAGGAAACTACCCCTAATCAGATAACCAACAATTGTTGTGAGGAAATCAAGAAAGTGGTAAGTGATAAAGGAATAGGTGAAGCTAATCTTAAGATTGACAATCCTAACCCTGATCATTTAGTACCCCACATATTTGACGAAAACCATAACTTTATTGCATTAGGTACTCACCAGAACCAAATCTTAGGCATAACTTTTGGACCCGAGACATGAAAGATTGCATAGCAGTCTATAATAATCATTCAGAAATTCTAAGCCACATATACTTAGAACTACTGAAAGAAGGAAATAATACAACCCAACAAAAAGAATAATCTTTTTCAGATGGTGAGGGATGTAGCTGCACAGAAATTCAAGCAAAACTAAATAAACAAACTCTAGATATCATAAAACATCTAGAAATAATCAGGAAAGAATCCTTGAAAGGATAGATGAGATAAACGGAGAAAGAGTTAGGGAAATTCAACAAAATATTGAATTAATATTGAAAAATCGAATTAAGAGAGAGAGACAAGGAGCTAGAAAACCCAAAAAAGTAAAACCCTAGAAATTAGAAACTGAACAGAGTAAAGGTAAACGAAAAACCTTAGTTGTAGCATCCTCCGTTGGCTGCTCCCTCTCTCTCTCTCTCTCTCTCTCTCTCTCTCTCTCTCTCTCTCTCTCTCTCTCTCTCTCTCTCTCTCTCTCTCTCTCTCTCTCTCTCCGCTCTGTGTGTGTGTGTGTGAAGATTTGAGATGTGAGGGAAAGAGAGACCCGAAGGTAGGGTTAGAAATGATGAGAGAAATGGGTCAGGCTAGACCCAACCCATTTGTTTTTGGACCTAACTAGGCTCGATTTTTGGGTGGTGGTGGTGGTTGTGGGTGGTGGTGGCTTTGGCTGTGGGTTTGTGGGTAGTGGTAGAGATGAGAGTGTCTGTGCGAGAGAGAGTGTGTGTGTGACTGATGAAATGGGTAAAAAGAAAAAAGCGCTAAAAATGAAAAGGAACAAAAAAAACAGAGGGAAAATTAAGGAGCTCTAGAACTGGAATTGCAGGGTCTATTGCGGCGGGTCATTTACCCGCCGCTATATTAACCTGCAGGCCTCTAAAGCAGGCCTATTACGGCGGGTAATTGGCCCGCCACAATAGTACGCCGCTATACGTGAGACCTATTGCGGCGGGCCATGGGCCCGCCGCAATAGGTCTCACGTATAGCGGTGGGCCGAAAACCCGCCGCAATAGGCAACCTATAGCGGCGGTTTTTCACCCGCCGCAATAGGTCCTGCCGCAATTGTTGGGTTTTTTTGTAGTGACATTTCGCTACTCCTGCCTCAACCCAACCCAACCCAACCCATTTACGTTTTTCACATGGTGGTCAAACTTTATATAGGCTCCTCTGCCAACCCAATAAATACATGGAGAAATATGGAGGGTGAATTAGAGGGTACATAGGGAGGTTGTTGGTGAAACTTCACTAACGCGGCAGGGACAAAGTGGAATTCAATCAAAATTTGTGACAGTGCATTTGTATTTTTAATGCCTTGTGCTTTTAATACATTATTGTCTTAAAGTTAGGCAGCAATGAGATTTTAATATATTGTTTTAAGAGTAATGCTAAAGCCACTAAATTTTTTACAAACATTCTGAAAACAGTTGACGTGGCATGCTTAACATAAGCTTTTAAAAAAAACTGAATATTCACGTCAAATACAAAATAACTCAAATAAAAATATCTCTACATCAAATCTAAAAATTCCATCAATTGACCGTGTGTCTTCTCCTCTACATAAAGAAATTATCGAACGAGATAAAAGTACTGTTATATATGATGTTAGTAGTATTAAATGCATGTGATGTTGGAATGATCTAATGTGAGTAAAAAAATAAGGTAATTAATCACTGAATGTGACAAAAGTATGATCATATGTGATGTTAGTACTGCTTGATATGACAATGAAGTCATTCAATGTGACTAAAAACTAAAGAAACACTAAATGTGACAGTAGTACATTTATATGTGATGTTCATATTGCCCAATATAACACTAGAATCATTAAATGTGATGTTTGGTAACCACTATTAGCAGGTTAACTATCATACCTAGCAAAAGAAAGGGTACCTTAGAATTTCTCTAATGAAATGTCTCACATTGAACACATTTTATGTAACAACATTGCCTATTTAAGCCAAGATAAATCATTGCTGATAAGGAGAAAAATCACCATCGTCCAAAAGAAGAGAAAGCTTGCTTTGTCCATCAAGCCAGCTTCGTCCTTCAAGCCAACATCGTCCATCAAGCCAACATTGTCCATGTGACGAACGACTATAGTATACATTAAATGAGTTTTCCATAAATGACATGAGTAATGGTTAATGTGCCAGACAGGAAAAAATGTAACCGATGGACCAATGGGCAAAAGACCATTGAAGTCTATTACGCCTTTGCATTCATTACTGATGAATTATTAAGATTGTCCGTCTCTCAATAGACGAGTTAAACGTTATTCAATGCAAGACGTAATGTACAAACATCAATGACGGATGAAGCCAAAAAAGACATTCAATGCCTAAGACAGTTAAGGAGTAACGTATGAACTTCAACAGAAAAATAGCCGTTGACAGACAATAAAATCCAGCTATTGATACCAACGGCTCCATATCTCATGAATGCAAATATTCATTCAGGCAAAAAAAAAAAAAGGGTTATAAAAACCCACACAAACCAAAGGCAAAGGTACACACAACTCTCACCCCAAAAACTATTCTCAAGTTGAATTCTTTTGCAATATACTTCAATTGAATCTCATTCTAACTTAATTGTTGGAGGGTGTTTGGTAAACACCACACCAGTGTATCCATATTTCTCTATTCCATATCTCACTATAGGTTCGTCTTTGGATGAAGCTAACAGCTTTGTCCATCCGTATTGATAAAGACAGAGAAGAATAGCACCAACAGGTTCATCTTTGGCGAAGCGAACGCCTTCGTCCATCTGTATCAATGAGGAGTTCAATTGGCAGTTTTTGCATCATCGATTGTTACCAATAATTGTTTTTTAATAACCACTGCCAATAAAATCTAAGTTGCCTTTTCATAGGTAGTTTAGCAAGATTATTATTTTGTACCCATATTTTTAGAATCCAAACTAGGGAGTTGGTTCAAGTTCAAGCTAAGACACGATATTTTTAAGCTTGATAATAAATTTGATTTTGACTTAATAATTTACTTGTATTAAATATAAGCTAAAAAACTTAGGGCCCGTTTGTTACAGTTCTATAAACAACAATTTTCAGTGTTTAAATAACATTATACATATTTTCACATACTTTTTCACTTACACATATTTCTAAAAAATACAAACAATGTTACTAGAAATCTCTACCAAACAAGCCCTTGATAATTGAAAAGCGTAAAAAAATCTTCTCCTTCTTTTGAATTGCTAAAACCAGAACTTTAATGTTATATATATATATATATATATATATATATATATATATATAAATAGAAAAGGAAAATTAATATGATTGGGTAATCACTAAAAATCTTTTGATAACACACTCCCATTTGAAGTTTTGCTTTGTAACTGAAAATCCGTAATTGGTTTTTGGGAAAACAGTTCACGACCCATAGGCCTTGAATCTTCTTTACTTAACTCAAACCAATCATATTATTATTATTATTATTTTTTTGCTGAATAAATACTTTATTTGCTACCAAACAAAGATATACAGCCCAGATTGGGCTTGTGGCCATCTCTATCCAAAGCCTGAATAATCAGAGGCGACAATTTAGAGATGGGTACTGGCCCATTCCAATTCAAAAAGGCAGCCCATCTAGCTAAAAGATGAGCTGCTTCATTACCTTCCCTATACACAAAAGAAAAGTTTACATTATCAAAACCTTTAGCAAAATACAAAATATCCTCCACCATAGACTTAATACTCCAATGAGGCGCTGACTCTTGATTTCTAAGGGGCTCAATATCATTCCATGCATCTCCTTCAATCACAACATTCTTAAAACCTTCATCTGTTGCTTTTTGAATGGCCACCAAGGTTGCATTTGCCTTACCAGCTAACGGGCTACTTGGACACAGCTGCTTTGCCCATGCGGCAACAAGTTTACCTTCCTGGTCTCTTCCAATTACTGCCACAGATGTTTTTCCTTCTCTAATTGTAGCATCAAAATTCAATTTTATCTAACTTGGAGGAGGTGGGGTCCATGTTTTGTCCATAGAGGAATTTTTACTTTGAATCTTCCAAGCTTGCTTGTGTTCCTCGAAGGATTTATTCACTTGCCTTGCAAGATCAGCCGGGGAAATTTTGATTCCATCCACACGAGCTTTGTTTCTACTCATCCATACTTTGTCACACATAATTGCTGCAAATAATTGGAACTCTTTTGTAGCTTCATTGTCTAGTGCCAGAAATAGTTTGGGTTGATAACCATCTTCACCTAATCTACTATGGATATAGAATCCAAAGTGTTCAACCTCAACGGCCATGGGCCTAGGAGCCAAACTTGAGCTGCCCAATCACATTGCAAAAATAAATGCTCCAAAATTTCTAGAGCCTTGTCGCATACGTTTCACTCATTTGATGGGAGGATAAACTTTCTAAAAGTAAACCTCTATCCCATTGTCTTAAGTCCTGATCAATCAAGTCAGCCACTAAATAAGCTTCACAGGTAGCTCCCCTTCTAACTTAAGGGATTAGATTAGGCTCATTTGGAATCCATGGGTCTTTCTATATCCAAGTGTTCTATCCATTGCCTATCCTGTGGCATAAACCTTTTTTTTATCACTTATCTACCACCAAAAATACTTTGACAAGACCATGATGTTGCTTTTCGCACAGGCATTCTCATAAAATTTTTGCTTCTCACATATTTCTTTTTGAACACTCTAACCCACATCTTATCAACATTACTTGCAACCTCCCAAGTCATTTTAGCCACCAAGGCTTTGTTCATATCTTCTGTTTTCTTGATGCCTAGCCCACCAACACTTTTTGGGGTACAAATCGAATCCCAACTCTTAAGGCAACTACCCTTTTTATTTTTCTCTTTAAAACCCCACCAAAAATTTTTGTTTATGGCATCCAATTTATTACAAACTTGTTTTGGAAGAAGCAGAGCTGAAGCTTGATAGGATGGAATAGAGGAAGCCACAGAAGAAATTATAGTAGTTCTACCTGCCTGAGAAAGAGTCTTCATCTTCCAACCCTACAACCTTTGCCTCACTTTTTCAATGATCTCCTCAGAAGTAGCTTTCTTGTCTTTACCTGAAGCCATAAGAATGCCCAAGTATTTTTCTTTCCTATTGGACCTCTGAATTCCTATATAGTTTGCCAACTAAGATCTTACTCCTTGGTTCACATTTTTGCTGAAAATTATCACTGATTTCAAGAAATTCACCTTTTGACCAGACCAATCAGAGTAAGAGTATAAACATGCTTTGATACTCCCCATGTTCTCCTCATCTGCAAATTGAAGGTGGGTGATTGGCGTCAAGTCAGAGGCTAGTTTATATCCAATAATTTTGTTATTTGCTGCTTCTCTCTCTATGAGTCTAGCAAGAACTTCAACTGTAAGGATAAATAGAAAGGAAGAGAGAGAATCACCTTGTCTCAACCCTCTCTTGGGCTTGAAGAAGCTATAAGGGCTGCCATTAATTAAGATTGAAAATGAGGTTGTAGTTACACATTGCATCACCCACTGAATCCAAATATTTGGAAAACCAAAACCATGTAGGACTTTCTCAAGGAAACACCACTCCAACTGATCATAAGCTTTGTCCATATCTATTTTTTAAACCCATCCAATCTTTTTTCCCACTTTTCTTCTTCATGTCATGGATTATTTCTTGAGCCAAAAAGGTATTCTCTTGAATTTTCCTTCTTGAAATGAAAGCTGTTTGCCATGGAGAAATTAGCTTAGAGAGAACCTACTTTAATCTGTTGGCTAGCAGGTTGGAAATGATCTTATAAATAACATTACATAAACTTATTGGCCTGAATTGGGAAACCATTGCCGCATTATTCCCTTTAGGGATGAGAACAATGAAGGAATGGTTTATTTCTCTCAACATGTACCCCTTTTGAAAGAAGGTGGTAATAGCTTCAGTGACTTCACCTTCTATTATATTCCAATAAAACTTGTAGAACTGGGCTGACATTCTATCAGGACCTAGCGCCTTATTAAAATTCATGCTGAATACAACACCTTTAATCTCCTCTGGTGTAGGAATTTTTGAAAGCATCTCTATATCCTCTTCAAACAAGCTTGGGCTTATCAAGTTTTCCATATTATTAGGGATTGAGGGATAAGACGTATCAAATAGATTGCTAAAAAAACTTTCAAAACATCTTCCGATCTCCTTTCTCCCTAAAACCCATGAGCCTTGCTGGTTTTTTATAAAGTCAATTGAATTCTTACGCCTTTTGATTATGGTGGTGAGATGGAAGAATTTGGTATTAAGATCTGCTTCAAACAGCCACTTTGTTCTAGACTTTTGCCTCCACAAAGTTTCCTCCCTTTGGAGCCATTCTTGAAGCTCCATATTGATACTTGCTTTTTTACTTAAATTTTCTTGAGATGGCTCTTCACCTTGGATAATTCTCAGATTCTCTCAGCATTTCTTTATGTTTTGTTGGATATTCCCAAACCACTCCTTATTCCAAATTCTGAATTCTTTTTTCGCCTTTTTGAGCTTTTGGCAAACTTTGAACAACGGGGAGCCTAGAATATTAGCTTTTTAAGCCTTCTCAACTACAAACCAACTTGTCTCATTCGTGATCCACACCTCTTCAAATTTAAATAGTCGTTTAACTGATCGCTGCTCTCCTTCTGTGAATAAGACTATAGGAGAATGATCAGAAATTGAGGAAGGTAAATTGAGTACAACAGCTCTTGGAAAAATCAATCTCCATCTTTCATTCGTAAATGCTCTATCCAATCTTTCTTTTATATTTGCTAATCCTTCTCTTCCATTAGACTAGGCATAAGGATTGCCCAAAAATTTGATATCAATGAGACCATTTTTATCAGTCACGTCATTCGGGCCTCCACTAGATGAGCTAGCCATTGGTTTGCCCCCTTTTTAATTAGCCTATGAGAAAACATGATTGAAATCTCCAATACATAACCAACCTGCACCAAAAGCCTCACCAACCTTTTCTACTGCTTCCCAAAAGGGACCTCTATTATTGTGGTTTGGAGGATCATACACAAAAGTAATAAGCCATGGCTCATTCAAAGGGTCTGAGAAAATCAAACCATTGATCATATTGTAGCATTTGTAAGTAATTTCTATATCAACTCTATTCTTCCAACCCACCACTAGCCCACCTTTCTTTCCTCTAGGATCAATAGAATCTAAATTATAAAAACCCAGAGACATCAAAAACCTGCTACACTTCTTAATGGGAATTTTTGTTTCAGATAAGAAAATCACATTTGGGCCAATATCCCTTATTAAGGCTCAGAGAGTTCTTGTCGCGGCTCGAGCCAATCCACGGCAATTCTAGGACAAAGTAATCATGGTTGCCGTAGGGGCATATGTAGGCCTGCCTCCTCAGCCATTTTGGATTTAAGGGATTCATCATCAATCAAAGTAACAGGGTCAAAAGAAATTACCTCTTGAGAAGGATTATAGGGCACAAGAGTTAAATGTACTATGGCAAGTTCCTTAGGTGTTGTTTGGAAACCCACAAAACTGGACGATATCATCCTATTTTCATAACTCATAATCCAAAACTGATGGGGCCCACAGGAGAGAAGTTGTTTGGATTATATGACACAGTTTCCATCACTCAATTCTCTGATTTTTGAATAATAAGTTATGGAAACTGAAAACACATTTTAGCTGTTTTCAGTTTCCATATCGCATAACTCAATAGCATATTTATAATTAAACACACATAAAGGGACCCACAACCTGCAACTTTTGACCGTTTCACTTTTTTTTATTTTTCCTTTCTTCTTCTGGGTTCGGCCTTTCAGTTCTACTTCTTTTTTTCCTCCTGAGTTCGGTCTTTCAGTTCTACTTCTTCTTCTTCTTTTTTGTTTTTTTTTTTTTTTTTTTTTTTTCTTTCATTGGTTCGGTCTTCAGTTCTTCCTCTCTTTTTTTTCCCCCCTTCTTCTTTTACTGGTTCAGTCTTCAGTTCTTCCTTTTTTTTTTTTTTTTGTTGGGTTCGGTGAGTTTAGGTACTAAAAAAAAAAAAAAAAAAAAAACTACACTGAGTGATAGGTATGAGGCTCACAAACAGTGTGAAAAATATTGAGTGATGACAAGTGAGTGATGGTACCAAACAAATACGGTATTTTAAGTGAAGAGTGATGAATAATGAGTGATGAAAATTGAGTGACTATTTTTTTTAAACCAAACAAGCCCTTAATCTTCTTCTTTTTGTTTACCTTGGTCCTTCCCATGATTTTGTTTTGACTTGGTTGATTATAAGAATGGGACTGTGACTCTAACTTGAGAAGACCAGAGCCCCCTTTGGTTAATTTTGGGGCTCTTAAATTAGCCAGGCTCATCACTTCCTCCAATTTCCTTTTCGCACGATTAAAAACCTCAGTTTGATTTATGGGCAGTTTACTTTGGGCCTTTTAATATGCTGTCCATGATAGCACATTAGTTTGGGCCTTGGAAAGCCCAATAAGAAGATATGGATCACTATGACTCGAGTCCGACAAGGAAGGTTGATATTCTTTGGATTTGGGGGGGGGGGGGGTTGTTTTCTTGTTGTAGTCTAGAACCTTCAGTTGTTGCACTAGACTCTGATTGGGTTGATAGGAATGGTTAAGTTGCAACTAGACAGTCTGTTTCCACGGGGGTAAGTGAGGTTAGAGTTGTGGGTTCAGAGATATCTGGTTGGATAACTGGTTGGGATTGGGTGGGAAGGTTTGGGTATTTGCTTAAAGAAATGTGTTTTGAAGTGACATAATCAGCCAAATTTTCAAACCTTGTCAGATTATTCCTCGATCCAACTGCTTGGGTTTCCTTGGTTCCCGCATCCTTCAGCGCGTGTATTTTACGTTGTACTTGCTCCTGGGCTACTGCCTCCTTCCTTCCCTCATCTTCCTCATCACTGGATTGATTCCTTTCAGTAATGAATTCCACCCACCGTGAAGTTCTTTTACTAGTTGCTTCCGCCTTCAACCATGGCCCAAAACCAAACGGGTCCTTGAAGTTTGATTGCACTTCTGCATCTGCCCAAAGGCATCTTGCTTTTAAATGACCCAACCTGCCACATTTGAAACAAAACTCTGCAATTCTCTCATATTTAAACCGAATCCAAAGATTCGGTTGTGTGTTTCTGTCCAGAAAAAATCCACTCATCAATGAGTCTTCAACCTTTAATTCAATCTTTACTCTTAAGAATTTACTCTTACAAACTCCTCCACTACCAGTAAAGTCCACCTCTAACACTTCTTCCACTAGAGCACCAATCTCCTCTGCATTTTCCTTCGACATATATTCAATGGGGAGTCCATGTATTTGAACCCATAAAGGGATACTCAAAAAATCCATGTCCTCAACAGACATATTCTGGTGCCACTGTTTAAGGATAAGAGGAAACCCTTCAATATTCCAAGGCCCCAGTTCTAGGATCCTCTTATTATCTCCTTCACAAGCAAACTTGAACAGAAAAATATTTTCCTTTAGATGTACAATCTGCACACCTTTGGAGGTCCTCCATACTTTTAGAATAATAGCCCTTACTGCGTTTTTCTCGATGTTTCTGTCTGATAGAAGCTTTCCTACCAGACCTGTATTGAACAGTTCTTCAACAACCTTTTTACTAGCTTTTAACTTTACTGCTTTACCTGTGCATTTGAGTTTCTTTGTTTCATCAGTGAAAGCTTCCACCAGCATTGATTGATTTTCCATAGGAATAATAAAGTGGTTATGGGGTGGAGCCCCTTGCCCACTAGCACAATTTTCTCTAATCAAGAAAAAGGGTTATAAATTTAGAGTGGGTTATGGATTTGGTCGATTAGGTAAAAGAAATAAAAATGGTCAAAAGATATTCAGGAAGGTATACCAACAAGGGAAACTTTGATGGTCAAAGTTGTAGGTGGAGATGGAAAAGGTGATTTTGGGGTTAGGTTGTAATAAAGTTGGAAAGGTAATACCATGAGAAGGTAGAGGGAGATGGCAACAGATGAGGAATAAAGAACAGAAAGACCTCGAGCCTAAACTCAAGTCCGGAAGCCTTGACCCTCCTCAAGGAGAAAGTAGTTGGCTTAGCAACTAAACCCAGTCCCAAATCCAACAAATTAACTGAAGCAAACCATATCATTTGTATTATAAATTGTTTTGAGAAATTATTAGCGAGGCTAGTAAATGGAATCTTGAGCTAGCTGCTACTGAGACACTATTTTGTAAATAAATAATTATCTCCAATATATTAACTTTTTTATTTTTTATTTTTTGATTGTCTAGATATTATTATTTTATATCTAACCAATTTGATGAATTATTCTTAGAAATTAATTGACAATCGAATCACTCTTTCAATAAATAAAAAATAATCTTCCTGCTTCTTACGTAAAAGTCTTAAGTATTTTTAGAGTATAAAGAAATTGTGTTCTCTCCTCTTACGGTCATAATGAACTCCACTATGAGTTTAATGAATGATCTCTGTCACAAATGTAAGAGAAAAGTACCATTTTCATGTTTTAAGAATATCTAAAAATTGCTCACTTTTTATGTGTTACAATCCCCTTCCAGTGGAGTTCTTAATATAAGATTATAATTTTATTTATTTATTTATTTTGCTTTGGACTAACATAATTATTTTCATAGATATTTATGATATGTTTGTTTTATGATGATGTAAAGCTGTTTTTAAGATGTAATTTTCTTTTTTTTTTTTTCACAAAATGTGATTTTTTTAGGAAGCGGCTGCCAACGAATAGTAAGGACACCGTAGTCATCATCACATTATGAGCCTCATCAGCCAACATGATTAGGACCTATGTCATGCAAAAATAAGACAAAAGTGCATTCTACCTTCTTAATTATTTATTACGCAATTAATCAACGTGTGGAGAGAGAGAGAGAGAGAGAGAGAGAGAGAGAGAGAGAGAGAGAGAGAGAGAGAGAGAGAGAGAGAGAGAGAGAGCAAAACTTAGATACTGTATTTAGGTACCGTCTCAAAAATAGAAGTGTAATTTTTAGTTAAGTATTAATATGGTTAGATCTTAAGAAAGAAACATAAAGAACAACACTTAAAATATTGTACTTAAATTTTGTCTTATATGAATTACTTTCGTGGCCACTAATTCACTTATCTTACTACTAATTCATAATTGAGGGAGGTGCTAAATAATATGAGCCCTAGCCAACGTGATGGCTTTGCTCCACACGTTGCTGTCCAACACAGAGTGACGCCAGCGCTGCGTTATGAGCCCTTCACTGTAAGTACTAAGGTTGGAGGTGGTGCAAAATTTAAATGTGTGTTTAACTTTTAGTTTTGGTTTTCCTGTTTACCGCAAATATCTACTTCTCTTAAAGACAAATCGTTAATATTGGGAAGTGATCATTGATTTTTGTTGATGCATTTTAATATTAATTGACAAATAAATATAAATATTTATGTGTATCAGGAACGGATCTAGGAGGGGGTTTAAAAGGGCTTGGCCGCCTTGGGCCTTATAAAAAAAAAAAGGTATAACCCCCAAACAAACCCATGTGAATTCTCAATCCAAAACACAATAAATTTTATTCAAAAAAAAAAAAATAACAAATAACAAATAAAAACTAATGGTGTTTTGTATCATTTGTCTTTGTTGATAGATAAATGTATTTTAATGTATTAAGAAATAATGATTTTACATAATTATCTTGATTAATAGTTTGTTAATACTATATAAATACTTATTTAGAATTTTTTTTTTTTTAGTTTATCATATGGCCCCCCTAGGTTGAAATGGAGAGTTATCGTATTACAAATAACTCCAATCTTTAATTCTAGACACTCGTACCATTAAAATAATAATTATTATATTTATCATCAAAATAAATAGGTGATAATGTTCATTATTCTTGAGTGATTTTATGAGCCCATATATTTACCTATTTGCACCATATATACATATATATATATATATATATATATATATATATATATTATAAAAATATCTATGTATATAAAAAAGTGATTTACAATTGTACATATTTTGAGAATTGTTGGACAAAGAATGGTGTTCTTCCAGTTGAACATTTGCTCTACAAATTCATGGAGCTCAGAGTGTATGTGGCTGGTTGTTATATCTTGAGGGCATTGTGCTAGTGAACCCGTTACACTGATTAAGATATATTTTTGATATTTTCTTGTGATGCTGTGAAATGATTTAAAAAGAGTGAGTGTACCAGTGGTGGCTGCAAGAATTTTTCTCAAAATGTTCATTAAGAAGCATAAATTATACAATCTAATAAAAAGAGAAATTCATATATTGACAACAACAACAATAAATAACACGCAAATACATAAAGTTTACAATTGTCTTTTACGAGTTTTCATATTTTGAAATTGTTGCATGATAGTTTCATTATCAATGCTACAAGTTACATCTCTTTCAATATCCATAACCAAATAATCATTCATCCATTAAATGTAGAACAAATTAGACCACCCTGGCCTTAAGGTGGCGCCGCCCCTAGGGTGTACCACAGTGATTTATATGCACATTATATGTGATTATTTATTTAAGTAATTAATATAACAAGTGAGTAAAATTTTCAAATAAAAATTGTTCATAAAAAAAAAAAAAAAAAAAAAAATTTCAAAATATGGTTTTCATTAAAACAAACGAACTGTAGGTTTTTGCACAAATCGAACAGAAAACATATGACGATTGAATGGTGGGAGTCAACCATGCATCTTTTCCATTTTTCTTTCCCCTTCCCTGTCCCTTAAATGATCTGTAATGCATGTCCTATAAGGCTATAAAAGGCTATTAGTAGAGCCCAACTACTTGGAGAATTTCACTTTCATCTTTCATAAATGAGGTACTAAAAAGCTTGTCTCTTGTTATTTGACATTGGAGAACAAATTAACAAACACGCGGAGGGTTGGCCCTCCCCTCCTTTTTTCCTAGCTGAAGTCGTTTTCTTATGTAACTATTTAATCACGAGTGGATTACAACAGGGTTGATTGAAATCTTCGTTATAAGTTATAACCGACCAAACTTGTGCTAGAGATAAATTGTATGCAACCTTTTCACAATTGTTGACTTGAGCTCCATTGTGATTAAGTGGTACATATTAAAAATAATATAAATGGTCGACACAAGTAAAAATAATGTTCTAATCATAATAAACTATGTTAATAATTGTGAAAAATATTGTGTTTACCATAACTACTCAAAAGAATTTGCCTCCCCAAATATATACATCCCTCCCTTCCCTTGTTCTTCTTCACTTAACACGCCTGACAATTTTACTTGTAGGGGTTTCCTATTCCTGATATCAAAAACTCCTGGATTTAACAAAATAAGCAGGGCTTGCTCTATGGTGGAAGGCTTGAAGATAGTTCATTGAATGGTGTTACAATGCGTGGCCTATGACGAATGACCATGTGTCTTTGAGCCCCTGACCATACAAAGTGAGTTCAAGGACTAATCTAGAATTGCTATTAAACGAGAGAGATAGAGGAGATCACAACCTCAGTCACGGATTTATGCATTCTAGTTTTTGCCCTTTTGATTATATCTTTCAAAGCAAAAACTCCAAAGATAATGATGGAGATGCATGACGTTGACATATATATAATGGAGTTCAAAACGTAGGGACATGCAAAGCAGTTGCAAATACATTTACGAGCAGTTGGACTCCAGAAATTGTGTAAAAAGAGTAGTACTGTAACGTACGCACCGTCATCATTAACGTGTTTGATTGAAAAATTTGCAGAAGAAATCATGAAAGTCAGAAAAATGTTCGAATTGGCCAAGTTGACATTCTTGACACACCAAAGAACTTAACTCAGGCCGACAGACACTAGGGTTTTAAGCAGAGAGGTCGGCGTTAACGCTGACACTAGACTCCAATGTTAATGTGCAATAATGGACATTTTCTTTTTGCCACAAAAGAACAAATGAGAAGCAGAATATGGGAAAAAAGAAGAAGCCAAATTGCAGATTGATATTGGTCATGTATGTAGATCTTTCTTACTAATTGGTTACTCCGCTTTGACTGATGAATTAACTTTCTTTTATAGATGGAATTTGACCGTGCGGTTTAGGATAAGATTTGTCCCACTCTCTCACGTAGATGAGTACTCAAAGTCTCAATGTCTCATCACAGGTGGTGGCAACAAAATTGGGTGATTATATGAGATTGATGGATCCTAATTTTATGGCTTAAACTTTTAAAGTAAATGATATTCTAATTCTAACATGTCATGTCAATATAAATAAGTTCACACAAAACAATTTTATTATTGAAACTTTATCAATATTAGTTCTAAAAAATCATTTTTTTTAACGACTAAAGAGATCATCTTCTAAACAGTGGGTAATTATTATATGCCAACAACTCCATTTCCGCAATTACGCAACTACCTCCCAGATTTCTTCTGAGCCTTTGCTTTTGTACATTTTTGTCCTCGTCCCCTTCTCATGCATGTATAGAAGAAAAGTCCCATTTATTACCTAAAAAAAGGGGAAAAGAAAAGGTCAAAACTTAAACCCTATAAAACCATCCCCACTGTCCAATTCACAACCAGAATCCTCTAATAATAAGAGAGAGAGAGAGAGAGAGAGAGGGAGCTGGTTGCCAAAGAAATGGCCACTACATTATTTACCATTTCAAGTCCTAGGGATTTAATGCTCACCCTGACCATAGTCTTAGTAGTGTCAGTTGCACCAAAAGCCGAGGCAGCTCGGGCTTTCTTTGTTTTTGGGGATTCACTAGTAGATAGTGGCAACAACAACTACTTAGCGACTACTGCACGTGCCAATTTTCCACCACATGGTATAGACTATCCCACCCACCAGCCAACTGGCCGATTCTCCAATGGCTTCAACCTCCCTGACCTTATCAGTGAGTTTGTTGTTTTAATTTCCATGTCACTTCATATCTCTTTTCTAAGCTTAACAAATTTTCCTCGTACGAATGTGTTTCATTGAATTAATTAATAAAACAAAATAAAATGTGTGCAATATATATACATTTAGGTGAGCAAATGGGGGCAGAGCGCACATTGCCATACTTGAGTCCTCAACTCACAGGACAAAAACTGCTTGTTGGTGCCAACTTTGCTTCTGCTGGCATTGGAATCCTCAACGACACCGGAATTCAGTTTGTAAGTCCAACATAAATGAAACTTTCAGTTCATTTCTTTTGACTTGAAACTTTTCTACCGTTTGATGTGTAGAAAAGGTTTATAATTAAACACAAATTTTGCCATACTTTGACCTGGTCAACAGAAAATTACTAAGTTTTTTTGAAATGCAATGATATTAGGTTATTTTCTTTCACATTTATTATACCCCATCATTAATATGAGTAGAAGAAATATTGTATCATGCATTGTTATTTCAAAAGTACCTAGCGTAAGTTTGGATAGCGTATGACGTTTAAACAGTGAATTCTGTATACTGTTCACGGGACTCACAAATATGGAATTTAACAAAATTTTCATTAAAATTTGGTCTTACAGTACTATTTACACATTTAAAAATTAATTATTTTACTATAGTATTTTCAGTTTTCAGTAATAAGTAATATCCAAACAGACTCTTAATAATAAATTATGGATAATTGTGAGCAGTGGAAAAACACCACTTTAGTAAGTTGTAGCAAATAGAGTGATTCTAGAAGAATTTTCGTCCCACTTCTAGCTATATTTTTGTGAATACTTCAAAACAACATTCTCTTTTAGATTTTTTTTTTTAATTTTTAAAGAAACTTCTCTTTTAGTTTTTTAATTTATTTATGTATGTACAACATGTTAACGCCTTTTTTTTTGGGGGGGGGGGGTGTGTTTGAACATATCCAAACCAACTTTTACCCAATAAACAAATAAATTTTAAACAAAAATCACCATCCAAACAAGCACTTTATATGTAGAAATATAATGATAAAAAAAAGGAGGTGAAAATATGGATCTTTGGCATGTGAAATTGAAAGACATTTTTCTAATCCGAACTCCAAAGTTACCTTCTCTTGACTTCCCACCAAGAAGATTATGATGTAGATATATGTATGTCAGAGCTTGAAATAGAAATGCACGTATGAGCTTGTATATGTACACCTAAAACTTGATATTGTAATCGATGGTTCCCTAGTCAAACATATAATACCTAATTTGAAATTGGAGCAGCCACAAGGTACACTGCGGGCTGCCTCTTGGGCCCCTAATTGATTCTACCATGCATAGAGGCTAACGTTAGACAATAACTCTCCCCAAACATAGCTTTCAAGTACTGTGCCCTTCAAAGAAATCTGCTACCTGACGAAATCGAAGAATTTCTTCTGGACATATAGTTTATAAATATCCCTCTTCATTAGTATGAAGGTTACTTTTAATTTTTGACTCTGTTTGGTAACTAGTATTAAGTTTTGTGCAGCAATTTATCAAGCATTCCTTTGAGGTTAAAAAAATGAAGTAATGAGTAGTGAATCAAAAAATTTTCATTTTGCAGTTGAACATTATAAGAATCTTCAGGCAATTTGAATTGTTCCGACAGTACCAGATAAGGCTTAGTGCGCAAGTCGGACAAGCCCAGGCTAAGCGGCTAGTGAACGATGCACTTGTCCTCATTACACTTGGTGGTAACGATTTTGTTAATAACTATTTCTTGACACCTTTCTCACCAAGATCACGCCAATTCTCCATCCCAGATTACTGTCGTTACCTCATCTCTGAGTATCGAAAAATTCTAAGGGTAATTCTCATAAATAAAAATTCCTTCCCTTCTCAATAATCTAGTTAGCTAGCATATTTTGTTCTGCAAATTAAGTGTGCGATGAAAAATTAAAATTATTTTACTATTCAGCTTATTTTTGTTACTATTTATTGGCCCTATTGCATTTTTTAGTACTATTCTTAGACCCTACTGTACTATTTCAACTAATTTTTACCTTTATCTACAACACTCTCAGTAATAAATTTTCAGTTCCAACAAAATCAGTGGCATCCAAACACATTCTAAATTACTAATTGTTTCAAAATTTTTAAATTATTTAAATATAATAAATTTAACCATTTAACTATATACTTCTAACTGAGTTTGTTGCTTTACGTTGAGAAAATTGAGTTTTGGATGAATATATTTGGGGGAGTATTGAATTATTTACGAAACAAATGTTTGGTGGGTGAGGACCTAGCAGATTTTAATTGTTTCATAGATATGGTACACACATTGAAGACTTGATTGAGATGGAGGCCTTTTTTTCTACAGACCATGCATGCAATTGGGGCCACATTTTGGTCAACTAGAAGGGGAAGAAAAACCACAATAAGTTTACGTAGACTGTAGAAGCATTAATTTTTTTTTCACTAGTTAGCGATGCACAAAAATTACCTATTTGTGAAGTAGACTAAAATAATTTTATAAAATCCTAAATTGATTAAAAAACTATATTATTACACAATTTGCTCTTGTATGATTTTAATTTATATTACAATTTGATGAAGAAGTCATTGTTTGAACGTGTAATGACTTAAAAAAAATTTGTAAAATAACATAAAGATTTTAATATATTGCGCGGATTTACATTAATTACTCAGGAATACTATATAAAAATGCATATTTAAACATTAAGAGAAAAAAATATCCTATATTTTATTCACATGAAGTAAATCCGTATTCAGGAATACTATTCTAATTTATAAATTTTTAACATTTATATAACATTAACTTTTATTTTAATGTTTGCATGGATTTTGTTATTTTCAATGATGAAATTTCAGATATTAAAAATTCTGAAAGACCAAAAAATATTAAAAAATCAAATAATTCATGACTTAGAAATTATTGAAACAAAACAAAATATATATGATTAAACAATAGAGAAATATAATAGAAAAAATGGGTTACATTCAAAAAAATACTCAATGACTATAACTATTGAAATGAATCAAAAGATTTAGAGCTTACAAATTAGATAATGTGTGTGTGTGTGTGTGTGTAACGACACAACTGAGAAATATAAGAGAAATATGTGTTACCATCAAAATAATAATTCAGATGTTCAAATTTTTTAAAGGCCAAAAAATATTAAAGAATCATTAGATTTACTTCCTATAAAATTTTGAAACAAAACAAAATGTATATGATTACACAATAAAGAAATATAAAAGAAAAATTGATTACCTTCAAAAGAATAATACATGGTATAGTCATTGAAACCTATTAAATATGTTCAAATATTGCAAAAACTAACACAAATTCATATTTTAAAACTTCCAAAATTCCAAAAAATATATTAATTAAAGAATAAGTTATTGAAACAATTCAAAAAATATATGACTATTCAAAAGAAAAATATAAGAAAAAGAAAAAAAAGTACATGAACCTATAAAGTAATAAGTTATAAATTTTAACAAGTCTAAACTTTAAACGAAATCATATACAGTCATTAACTTAGGGTTTGGTGGTTCATGTACGAAAATCACTATTAAAAAAGACCTAAAAAACCATAAAATAATTTTTTTTTTATCAAAATAAAGGAGAAAAAAAATATAAGGGTGACAAAGAAGAGGATAACAAATTATTCATTCATAAAAAAATAATAATAAATTAAAAATTTGCTAGAAAGTAAACAAATCTCAATATATGAAAAATCTAATCAAATAAACAATTACTATAAAAAAAATAATGATCAATTGTTTTGCTTAACCCAAAAAACCATGATATATTTCTATTATATATATATATATATATATATATATAATACGATGTATAATAGTTTAATAATAGTTTTATATATATATATATATATATATATATATAATAATGTTATGTAGAATAATATATATTATTTTAATAAGAATTAAAGAAGAAAGAGGAGTCATACCTGTCCACCACTTCAATTGATGAAAACATCAAATTTTAACCACACACGTGGTGCATTATCTCTTGGAAATTGGAGCAATGCAGACCAGTTGTCTGCTTCATAAACGGCCAATGTGTAAAGAAAAGAGAAAAAAGAATAGAAAATCAAACTTAACTTTAACATAGTGATTAGTGAGTTTGAAGTTGGAATGCAGACAGAGAGGAAGAAACTGGGAATAGACTCACATATCGACAGAGCTGATTGCAGATGCGTGATATTGTAATTTTTTGAGGATAAAAAAAAAAAATTACGTTAATTTGAAGATTGCTGCACATAGTTCCAGTCTTCAGTTCGGTCCAAAGTAAGTCATAGAAGTTTTGTAAGGATGAAGGAGGAAAGATTAGAGAAGAGAGAGGATGGGGAGAAATAAGTTTTTTTTTTTTTTTTTTTTTTTTTTTTTTTTGCATTGATTTTAGAGTTGGGTAAAAAAATATTAGGGTTTGCCGTGGGTCTGAGAAAGGAGATCTTTGTTCTGAGGAAGGAGATCTCTGTTGATATATGGGTATGGTGGGTTTTGATTGAGGAATCTGTGGGTATGGTGTCTTTAGATGCTTTGCTAGAAGTAGAAAAGTTAGAGCGTGCATTTTGGAGAAAAAGAAGGCAGAGCATTAGCATTTATCAAGGTCGGGACCTTCCGGCATTAGAAAAGTTTTATTTTTTTTACTTTTTTATTATTGTGTTGATGTAGAAAATTGTGAGAGGCTTCGGTTTATATATATATATATATATATATATATATATATTACAATTTACAGATATTAGTACCACACCTTATTAAAAAAAAAAAAAAAAAAAACTTTTTTTTGATCATTCGCTATATCACTGGATTAAAGACCCTGGAAACCCCACGTCCCTTTATTGCCGTATCTCTGTGGCTGATAAATATATATATATATATATATATATATATATATATATATACATATATATATATTACAATTTACAGATGATAGTACCACCTCCTTATTAAAAGAAAAAAACATTTTTTTGATCATTCGCTATATCACTGGATTAAAGACCCTGGAAACCCCACGTCCCTTTATTGCCGTATCTCTGTGGCTGATAAATGTGGTTCGTAAGTAATCAAAGTTCAGACTTGGATTTTCACCAAAAAAAAAAATTGTTCAGACTTGGTCAAATACCATATATCCAAAATCATATTATTGAATTCAGTTATCTTATTTTCTTAACTGACTCATTGTTATTGAAATATTAATTAATTTCTTCATCTTTTATTAATTTAAAATTTTAAAATAAATAATAATTTATTATGCTTTATGATATAAAGCATAAGTGATCTTGCATTCAATCTTATATCTATTTTATCTTCCATATTCCATAGGTTAAAAATGAACTTATCCTAATTTATCAGTTTTCTTTAATTAATTTATATATATTTTATTTAGTTCAACTGGCATACCAAAAATTAAAAGATCTGATTATGAAATTTGAACTCCACCTAGTCACTTACACTAAAAATTAATTAATGTTTTAATTTGATGATAAAAAAAAAAGAAGAAGTCTTTATTCTTACAACTTTATTATATTTAAAATTTGTTACAACTTACAAGTACTCAATTGTAAAATAAATGAAATTTACTTTAAACCAAAATAGTTCAGCAAATTCTTAATAAGAACCTCTCTATCTTGTTGAAAAAAAGTCCCATATGCATGTTTCGCTTCTGTTCTTTTTTATTTAATAATTTATTAATTTGTTTGGGCCCTTTGGTGGGGATTGTTTTGTCACCCATTTGTGAAAGTAGAGACTGTACAAGCTGGGAGCCCGAAGAGTAATGGTAACAGGAACTGGGCCACTGGGTTGTGTGCCAGCAGAGCTAGCCATGAGGAGCAGAAATGGGGAATGTGTCCCAGCGTTACAACAGGCTTCAGGAATTTTTAACCCAGCGCTCGTCCAAATGATTCAACAACTCAACAGTAAACTAGGCTCAAATGTCTTTATTGCTTCCAATGCCTACAGTATGAACATGAATTTCATCACCAACCCCCAAGCATATGGTTTGTTTTCCTAATTTGCACCCTATATATATATATATATATATATATATATATATGTCGAGTAACATTAGTGATAAAAAAAGATCACAACTATTTTACTGACATATTTCTAAAATAGCCTACCACCTCAGAAGAAGAAAAAAAAAAAACAAAAACAAAACAAAAACCAAACCTTTTTTGTGGTATATGGTCCTAGCCCTCCTGGGTCCGGACCACGTAGAAGGCCACGTAACCAATGAAACTTGTAGAATTTTCACGTCATTTGGTATATAAAAAAAATCATTTTTAAGATAAAAGTATTCCCCTAATACTTGTAACGTAGCTACAGTACAAAGATCAATAAGTTTTTTTTTTTTTTTTTAATTTTATATTATTTAAAGGTCGATAGTTTTGGGTGATCATGAAAAAGACTAGAACGTTTTCAAAAATAGTAAAACTCATGAATATATCCTCTAAAAGAGAACAATAATATAAAGACCCAATAAACTTTTTTTTTTAAATTCCAATTATTCAATCTCTATATTCTATAATGATTTTTTTTTTTTGGGTGGAAGTGGAACTCGTAAAAGTATTTGAAAAGAAGAATTTGGATTTTAATTTATAGATCAAATTTTTATTAATACAAGAATTTGAAATAATCAGGGTAAAATATTATTTTAAATTTATTACATCAGAAATATTTTTGTTGAAGCAGATTCTCAAAACTCAAATCAATCATGTGATAATAACCTTTATACCGAACAATTTATATAATTTTCAAATTCCTTGATTTTAAATCCCTAAATCCAAATGCATCCCATTATTTTGATTGGCCATATATCAGCAACTTGTGACATGGCTCTTATCTTTCTACTTCATTCTCCATGCACATTTGGTTGGGAAAATGAGTAATTAATTGTATGTTTCTCACTGGGTGGAGCAGGTTTTGTTACATCAAAAGTGGCATGTTGTGGCTTAGGCCCCTACAATGGACTTGGTACATGCAATCCACTGTCAAACCTATGCTCAAATCGGGACGCCTATGTGTTTTGGGATCCTTTCCATCCAACGGAGCGTGCAAACCGGCTCATTGTTCAGCAGATGATGAATGGTTCCACAGAGTACATGAACCCAATGAACCTGAGCACCATTATGGCCATGGACTCCAAGAACTAATATCTAGTATTATTATTATATAACTAATAATCCTCAAGAAATTATATATTTTTTAGGTTCCAGTGCACTTATTTTTCTGTGTCTCTACTCTCTACCCCTTGAATGCATGTTTGCTGATGTGGATTATCAGTACAGTCTATAGGCAATAAGGTACAAGGCTCATATCTCAATTGTGCAACTTTTTAAATATAAATATTGATGAACTTTGAGATGTGGTTCCTAGAATCTCTGCGACTTGTGGCAGTGCACATATGCGATACTTGTATTGTATCTGATTTTCTTGTGTTGCACAATCACGTCATATTAAGTGGCTTGGTTGAAATTTGATTGTATAATGTTGATGTATTATTAAAAGCTTGGTGAACCCTTATTTTTCCTATTTCTTATTATTCCATTAAGGCTTTACTGTATGAATTTACTGATTGGAAGAAAATAAAGGTCTTTGAAATTTTGAACTTCAAAGTCTATCCTTTTTTAAGTTATAATTAAAAATACAGCTTGGTGAACCCTTTGTATGTATAGATGCAATAATATTCATGTCTCTTATTTATCTTATTTATGGGAGATGTATAGCAAGTGTATTCAAAGAAACCGTTGATATATTGTCTGTTGATCATTTTCTTTTGTGATTTCTTTGGACCAATAAATAAGATAAAAAAGCAAAACAAAACAAATAAGATGAGCATGAAAGTTCGTCATTATATTTTGCCTATCATATAGTTGGTTTCAATTTTATTAAAAATAATGTTATGTTTACAATAAATTAATCATAAGTGACAAGCTGTTTCTTGTTTTAATTTGAACTCACCATTAACAATATTTTTTTTAATTCGCTAATAATAACTTATCACCTAAGATTTGTTTTGAAGTTTTGTGGGCATAGACAATGAAAAACTTCATTAATATAACAGCTGACAGCTATTATTAGAACGAAAAACTTGCATTAAGAAGAACGAAAAACTACATTAAGTTTAATAGAACAATACTATAACAGCTGACAGCTGTTATCCTCCATTGAATCTTCAGTACAATACTTGAACGAACAATAATATAACAGCTGACAGCTATTATTTTTCCATTGAATCTTCAGTACAATACTTGAACCTACTGCTATACTACTTCTATTCCTAAATTATTCTAATGAAACAGAAAAACAACTATTGATTAAAACAGAATAAGTATGCATATACAAACACCCTACCAAAACTTTTTGATGAGTAATACTATTACCAACCAAACTAGACATTTACATGATGTCTAAACCTTAAAACAGAATCAGTAAGCATATAAAAATTCCCTACCAAAACTAGACATTTACATAAAGTCTAAAACTCCAAAGCTCACTCCAATGAACAGTGTGTTATAAGTGATATAACCGTAAAGAACCAGCTAAAACATCTCCAATCCAAGTTGATCTGAACCATAACCAAAACCCCGCACTGAATCTGTGTTGCATAGAGGATCACTGTTTAATAGTGCCATAATTTCAGCCATAAAAATTTCATTTTCTGAACAATCCCGCAAGTACTCCTGTCCATTAGACTTATCCTTTGATTCTACGCCCACCAAAATACTCGGCATGGGAAAAAGTTTTTCTACCATCTAAATTGGAGGAACTCTCTCCAAACTACGATATGTCAACTCCAAAAATTGACAGCTGTCTAACCCAACTAAAGCTGAAATTCAAGAATTAACTTTGGTTAACTTAAACAATAGACCACTTTTCCATATCTTTTTTTATTTTAAAAAAAATTATTTCTCACCATAATCACCTGGTAACGCTCAGTCCTCTCTCTCTCTCTCTCTCTCTCTCTCTCTCTCTCTCTCTCTCTCTCTCCTTCTCTCTCAACGTAAATCCCTTCTCCATCTCTCTCACTTGTTCTAGACCCTTTCTCTCTTTCTTCAATTGTTTTTAGCCCTAACTAATTTTCCCTCTGCCGGTCCCCCCAATCTGTCTCTTGTTTCTAACGGTCCCACCCATCAACCACTCTCCACCGTTCCACCCATTGAATCCCTTCCCTCTCTATCGGCACTACTCCCTCCAAACCTCTCTCATTCCACCGTTCCCATCTCCCACCCACACTATTGCCGCCGAGAACCACCCCTCCAAACCCTTCTTTTTGTGGTAATCCCTATGTGATGAAGATGATTATTTTTGTGGGTTATATTTGTGACGAAGACAAAGACAATTCTTTTTACAGTTATCTCCATGACGAAGATGTATGATTTCGTTTGCGGTAATCTCTATGACGAAGACAAAGACAACTGCTTAACCCTTTTTGAGGTTTGTTTTCCATTAACAAATTTGATGTTGGGAAATTTAGACCCCAGTTAATAGATTTAATAAGTTTTAAACTGAAGTTGTTAATTAGGTTTATTATGAATAAAACTTGTTAAAATAAACAAACATCAATATTATGTCAAAATCATATGCAGCGGAAAAGTAAATAAGACAAGATATGATGACCCAGGAAAATCAATAAAACAAACTAGTTTCACAGTAAAAAACCTGGGGGGAACCTTCCCTAAAAGCAATTCACTATAGTAAAGAGAAGTTTTAAATCTAGTACAAAACATTTGTCCCTAAACTCTACAATCCCTATAGATGAACTTACAACAGAAACCTTCTACAGCTTCAGAACCTTTGAACTCTTTAATATATGAACGCCACCCTTTTGATGCACGGATTCCAGTACGTGACTCACTCCTTTGCATGAATTCCAATACGTGGCTCACTCACCAACTTAAGGAAGAAGAATGTTGGCTGCAAAGTTCTTCCCTTCATCAACAATGAAGATCAAGAAGCACTTGGTTACAAAACCCTAAGGTGCAAAGACGTAGTTGTTAGGATATATGCCCTTAAATCCTATTGTATGATGCTATGTATGACATTATGTATGACTTAATGTTGTGTTTAATAAAGTTGTTTATTTCTTATCTAAAATAATGGTAACATGAATATTTGGACATTATCATATAGTCCATGAGATGCATAGTATGTGATTTATGTGATTTAGTCACAGAAGATATAAATCACAAGTTCTTTGTAAACTCAGAATTTATAGTTCGTAGTCGGTGATGAAATTGGGCATTTCATCTGCGAAGACTATAACGTATCAACTAAGATGATTTGTCTTGATCATGGAAGTGGTGACTTCTAGTTGATATGTTGATATGTTTTAAGAGTTAAGACTACCGCTGTGAGATTTATTATCCTCCTAACGACTGTCAAATGAATAATAAATCTCACGACTTCTATTTGCATGAACTCTTAATCCTGAGAGAATAATGGACCTGATCATGAGGTGTAGGTTGCTTTGATATATCAGGAGTGAGATCTAAAGTAACGGTCAAAACCTCAGTATGTTGGGCAACCACATTTAGTGTTGATGGAACATATATTCTCAAGATGGAATTCATAGTCTCTTAATGGAGATACAAAATATTCCCTTGAGATAAGTTTAATGAGTTTGGTTATTCAGAGAGTTAGGCCTAACCACTTTGGTAAGAAATTACTAAAGTATATATTTATGAAATTGGATTTCATAAATATATGATGAATAACTTTAAAGGATTAAACCGGGTACTCAAGGATAAGATGTAGTAATTTACAAAGTGGCAGTCTATGTTTATGACTTTGTATTACTACGAATATTTTATGAAGGGGTTGCGTGTAAAATAAAGTCTTGGGATATAATTTATTAATAAGGCCTAGAGTGCAATTATATTTATATAGTGGTATTAAATATACTTTGGACTTGTCAAGAGTTGACGGAAAAGCCCAAGGCCCATTGGAGCTAGTGTCTTATTGGTCCCTTTTGGTCCCATTCCAAGCCACACATTAAAGCCCAATTGGAAAGGCCCAATAGGCCGGCCCAATTAGATAATCAGTTAATTATAAAGGGAGAAACATACAGAATTTTTTAACGCGATTTTTCGTAGATAAAAAGAAAGAATGTGAGACACACTTTTATTCTCCCTTTGGAAACTGAAAAGACCACACATTTAAAGTGGAATTGGAGTGAAGATTAAAAGTTTTCCCAAGTGCTTCTAATCTTTGTTTTTGAATTTCTCCACACCAAGGTACGCTATTTTGTTCTTAAATTCTGAAATTTACAGAGTGCATGTTGTCAATCATGAATGAAATAGATCCTTGTTTGTTGCTTCCGCTGTGTGTTTTGTATGAGATACAAAACCAGATTTTTAACCAACAGTAGTAACTTCTTTTAGAGAAAATAAGGCTTCAGTCACCTTTTGCATTTGTTCTCCTTTTATTCTCTTATGTGACGACCTTTAAAATAAGCCTTATATATGTTTAGGGTTGTGAGAAAAGAAACCTTACACATACATGTCAACATGGGCCAAAAATTAGATTTGGAAATCTGAATTTCGTAAAGCTTGATAGATATAGCTATCGAGCTTTAATGAATCAGCACTTTTTCACTTGTTTCTTGGGCAGATTTGCATTACTTCAATACTAGACTTGAACTCTTGTTCTTTAACGTATTAAATACATCCTAGATTTACCCAAATACAAGTAAAGTGTATTTTGTCAAAAGATTAGCCAACTACATAAAATATGTCCTTAACAATCTCTCCCTTAGGCAATTCATAACAAAACCACAACAAAAAAATGAACATATGAGAGAAGTCTTAAATCACTCAACTCATACTCACTTGTTAAATACAATAAAATCTATCCTAACACAAACTCTTGAAAAGCTTTACTAGAAGAGAGTTTATGGCAAGTAGATTTTAACAACCTGTATTTCTGAAATACTTAAACAAAATTCATCAAGGCATCTTAATGTGAAACAAAAATTAAAAGATTTCATACAATATATAAGAAGCATGTGCATAAAAAAATAAAAGAAACAACACATGTAAAGGTGGGTGAAGAAAACATACATCATCACATACATATCAAGGATAAGCACAATGTATGTAAACATGGTCACAAGACCGGTGTACAAGAAGAAGAAGGTAAAAGTAACTCCTACAACAGCAAGGGGGTAAACACTCCCCCTAACAAGATGAAACACATCTCCTCCTTACAAGGGCATGTATTTCTCTCCCTAACATGTAGAATCTTAAAAAGAAACCACACATTTTCCAATTTCTTCCCCTTTTTGTCATGATTGACAAAGGGTACAAGAAGCTACAAAGCCTCACCTGAGAATCATAAATATGATCAAAAAAATGATCAATGGGGCACAAGGAATTCATAAAAATGCATGAATATAATGAAACAAGATGCTATGGATGACAAGATCAAAAAAATATGCAAAACATGTGAAAAACAAGACTTTGCACCTTTAAGCTTGTGACAAACGTGAACAAAGTACATTAAACAATGTTTTTCTTAACAGCTTGTATATCCAAGCTTGGTATTTTCTTTCCATAACAAAGGCTACAAACCTAAGAGCTACTATTAAGAACAAGTGCAACAACTTCGCCTTTCAAAATACAAAGTACAAAGCTTCACAAATTGACAGATAAAAGACTACGGATTTCAATTAAGCCATCCAAACGTAACAGGAAATTGCATTTTGGTTCCCCATTTAATCATTGCATAGAAAGCGCATAATGCAATTACATATAATACAATTTTTTTTTTTTTTTTGTCAAAGTACTAATTAACACATCACAATTTTGATGCCTACACACAAACTTTGAAAATCCACATTCTACTTAAGCATGAGTTTAAACTTTGAAACCATTCCCCTAAGTTTGCTCTGAATTATGCAGTAACTATGGGTATTGGTGTATCATTTCTGCTTGAACAAAAACTGTAATAGCCTTTTCATTTTACTGTCAATTTTTTATTTTTATTCTCATTATATTCATTGTAATCCTTCCCAAAAACCCACCCAGCAAGCAAGGAACTCCCCTGTACAAGGGTTGACTGACAACTTAAACTCCACTATCAAATTGTCCTTCAAGAATCCTGCCACTTTCCTTCACAACATCTAGTATCCCTACCAAACTACCACCAGTAATCAAAGTTTAGCTACAACAAACTACTACCACAAGTAATCATTACCAACAATAACTAAGGAAAATTAAATAGATAGCAGAACATCATTTTGGACACAATTCCACCAATACTCGAGGCTACAAAACTCAACTAAAATCAAGCAAGCTCCAATATTCAAACTTTGAAAATGAATCACAGACATTGAACAACAATGAAAATAACTAAACCACGCATAAAAATCTCAAATTTGTTAATGGAAAACAAACCTCAAAAAGGGTTGAGAAGTTGTCTTTGTCTTCATCATAGAGATTATTGCAAACGAAATCATACATCTTTGTCACGGAGAAAACTGCAAAAAGAATCGTCTTTGTCTTCATCACAGATATAACCCACAAAAATAATCACCTTCATCACACAGGGATTGCCACAAAAAAGTGTTTGGAGGGGTGGTTCTTGGCGGCGAAAGTGTGGGTGGGAGATGGGAACGGTGATATGAAAGAGGTTTGGAGGGAGTAGCGCCGATATAGAGGGAAGGGATTCGATGGGTGGAACGGTGGAGAGTGGTTGATGGGTGGGACCATTAGAAACAAGAGACAGATCAAGGGGACCGGCGGAGGGAAAATTAGTTGGAGCTGAAAACGATTGAAGAAAAAGAGAAAGGGTCTAGAACAAATGAGAGAGATGGAGAAGGGATTTATGTTGAGAGAGAGAGAGAGAGAGAGAGAGAGGACTAAGCATTTACCAGGTGATGATGGTGAGAAATAATTTTTTATTAAAATAAAAAAAAGATACGGAAAAGTGATCTAACGTTTGAGTTAACCAGAGTTAATTCTTGAATTTCAGCTTTAGTTAGGTTGGACAGGTTCAATTTTTGGTGTTGAAACACCATAGTTTGGAGAGAGTTCCTCCAATTTAGATTGTAGAGAAACTTTTTCCAACGGCATGGCAGCCACAAGTACTCCTGTCCATTAGACTCATCCTTTGATTCTTCCCCCACCAAAATACTTGGCATGGCAGCTTTTGTGACAGGATAATACAGAGCATCCTCCTCAGCAAAAATCTCAAACACATAGGTAGACTCAGTGGTTGAGCCATAAAGTTTTCTTTGAGGAGGCCACAACTAACCTAAACCATATATCTAAACAACACAAAACTCAAGAAGAAGAAAAAATTTCTTATCATTATCATTTATATTTAAAATGCTATAAAGAATTCTTTCTATATTTTATGTTTCTATTTATTTATATTTTTTAGATGTAGAAGAACACTATTTCATTATATATTATTTGCTTTATAATTTATAAGTTATCAGAATATTAAATAAAACAC